>JAHBBC010000037.1:0-330304 GCA_019915015.1 Auriscalpium vulgare
CCGGCTGGAAGCGGGGGCGATGCAGCCGGATCCACGATTATGAGGCCAGCGCTCGTCACCCGTTCCACCACGACAGACGGCAAGGAGAGCTGGACTGCAAGAATTGCGTCACACACGGAAATGGGAGGATTCCGCAATTTACGCAGTTGGGCTGCGTTATCGCCGGCCGAGACCCATACTGAGCAATGCTTATCGTGCTGCATTTTCGCTTGTAGTTCTCGATACTGTTTAGCGGTCCGGTTACGATGGTTGTTAAAGCCGCCAGGGACTCGATCGAGAGCCTGTATATTGAGGTACATCTTGCGCGAATGCTTCATGATAACAAATTCTCTGTCTTTTGGAACGAGAGCAGTGGCAAACAGCCCATCGGCAAGATCATTGCGAGGTAGCCTGATCCTCTGATTGAAGCTGTATCAAGGCTGATCAGAACCGGTCACGATGTTAGGAATGCCGGAGCTTACAAGCAGAAGACAAGAGGAGTGTTGGCATTTTCACGCGCCGCAAATTCCAGAAGAATTTCATGAGAGGAATAGAAGGAGGCATCCTGTGATCCAAGAGGCCGCATGAATGGGCGGGTGTTCTTCGAGGACCGGAGTATAGGTGTGAAGGAGCTGAACCACGAATTCCTCTTCGATGCCCGCAAATTTATCACGGCTCTCCACAGATATGAGCAGCACTGACAGACAATCACTGAGCTCCTCTGGAGTACTGGGAATGTTGTTCTACAGAAATGGAATCAATGTCGTGGGAAGAGCGACGTCGATGAAGCTTACGCTGTCCATCCAATCTTGAGGCCAGCGTGCACGCGTCGCATTGTCATAGAATTGGAAGAGATTGATGAGGCTTTGGTCATATTTCTCATCGTTCCGGGATATCGCCAGAAGATTGTCATAATTCCTACGATATGTCGGAAGGAATGACTCGAGGGAGCATCCTCTGTCCATAAGCCAGAGGTAACCGTCATTCCCGAACTCCGGATATGCGCGAAGAAAGCTGGTGACTTTCAGTCATGGAAGCACAGCGCATATGATAGTCACATACTCAGCTATTTCATCGGACAACTTCCGCGCCCTGCGTTGATTGAGTCGGTTGTCAGTGGCTGGAAGACATGCATTTGCACTCACAAGATGACAGGGTCTCGAACGTGGTTATTGAGCACATCTTCTTGCCTTCATCTGCATATCAGATGTGCAAAGCACCGACCGTCACGCGTCACGACCGAGACGCACCGTGGTATGGTCGTATCAGTGGCTTCAATATTTTCCGCCCATTTACCAATTCCAGCGTGTTTCTTCAATCCAAATCCTTCGGCGTCCTCAGGGAAACATACACCGCCTGCCCTCCATTGTGCAGGAGGCTCTTTCAAACCTTCCAACTCAAACTCCGCGAGATGTTGAAGACGTCGAACCGCTTCGAATAGGGCAAAGACTGAGCCTCGATCGGTCAAGTCGAAGGATCCAGTTTGCGGCGTTGAACTGATTTCCGCGTGCATGACATGAACGGAAGGCTTATGAACGACATTAGAGAAGAACAGAAATGAGAGGATGACCGCGCACCAGGACTACAGACGATTCAGCTTCCTCCAACCATCCAACGACAACGTGTAGCCGATGGCTAAACGGTTCGTCGGAAAATGCGAAGCCTACAACAGAACCACCGACTCCAAGACTGCGTCTTTGATGCAGGGCAGCGGAGACGGCTTGGTGGATACGTCCTGTGTCTGCCAAGACAAGATCACAAAATGCAATGGGGGTTGTAGGCACGCGGGCCAAGAGGTGATAATTTGGATTGCGTGTGTCTTTCTTCCAGAGTAGCAAGCTTATCGCTGTTAGTCACCGTGGACTGCATCGTTCTCGCCTCCAAAAACAGGCCTGGTTTCGGCGCTGGACAGTAATAGATATATCCACGCACGTCAATGACTCCTTTTCTGAGAGCTGTGTGGATGAGTCGATGTCGCCGTCTGGGTCGCCCGGGATGGGTGTGCTAGAGTCGTCTAGGGAGTCTTCCTCGTCCAATTCGCTCGCTATGGGAGGGTTAGACTGAATCCTCGCGGAAAACATGCGAATGCCAAGAAGCGGGACAAGGCATTCTGGTGACTCGTAACCACCCACATGACCTGCCAGAGCGATGTATTCACGCTCACTAACACGTAGTAAAAAGTCTATCAGAACACAGAAGAGCAGTAATTTGGTGTCACGAACAGCGGCAGGATGGGGAGATCATCTGCGTTGATACACCCCACAAGAATGTGAGAGATCAGAGATGCCCTGGACCCGAGATGCGTCTGGGCTCGAGCCTCCGCCTTGAGACGATCTTGGATGAGAGAAACGACATCCAGGACAGCGGGCTGCACGTCATGGGGGCATTCCGCCCCCTGCCGTGACAAATCAAATCAATGCCACGACAAGAATGCACGGAACGAGGAGCACTTACGTTGAGCTCAGAGAGCCGTCTGACCAGCTCTCGTACATCTTTCGGTACCTCGACATCAGTTATGGTGGAAACGACCAGCGAATGGTGAATGGTGTTCGACATAGCTGGTGATGCGATGACAGCGAGTGGGACGAGATTTATAGCTACCGCGGGGCATGGCGGTTTGTGCGCGCATCCACCGGCGCTCGCCACGCGCACCTCGTGTCGTAGAAGCTCGCCTGCGGTTGTCCGTGTAGAAGACGCTGTTCGTTTCGCCATGCTGAGTCCTATTGATGCTCTCCAAGGCTCAGGCAAAGCGTCCGAGCTTCACAGCGCACTATCCTCGATGTCCGTCTATACACATTTCTCGCCCCTTCGCTCAATCCACCATCCAGTTCGACCTCGCCTTTGCCACGAGGCCGAACACATGCCCGGCCGGCGCTCGCGTGCCGTCTGGATCAGCCCAGCTCATTACCCGCGTGAAACGACAGGACTGAGGGTGCGTGGTTGGCTAGTGATTCCGGGGCGAATGACGGAATAATGAGGACCTAGGACGTCAAGAGAGGCTGACATTAGACTGCGCAAAAAGGTCAACAACCCGTTGGGTATCGACGAACACGTACGTCATTTGTATACGAAGCTAGCCCAGGTGTTGTGCGTGGCCCGGCTGGTCGACGAGCGATCATACGTGTTCTCCAGGTGCGCCACCTTGTCGAGGTCAGGAGACGTTCACCGAATTCGGGAAGCGTTCATGCTCTGTATGCGGAGTGAAATATATTCCAGCGCTGACCACATTACAATACAAATTCTCATAGGATGACCCCCTTCCGAGAAGCGTAGATAGCTGTTGACGCTCAGAGTTAGCACGAGCCAATGACTGCGAGCTTAACGATACGCACTACAGCAAGATAACGGACTGGGCAAGTCGTATATGCGTGACGCCTGATTTCCGCTGCCGCCGACCGTGGCCAAGAGAATGAGCTGGCAGCGTGGAAGGCTCGGGCGAAGGTTCATAGCTCCGCGCAATCGCGCCAAAGTACACGCGACGGCACGTCTAGCAACCGTAGCCATCTTCATGATCCGCACGTCGTCGACTGGCAGGAGTCGGCTGGGCAGCTTTGACTTCCTCTATCCCTGAGGCAGTGCTAGAGCGCACCAGGGACCATGACATCGACGATGCTGCAAACATACAGGAGTATGCAGCTCAGCTCAACGGTGCACCTTGATAGACCTTGATGATGTGGAAGGCCGCGTGCGACTCGGACTATGCTGGAGAAGAATCAGCGAGACACAAGATTCTGGGAAGCACGCGGCGCACCGAGTCACCCCAAAGCTCGACATCTCTTCCAGAAGTCCCATCCATATGCCTTCACGTCGAGCGCTTGTCCAATGTTGACGCTAAAGCCGCCGTCTCGAAAGCTGGTCAAGGTGCAGGACATTCTGATTCCACACTGATTCGACACCAAACGAGCTGTGCTGCCCGAGAACCATCCCTTGACGCGGTTGCCATGTAGCTTAACATTGCCATCGAAGTCGTGCATTGAAATCTACGGAAACGCAGCTTGCATGCGAGGAAGTGATTGCAATGCGTTGTATGTGTTGAAGCTCAGGGCGCGAGTGGCAGCGAGCCTTGGGGTCCGCTCAACCGTCGCGTGGCCTGTATTTGGTTGAACCAAATAACAGCTCTCGGGGAAAGTCGACGACGGATCGACTCAGTATCATCTGTCAAGGTCTACGGAGCCTAGCGACGACGGAGGCCTGAGGACACACCGCAGGGCTATTATGCCAGATCCAGTGCACACGGGATATATTGACTTGCGCTGAGTCCGAATCGCCGCGCATACGCCTACACCGCTCTCCCTCTCACCATGGCTGAACCAGAACTACAAAGTCTCGGCACTGAAGAAAGTCTTCAAGCTGACCTCACCAATCCGGGGCGACGCACACGGGGTGAACGCTGGTGGGTCAAGAGGGAGAAGCTGCTTGAAGCAGCCGGCTACAGGGTGCGCCCCCGCTTCCGCCAGGACTGGGTCGCGTCTTGGCGCGGTACGAAGAAACGATACCGCTCTCAGGAAGATGGCCTCACCAAATATGTGAGCTTCTTTTATATCTTTTCCCACGGCGCACTAATTTCTCGTTGGCAGCTCCGGGTCGCGCTGGACGCGACGCGGATATCGGACGGCAAACAGGTCATGATGAAGCAGGTCGTCCGTGAGGAGGGGCCCTACGAGCTTGACATCGCCACCTACCTCTCGTCCGAGGCACTCATGTCCGACCCGCGCAATCACACTGTACCGTTGCTCGAGGTCATCGAACTGCCGAATGACGAACGCAACAAGATCATGGTGATGCCGCTCCTACGGCCCTTCAACAAGCCTAAATTTGAAACCTACGGAGAGGTTGTCGCGTTCATGACCCAGATATTCGAGGCACGTCATACGCCGAGCTGCTGCACAGTCGCGCCATCTGACCACCATCGCTCAGGGTTTGCAGTTTATGCATCAGCACAATATTGCACATCGGTGAGAAATTACGTTCCATCGGTGCTCGGTCCTTGACGACTCCCTCAGAGATTGTACGAAAAATAATATTATGCTTGATCCCTCATCTATGTACCCCGACTCATTCCACCCCGTGAAGCTCAGTCGCAACAAGAGCTTCAAAGGCAAGGCGAAGTATTACACGCGCACGCAGCGCCCCTCCAGATATTGCTTCATCGATTTTGGGCTGTCGCGGCGCTATGATCCTGCTGCAGGACCGCCTCTCGACGAGCCCCTCCAGGGCGGTGACAAGACAGCCCCGGAACACCGCGACCCGACGAAACGCTGTAACCCCTTCTTCACCGACATCTATTATCTTGGAAACCTCATTCGCGAGAGCATCTATGTACGCTTTCCATACCTTCCAACTCCTCGTGCTGACTTTCATGGGTAGAAACTACTAGGGTTCGAGTTCATCTATCCGTTGATTGCGGACATGGTCCAGGAAGACCCAGAGAAACGTCCGAAGATTGACGAGGTTGTCACCAGGTTCGCGGAGATTCGCAAGTCATTGAGCACGCGCAAGTTGCGCTCGAGGATGATCCCGCGCAACGAGATTGGCCTCATTGGCTTCTTTCGGGCATGGGGCTATCTTTACCGTACGGCAGGATACATACTGACGAAGAACTCTCCAATACCTGATCCATGACACGGACTCCGACTGTTACCTGTCCGATTCTACGCTCGAGCCGCATTATACCTATATATGTGATCCTTTCACTAGATGTTCATTGGAGTCATCATCACATTCATCACAATCATTGCTATTACAAGCGTCGATTCCAAGAACGTGAACGTATATCCAGAGCCCATAGTTGCTGGCCTTTTGTAAGTAGCGCGGCCGCGTTCGCGGCGGATAGCAGGAAGGGCACCACAGCCTGCTCACCTTGACTGAGTTGGGCTCGACAAGTTAGCCACGCTTTTGTTTGAAGCGATAGCGCAAGATAGACGAGCCCTACTGAGCTATGAACCAAGTATCGCGCCGCACAGACAGCCGAGGAACCGAAGCACGACGTGCCACAACTCGAGACCTCGAGGCATCCCCGGCGAAAGACGTGAGGTGCCGGCACCAAAGCTGACTGGCAGAACCTCAGGAAGACAGCTTGAGTCTCGGTCGCTTGCCAGAGATGAGGTGTACAACGAGGGTAAGTATTTCCTAAAAGCCTCTATTGTACAACTAGAGCGACGATTTATGTCACTCAGTCGTCTTCCATAGCCCATTGAGCGAACTTGTCGCCGCGCTCTTCCAAGAACGTGGCCCACTCCCGACCGTCCAACCTATCCAACAAAGCCCTGCCATGGACGACGCGCACCCATGTCAGGAACGCCGCGTAATCGAACGCCCCATCAGGCGTAGAGAGGTCGAAAAAACGGCAGCTTCGCTCGAAAATCTGGACCACCGGATCGGATGGCTGCGAGTCAACAAAGAGTAAGCTTTGGCCTTGGATCACGATCAGGGATATGGCGTACCTTGTCCACCTCCGGACTGGGAGCCCACGCGCACGGCACAATAGCCAGGGGTCCTCGCGAGATGACGCCGAAGACGACGAAGTCGAACACATCCAGCGCCGCTAGGAATTTGACTGCAGCGGTAAGGTGCATTCGAAGCTTCGCAGGGCCGACAACGTCCGTCTCGTGATATTCCCCGCCATGCTGAACTACGAGCAGGGGCAGCAGGAGGGACTGAGCGATTCCGCTGGCTGAGAACTTGGGAGATGGCGTGGCGCCGGCTGGAAGCGGGGGCGATGCAGCCGGATCCACAATTATGAGGCCGACCTTCGTCACTCGTTCCCCCACGGCGGACGGGAAGGGAATCTGGACCGCAAGTATTGCGTCACACACGGAAACGGGAGGGCTCCGCATTTTGCGCATCTTGGCTGCATTATCGCCGGCCGTTACCCATGCTATGCAATGTTCGTCGTGCCGCATTTTCGCTGCCAGTTCTCGATCCTGCTTGGCGGTTCGTTGACGGGGGAACTGCCAGCGGGCAAGGCCTTCGTTGAGAGCCAGTAGATTGAGGTACATCTTTTGCGAATGCTTGACGATAATGCTGCTGTTTGAGTTGAGAGTGTGACAAATAGCTTATCGGCACAATCGTTGCGCGGTAGCCTTATTTTCTGATTGAAGCTGTAGTAACACCTGTCAGAACTACTCATACGATGTCAGGAGCACTGGAACTCACGAGCAGCAGACAATCGGAGCGTTGGCATTCTCACGCGCCGCAAATTCCAGAAGAACTTCATGAGAGGAATAGAAAGAGGCATCCTGCGATCCACGAGGCCGCATGAATGGGCAGGTGTTCTGCGAAGCCCGGAGTATATGTGTGAATCGTTGGTGAAGGAGCTGAACCACTGATTCCTCTTCGATACCCGAGTGCCTCTGAGAGCAGACGTGAGTAGCTCTGACAGACAATCTTCGAGCTCCTCCGGAACACCGGGAGTGTTGGTCTACAGAAATGGAGTCAATGTTGTGCGACGAGCGACGTTGATAAAGCTTACGTTGTCCATCCAATCTTTGGGCCAGCGCGCACGCGTCGCATTGTCGTAGAATCGATAGAGATCGATGAGGCTTTGGTCATATTTCTCATCCGACTCGTCGCTCCGGGATATCGCCAGAAGATTGTCATAATTCCTACGAAATGTCGGAAGGAATGACTCGAGGGAGCATCCTCTGTCCATAAGCCAGAGGTAACCGTCATTCCCGAACTCCGGATCTGCGCGAAGAAAGCTGGTGACTTGCAGTCATGGAAGCACAGTGCATATAATAGTCGCATACTTGGCTATTTCATCGGATAATTTGCGCGCCCTGCATCAATGGAATCGGTTGACAGTGGCTGGAAGACATGCATTTGCACTCACAAGATAACAGGGTCTCGAACGTGGTCACTGAGGGAATCCTTTTGGCTTCATCTGCATATCAGATGTGCAAAGCACCAGTCGTCACGACAGAGACGCACCGTGGTATGGTGGCATTGATATTTCCCGCCCATTTAGCAATTTCAGCTTGTTTCTTCAATCCAAATCCGTTGAAACGTGTACCGCCTGTCCTCCATTGTGTAGGAGTCTCCTTCAAGACTTTGAACTCAAATTCCGCGAGATCAAAATTTCGAACCGCCTCGAATAGGGCGAAGACTGAGTCTTGATTGGTCAAGTCGAAGGATCCAGTTTGCGGCGTTGAGCTGAATTCCGCGTGCATGAGATGAACGGAAGGCTTATGAACGGCATTAGAGAAGGACAGAAATGGAGAGGATGACAGCGCACCAGGACTACAGACGAGTCAGCTTCCTCCAACCATCCAACGACAACGTGTAGCCAGTGGCTAAACGGTTCGTCGGAAAATGCGAAGCCTACAACAGGACCACCGACTCCAAGATTGCGTCTTTGATGCAGTGCAGCGGAGACGGCTTGGTGGATTTGTCCTGTGTCTGCCAATAAAAGGTCACAGAACGCAATGGGGGTCGTAGGCGCACGGGAAAAGAGAGATAATCTGGATCCTGAGGTGTGCGCGCTCTGTCTTCCAGAGTTGTATCCCGGCCACTGTCAGCCGCTGCGGGCCCTCTCGGCCTCTCCCTCATAACAATGGCAGGATCCGGAGGTGGACAGTGATAAATATAGCCGCGCACATCATCGTTCTCTGTTTCCTGTGTGAATGCCTCGACGCCGTCCGAGTCGTCTAGGCACGGTGTGCTGGATTCGCTATCTGCGTCGTCTTCGTCGGGTGTGGTCGCTCTGGAATGGTCAGATTGATCACTTGAGCAATATCTGCGCGTGCCAAGAAGCGGGACAAAGCATTCAAGTTCTGGCGACTCGGAACCGCCCTTATGGCCTGCTAGAGCCATGTATTGATGCTCCCTATGAAACGTTGATCAGAACGCAGACGGCTCGCACAATTCTGGAGACACGAACAGTGGCAGGACGGGGAGACCATTTGCGTTGATACAGACCACAAGAATGTGAGAGATCAGAGATGCTCTGGACCCAAGATGCGCCTGAGCTCGAGCCTCTGCGATGAGACGATCCTCGACGAGAGAAACGACATCCAGAACAGCGGGCTGCACATCATGCGGGCATTCCGCCCCCTGCCGTGACAAAATCAATTCAATGCCGCGACAGAATGCACGGAACGAGGAGCACTTACGTTGAGCTCAAAGAGCCGTCTGACCACCTCTCGCACATCTTCCGGTACCTCGGCATCATTTATGGCGGAAAAGACCAGCGGATGGTGAATGATGTTCGACATAGCTGGTGAATGCGATGACAGAGAGTGGAATGAGACGTATAGCTACCCCCGGGCATGGCGGTTTGTGAGCGCATCCACCGGCGCTCGCCACACGCACCTCGTGTAGAAGCTCGCCTGCGGTTATCCGGGGAGAAGCCGCCAGTGTTTGTGTCGCCTTGCTGAGTGTGCGAGTGCTTTCCGAGGGTCAGATGCCGCCCAAAGCGTCCGAGCTTCACAGCGCACTATCCTCGATGCCCGCCTATAATATCTTCTCGCTCCTCCGCTCGATCCACCGTCATCCAGTTCGGCCTCGCTTATGCCACGAGGCCTAACATGCCCTGTCCGCGCTCGCGTGCAGTCTGGATCAGCCTCTCTCATTACCCAGGTGAAGCGACATGACTGCGGGTGCTCGGTTGACTTGTGACTCCGGAGCGACTGACGGAACAATGAGGACCTATGACGTCAAGAAGCAGACAGTAGATAGCGCAAAACAACCCGTCGGGTAGAGATAGACACGTACAAATTTTGTACGAAGTTCGCCGAGATGTTGTGCGTGGCCCGGCTGGTCAGGTCGCCCGTCTGTACGCGTTTGATGTACGACATGTGTTCTCAACGTGCGCCATCTTGCCGAAAGCCGAGAGACGTTCGCCGATGGGTTGTATTTGAGAAGCATCCGAGCCACAGATGCTCCGTATGCGAAGCGAAATTTATTACAGCGCTCACAGAACAATACAAATTCTCGTAGGACGTACTCCACCCCTTCTGAGAAGCGTAGGTAGCTGTTGACGCGCACAATTAGCACGATACAATGACTGCGAGCTCGAAAATACGCACCACAGCATAAAAACAGACTAGGGAAGTCGTATATGCATGCCGCCCGAGTTCCGCCGCCAACCTTGGCCGAGAGAATGCACTGGGTTTCAAATCGCTGCGCGGGAGGCACGGTCGAAAGGGTCATCGGTTCACCAGTCGCGCTAAGCTTGCACGTCCGGTGGCAGCCATCTTCACGATCCACACGTCGTTGACCAGGAGTCGGCTGGGTGTGGCAATAGAGCGCACCAGGACACATCGGTGATGATGCGAGCATGCATGAGTGTACAGGTCGTAGCTCAGCTGGGAGGTGCACCTTGATGATGGAGAGCATTCAGCGAGACACGGGAAGTACGCGGCGCACCAGAGCCCAATGCCCGACATCCCTTCCACGACCCCATCCACATACTTTCGCATCTAACCCAATTTGACGCTAACATCGTCCTCTCGAAAGCTGGTCAAGGCGCAGGACCTTCAACACTGAGTCACCACCAGACGCGTTGATGCCCGAGAACCATCTCTTGACGCGTTTGCCATGCAGCTGAACAGCACCTTTGCGCACGTTGGACTCTACGGATAGTGCATGCTGCCTGCAGGGAGTGCGTACTGAGCGAAGACGAAGGCGGCGCTGAGCCGGCGACGGCAGCGAGCGACCGCTCGACCACGTGGCTGTATTACTTCTTCTTTACCCGTATGCCTCGACTTTGTTACAGTCTGTTTGGTCTCCATTCCCATAGAGATCCTGATGGTTGCAAGATCGGTCGCTGCTGGATCGACATTGCACCCTCTCCTGAATCCTGTGTTGATCCCAGTGTGGCAAGGTGTACGCGCAGTGGGGAATGGGCTCATGCTGCCGGCCGCCGGCGCGGCACGCTTACATAAACCGGGAGAGATTGATGAGTCTCCGTCCTCGACTCACCTCCTCTCACCTCGAGCTCGCGGACACCGGCCTATCCTCTCTCGCTATGTACGTGCGTATTGCCTCGGGTTTCCGCGTTTCCGATGTTCTCTATCACTGCGTTGTGCACCGATCTCGCGCCGTGTCCAAGGAGCTACTAGTAGGAGATCATGATGATGATCGCGGTACCGAAGCACTGCCTGGGCATCATGGCTAGAGGACTTATGTACAAGGGTCGTGCCCGAACGGCGACAAAGCCCTCTAGACACCCCACAGAGGATCCGAAGAGGAGACATCAAGAGCCAGCGCTGCCAGTCCACACGAAAGGTACGCCGGTGTCGCACATGATAAGTAACGCTGCTCATGCATACCTCCGCGAGGCTTCATGACGGCAAGGTAGTGTTGCCGTCTCCGCTACACACCTTGCAGAGGACATTGAAGAGGGTGAAGACGCGGAACTGACAGAGCATCTGGCCTGCTCAAATAACGTGCGCCATCAGATGTTTGCGACCTTCCATGCTGCTCGCGCGTATCCTTGATTCCAACAATAAGCCGGACGACATACCCCATCATATGCCCTGGAGAAGTCTTCGAGGAGGAAGACAACGCAGAGGCAGAGCAGGCTCCCGCTTGCGCGAAGGCTTTCAAAGTGCGCCATATGCTTCACTACGTGATGCCGATGCGTACGAGACAGGACGAAGCGCCTCATAGGTTCGTCAGCAGCAGCATCTCATAGTTTCAACTGTGCAGCAGCCCTGACAGTCCCATAGATGATTAATCATGCACAGTCCATTGGCGTCGTGTGAAATCTTCGGACGGCAGGTGCGTAGCAGTATGCCGTTTCCTTGCTGATGATCTTCTCGGAGCACAGGACTCCAGTGCCCGCGCCCCACGCCACTTTTTTCGCGCAGTTGCTTCCTCGGTCGACAACACCTCGTCACACTTCGCTTGACGCGCTGAACGTTGAACGCTCATGCTGTCGTCACGTCCCGATTTCCGTCTTCCTAGATCGATTTCACGTCGTATGTACATCTGACTCCCTGCCATTATGCATCCAAGTGTATCGTAGAATCTATTGCCAAGTGATGCAGTGCTGTAATGCAGAACAGTGTGACCGACAAGCCGTCTTCCCCAATAAAGCACGAGAAGTAATTCAGCGTCAAAGAACGTGTGCAACAGTCTGCCGAGCACTTATTTATACAGTCAAGTTCTGAACAAAAGGACCTCTGTGCAACTCCTGGTGAGTCTCCGGAGCGCAGCTCCGGCGGATCTTGTTTGGTTGAACCATATAACGGCTCGACGGCCACCATGTCGAGCACTGGCAGCACTCGAGCTCTTCGGAGTCTTGTCAGTGTCGCTCGCTCCTTCATCGTATTGCTCTTGCTATTGCTCTGACTTTCATAGCGAACTGACTGGGACGCAAATGACTGTAGTCGACTGGAGACCGTCCCCCTAGCTTGAGATAGACGCGCCGTTGAGCTGTGACGCTGGGTCATGCAGGTGCGTCTGGAAGTCCACTGCCTCTGCATTGGTAGCTGAGGATCCACAACACAATATTGAAACCGGGCAGTGTTTTCGTTATCCCCTTCGATTCGGACTAGCCATGCGCAAATAACGAACATTCCACCGGTACTCTGTTTATCCCGCCGCTCACCGGAAATGCGCCATCTACGCCGCTCTCGAAGAATTTGTGGCATGCCTGTGTTGCAAGCCGTGATGAGAAGCCGCAAGAGGAGAGCGTGCGCTGGAAGATACGTTGATCACTCCTGGATGTCCGAGACTGGTGTTCGTTTGCCCTGCAGCCAGGAATTTCCTGCACGTCATACAACTCGTGCGTCTCCGCATCCTCTCTCACCATCTCAAATCGTGTCAACTCACCGATAGCTCAGTGTCCGTAGTTGACAACACCTGCGAGCGCCGCGCACCCATCGCCGACCGCTCCCCGTGCCTTTCATACTGCCTCAGGGTCAAAGCTGCCCTGCCGACCCATTATCGACGACGGAGCGGTTGAGAAGATGGCCGCGAATGCTGGATGTGCCGACTCGCGTGCGACTGCGCAAGGTTATGAAGCAAACGCCTGCGCAAATCATTTTGGTCGGCGTAGCGTTCTGCTAGGCGGCGGAACTCCTGAATCTGTGTCGCCTTCGAGCACAGAGAAATACTCGAATCGCCTAGTCTGTTTGTCGTGCTGTGGACGCTGTGCGTGGCGCGTTTCTGGCTTGCTTTATGGGTGGACTTATACTATCGGGCTCTACTGGCATCTGGCTCTCGGTCGTAGTATAACATGTACAGGGAATTGGAACAAAGAATAAAGTGTTTAATTCTCTCCCATCGCCCATCCAGAAACCTTCTCGCCGTCGCGCATAAGGCTAGCCAGGAACATATCCCACTTCCCGTCACCAACTTGTCCAACAGTGTCGCATGGACGACCCGTACCCATGCGAGGAATGCTGCATAATCGAACGCCCCGAGGGGCTCGGAGAGGTCGAAGACGCGGCAGCTTCGTTCGAAGATGGGTACCAGTGGATCCGCCGGCTGCAAACCAAACGTGTCAGCCTTCGTATAGATCAGAATATTACTAACTCTTTCATACCTGCTCTGCATTAGGCTCGGGAGCCCACGCGCAGGCCACAATAGCCAGGGGCCTCGAGAAAGGATGCCGAAGACGGGGAAGTCAAACACGTTCAGTGCGGCCAAGAACTTGACAGCGGCGGTGAGGTGCATCCGAAGCTTCGCGGCGCCGACAATATCGTGCTCAAAATCTTTATCGTGTTGAAGGACAAGCAATGGGAGAAGGAAAGAGTGCTGTATGTCTTCCACTGCCAGCTCTTGTCCCGAAGCGACGCCAGGTGGTGTGGATTCGGAAGTGTTTCGTTCCAGTAGGATGAGCCGGCCTTCGCAGCGGGGTCCACCAAGAAGATGGGATCGCAGGGCTTTTGGCTGCAAGGATGGCGTCGCAGACGGGAGAGACGAGGGCGAGGGATACGGGAATCGCGCATTGCGACCCCTCATCCCTGGTCAGCCATGGCGTGCAATGATCTTCATGAAGGTTTATGACGACCCGCTCTCGCCATTGCTTGGGTGTAAATCCTCGTGAATCGTATGTGTCAGTATGCCACTCCAGATTCGCATAGTTTGTCTCCATGTTCAAACATTGCTTTGAGGAGACCGAGTAGGGGAAGTTGGGATCGAGGTCTGTAACAAATCGCCCGTCGGCACGATCATTTCGAGGGAGCCTAATCTTCTGATTGAAGCTATGGCATGGAATGTTAGACAAGCCTAGCATGAAATATACGAAATAATCAGACTGACAAACAGTAGGCAAGTGGCGCATCGGAGTCGTTGACCTCAGCACACGCCACGAAGTCCGCAAGAATTTCGTGAAAAGATTGGAAGGCAACCTGAGATCCATTGGCGGGTTCCCACAACGCTGGCTGGGAGTGATACGAGGCGCGGAGAATGCGAATGAGCCCTTGGTGAAGTAGCTGAACCAGTGTGCGGTGCATGGCATTGGACGCATCCCGACTCTCTGTAGATTTGAGCAAGTGATCAAGGAGATCGTCTGGAGTGGCAGAAACACCCTGAAATAGAAATTGAATCAGATGCGACATGCCGAACATCGAAGATGCTCACAATCTGGGCCGGGGTCCAAGCTTGCGGCCAATGCCCACAGGTTGCTTCGTCATAAAATTTGAAGAAGGGGATAACTTTCGGGTAGTAGCCAGGGTTATGCTTTGTGGCAAAGTGAGACTGCTGAAGCACATGGTATCGCCCGCGATATGTGGGGAGAAAACTGTCGAGTAAGCATCCTCTATCCATGAGCCAAAGGTATGCATCGTTCCCCGTTGTTGTATCCGCACTGATGAAGCTAGTGATCATCAATACCATCACGATTGCAGGTACGACTATTTCTTACTCAGAAACTGCGTTGGACAGACTGAATGTTGGGAATCAGCGGCGATGATACATCATCGAGATCGGCAGCACTCACGAGGTAACATCGCCAGGTAAATGTTCCTCAGGATTATCTTGAGATCTACAGGCCCAATGATTGTAGCTTCGCGTAGTCTTAGACTGAAATAGAGACGTACGGGGGTGTTTCTGTGCTGATGCTGTTCGCCCATGTTCCGACATTCCATCCAGATACATTAAAAGGGCTACGATCCGCCCTCCATGCCAGAGGAGGAGAATCCTCCAGTTTGTGGAATCCATCGACAATATCAAAACCTCGAAGTACCTCACATAGGGAGAGGACGGATGCAGAATTGCTCAGATCGAACGATCCAACGGAGGCGGGATTGAAATCCCAGAGGTACACATGAACGGCAGGCTTGAAAAAGTCAGCGAAGGAAACAAAACAAGACAAAGACAACATACCAGCTCGCCAGACTCCCCTGATTCGGACTCAAGCGATCCGATGAAGACGTGTAGCCAGAGCCCCAAACTACCTTCGGAAGGTGACAGGCCCATGATCGGGCCTTTGAGTCCAAGGTTGTATCTCTGATATAGAGCACTAGACATCGCTTGAAAGACCACGTCCTGATCCGCCAAAATAATGTCGCAAAAGATGATAGGACTCGCGTTATTGTCGAGTAAAATGTGATAGTCTTTGTTAGCAGCAGGATCATGTTCACCGTCGTCCAAGCTAGAGTGCTTGTCGCTGAACCTAGGAGAATCTTGTGCCGCGTCGTCGTCGGACATGTCGTCTTCTGGCTCCTCCGATTCGCCGAGGAATTCTTTGACCGACCTACCGTCAGGGTACTTCCTCTTCAAAGCCTCAAAATCTATGGGAGGCGGCGGCGGAGGAAAATATTGGAGGTATCCCCGTACGTCGTCATTTTCGGGATCCTCCAACGGTGCAGCAGCACTGCTGTCGCTGACCAGACCAGCCTTGTTCGAGTTGTCGACCCGGATCTCACCAGACGACCCAGACCGAGTGCTTGGTGCGTATTCACGAAGACCAAGTAACTGAACAACAGCATGTCTGGGCTGAGCACCAACGAGGTGTGCGTCCTCAGAAGCTGACCGCTTCGGTAGAGAGACGGCGACGCTTTCTCTGGATGCATCAATCGATTCAGCACATAATCACATTACATGGCAAGGGCTTTGGATAAACGAACCCCAAAGTAACGACGAGGCCACTTTCATCGATACAGGCCCGCACAAGACGTGAGATTAGGTGTGCCTTAGATCCGAGGTTGGCATTGGCGCGAGCCTCGGCCTTGCGCCGGGCATGAATGAGGGATGTAGCTTCGACGAGCGCCGGAGGTATGCTTTGCGAGTCGCCGCCGGTGTTGTTCACGACGCTCGGTGCCTATCAAGATTGTGTGAGTTTCGATCGATGAGGAAAGGCGTGGTGGATTGCGTACCGTAAGCTCGGAAACGCGCTTGACGAGCTTTTGCACAGCTTGCGACGCATCAGGAATGGTCGGTAAAAGCCCAAGTGTGTGGAGCACAAGGTCAGACATCTCGTTCGTGTAGCTGTGGTTCGCAAGTGAGATCGATACCGCCGCAAGACCGGCTGTTATTCACTGTTTCAAGGTGAGGTGACATCCACCGGCGCTCGCCACGCGCACCTCGTGTAGAAGCTCGCCTGTGGTTGTCCGGGGAGCAGCCGCCGTTCGTGCTCGCGCCGTGCTGAGTGCGAGTGCTTTGCGAGGCCCAGATGCACCCAAAGTGTCCGAGCTCCACAGCGCACTGTCCTCGACGCCCGCCCATTATCTCGTCTCCCTCGTCCGCTCAATCGTTTCGGACACGCTCATGCCACGAGGCTCCCAACGTGCCCTGCAGGTGCCCGCGCCGTGTCTGGATCAACCACGGTCATTACGCAACACGACTTGCCTGATCGGTCAACAACAACCCGTCGGGTATCGAACGAACACGTACGAAGTTTGCACGAAGCTTGCCCAGATGTTGTGCGTGGCCCGGCTGGTCGACGAGCAATCGAATGTTCTCGACGTGGGCCATCTTGTCAATGCCGGGAGACGCTCGCCGAGATATTAGAGACACAGATATCGCGATGTCAACTTTATTACAGCGCTGATCACATAACAACACAAATTGTCGTAGGACGTTCTCCGTTCTCCGCCCCTTCCGAGAAGCGTAGGTAGCTGTTTACGGGCACAATTAGCACGAGGCGATGACTGCAAGCTTGAAGATACGCACCAGGACATAGAAATCAAACTAGGATAAGATACGATAGGCATACCGCCCGAGTTCGCCGACCGTGGCCGAAGAATGCACTGGGTACCAGATTGCTGCGTGGAAAAGCTCGGGGGAGAGGGAGAAAGACTCACAACCCCGCGCATTCGCGCAGTCGAGCTGGACTTCACGCAATGGCACATTCAGCAGCCTTCCCTATCTTCGCGCATCGTTGACCAGAGTCGGCTAATTACCTTTGACTTGCTCTACCCCTGAGGCACAATACTAGGGACCATCGCATCGACAATGCTGCAAGAATGCAAGGAAAATATAGTTTGTAGCTCTGCTCGACGGTGTACCTGTAAGACAAGCCCGCGCGCGACTGTGCTGGAGAGCAATCAGCGAGACACGAGAATCTGGAAAGTTCGCGACGCACCTCAACCCGATGCCAATGCTCAACATTCTTTCCACAAGTCCCGTCCACAGGCTTGCACGTTGAACGTTGAACGCTTGGCCGATGTTGGCGTTGACGATGCACTCGCGAAAGCTGGTCAAGGCGCAGGACATTTGACACTGAGTCGCGTTGTGATGCCATCCGTTGAAAAGTTTGCCATGCAGCGGAACAATGACATCGAGGTCGCGTGTTGGGCTCTACGATCAGTGCAGCCTGCATGCGAAGAAAGGATTGCGATGTAGTCACTATGCGACCCTGCTATTAGCACTGCGGCAGCAGTGGCGTGGGCTCGACCACGTGGCTGTATTTGGTTGAGCCAAATAACAGCTCTCGGCGTCGACTCTTCAACGTCGACTGCTCTTCCGAGTCCTCGTTATCTTTTCACTGTCGCTCGCTCCATAAGCATCTTGCTTTTGCTCTTGCTCAGTCTCTGGCCCTCAAAGCGAACGGACCGTGGCGCAAATGACTGTAATTGGCTCGTGATAGACGCGACGTCCAGCTGTGGCGCTGGGTCATGCAAGTGCGTGTCGATTTCCGCCTCTGCACTAGTAGCTGAGGATCCGTATCATGAGAATTATTCCGGGCCGTCTTCATCTCATTCCCTTTAATACGAACCATCCATGCGCAAATATTCCACCTGTTGTACTCTAATCCACGCAGCTTACCGGAGATATGCGCCATCCACGCCTCCCTGCAAGATATGGCAGCATGCCTGTGTTGTAGGCCGTCATTACGTGCTCCTCATACAACTCGTGCGTCTCTGCATCTTCCATCGCCATCTCATATCTTCTCAACTCTCCGATAGCGCAGCATTCCTCGTCGACAACATCTGCGACCGCAGGGCACCGATTAGCAAGAGGCACAAGTAACCCGCCGACCGCTCCCTCGCCTCGCAATATCCCATGTACTGCCTCAGCCCTGCTGACTCATGGTAAACGACGGGGCAATCGTGCAGATGGTGAAGACTGGACGTGCAGATTGGCGCACAAGGTTATGCATCGGACGCCTGCGCTAACCATATTGATGAGCGTAGTGTTTTGCCAGCATCCTCTCGGTTAGCGTGGCTGCGGAAGTTCAGATTTAGTGTTCACGCCCAGCGCAGCGAGGTCGGTTTGTCGTGCTGTAGATGAGGTGCGCCGCGCCCTTCCAGGCGTGCTCTACGGCTCCGCGTGGACTTATACCGTCGGGCTCGTACCATCAGTCTATTCTGTTCTCATGACACTTGTACATTGGAGCAAATAATAAAGTGGTTTACTCCCTCATCGCCCATTCTGAAACCTTCTTGCCGTCGCCCGTAAGACCTTCCAGAAGCTTATCCCACTTCCCGCAGTCCAGCTTGTCCAACAGTGTCTTGGCATGGACGACCCGTACCCATGCGAGGAATGCCGCATAGTCGAATGCCCCGATGGGCTCGGAGAGGTCGAAGACGCGGCAGCTTCGTTCAAAGATGTGTACCAGTGGATCCGCCGGCTGCATACCAAACGTGTCAGCCTTCGTATAGATCAGAATATTACTAACTCTTTCATACCTGCTCCGCATTAGGCTCGGGAGCCCACGCGCAGGCCACGATAGCCAAGGGGCCTCGAGAAAGGATGCCGAAGACGGGGAAATCAAACACGTTCAGTGCGCCGCCTAAGAACTTGACAGCGGCGGTGAGGTGCATCCGAAGCTTCGCGGCGCCGACAATGTCGTCCTCAAAATCTTTATCGTGTTGAAGGACAAGCAATGGGAGAATGAAAGAGTGGTGTATGTCTTCCATTGCCGGCTCTTGTCCCGAAGCGCCGTCAGGTGGTGTGGATTCGGAAATGTTTCGTTCCAGTAGGATGAGACCGGCCCTCGCAGCGGGATTCACCAAGGACGATGGGATCGCAGGGCTTTTGGCTGCAAGGATGGCGTCGCAGACAGAGAGACGAGGGCTACGGAAATCGCGCATTGCGACCCCTTCATCCCCTAGGTCCAGCCATGCCTTGCAATGATCTCGGTGAAGCTCCATGGCGACCTCTTCTCGCCATTGCTTCGGTGTATATCCGAGTCCTCGTTCCTTGTATAGGTCAGTTTCCCACTCCAGATTCACACTGTTTGTCTCCATGTCCAAACACTGCTTATCCGACACGATGCTGAAGTATTCCGGATCGAGGTCTGTCATGAATAACCCGTCGGCACGATCATTTCGAGGGAGCCTGATCTTCTGATTAAAGCTAGGGGGTGGAATGGTCAGACAAGCGTGGTATGAAAAGCATAAAAGACTGTGACTAACAAACAGTAGACAAGTGGTGCACTGTTGATCTCAGCACACGCCACGAAGTCCGCAAGAATTTCGTGAGACGAATGGAAGGCGGCCTGTGGTCCATTGACGGGTGCCCTCAGCGCTGGTTGGGAGTGATGCGAGGCGCGGACAGTGGAAACGAGCCCTTGATGAAGTAGCTGAACGAGTGCGCGGTCCATGTCACTGGACACATCCTGCCTCTCTGCAGATGTAAGCAACTCCAACATACGTCGACCGAGATCGTCCGGAGTGACAGAGACACCCTGAAGTGGAAATTCAATGGGATGTGACGTGCCAAGCATAGATGACGCTCACATCAATCTCGGTCCAAGCTTGTGGCCAACACCCAGAGGTTGCGTCGTCATAAAATTCGAAGAAGGGGATAACTCTCGGGAAATAGTCAGGGTTTGATCCTGTGGCAAAGATAGACTCCAGAAAGAGATTGTATCGCCCGCGATAAATGGGGAGAAAGCTGTCGAGGAAGCATCCTCTATCCATGAGCCAAAGGTATGCATTGTTCCCCGGTGTTGTATCCGCACTGATGAAGCTAGTAATCATCAATACTAACAGGAGTGCAGGGACGATACGTCTTACTCAGAGACCGCGTCGGTCAGACTGCATATCGGGAATTAGCCGTGATGATATATTACTGAGATAGGCACCGCTCACGAGGTGACATTGCTGGGCGCAGGTGTCTCAAGGTAATCTTCAGATCTGCAGGCCCAATAATCTCAGCGTTGATAAGTCTTATAATAAATAAAGAGACGTACGCGGGTGCCTCCGTGCTATTGCTGCTCACCCATGTTCCGACGCTCCATCCAGGTCCAATAGAAAGGCCACGATCCGCTCTCCATTCCAGTGGAGGAGTATCATCCAGCTTGCGGAAGCCATCGACGATATCGAGACTTTGAATTACCTCGGACAAGGAGAGGACAGATGCCGGATCGCTCAGATTGAACGACCCAACCTGTGAGGCCGGATCAAATTCCCAGCGAAACACATGAACTGCAGGCTTTGAAAGATTCAGAGAAGGACAAAAAACGAAGGCCAAGTCAACGTACCAGCATGCCGGACCCCTTGCATTCGGACTCCAGCGATCCGACGAAGGCGTGTAGCCAAAGCCCCAAAGCACCTTCGGAAAATGTCAGGCCCAGAATCGGGCCTTCAACACCAAGGTTGAATCTCTGATACAGGGCACTAGACATAGCTTGAAAGATGACGTCCTGGCCCGCAAAAATAAGGTCGCAAAAGACGATAGGGCTGGCGTGGTTGTCGAGTAAGATGTGGCAGTTGTTGTTAGCAGCAGGATCACTTTCACCGCCGTCCAGGGTAGAGTTCTTGTCGTTGTACATGGGAGATCCCTGGTCCGCGGAGTCGTCGGACAGATCATCTGCTAGCTCCTCGCCGCGGGCGAATTCTTCAATCGGCCTACCGTTAGGGTACTTCATCTTCAGAGCTACCAAATCTACGGGAGGCGGCGGTGGGGGGAAATATTGGAGGTATCCCCGCACGTCGTCATTTTCGGGATCCTCTAACGTGGCCTGACTGCTGTCGCTGGTAAGACCTGCGTTGCTCGAATTGTCGACCCGGATTCCACCCGACGACCCAGACTGGGTGCTTGGACCGTATTCACGAAGACCAAGTAATTGAGCAACGGCATATCTGGGCTGCGCACCAGCGAGGCGTACATCATCGGAAGCTGACCGCTTCGGCAGAGAGACGGCAACGCGCACTCTGGAAGCATCACTCAAATCAGGACGTTACTTTGCAAGGGTGATATGGATGAACGAACCGCGATGTAACGGCGAGGCCACTTGCTTCGATACAGACCCGCACAAGATGTGAGATCAGGTGTGCTTTGGATCCGAGGCTGGCGTTGGCGCGAGCCTCGGCCTTGTGCCGGGCTTCAATGAGCGATACGGCTTCGACGAGAGCCGGAGGTATGCTATGGGAGTCGCTACTGATGTTGTTAACAGCGCCCGATGCCTGTCAACATGGAGTGAGCTTCGACGAAGAAAGGTGCGCTTGACTGCATACGGTACGCTCGGAAACGTGCTTGACCAGCTTTTGCACAGCTTGCGATGCACTGGGAACAGTCGGCACGCGCCCAAGTGTGTGGAGCACAAGGTCGGACATTTTCGTTCGCCTGGATTTGTTGTCCGCGGTACGACTGCAAGACCGACTCTGTTTGCTGTAAATGTAAATGTACGTGAGCATCTCCACTGGCGCTCGCCACACGCATCTCGTGTACACCTGCAGGTTGCCTGCAGGCCGTCACAAGAGAACTCGCCCTCTTTTTTCTCCATGCTAAGTGCTCGCCGAAGGTCAAATGCGTCGGCGTGTCCGAGTTCACATCCCACTGTCCTGACTGCCCGCCATGTTCTCTCTTCTCTGACTGCTTATTGCTGCAATAAGCAGATGCTTATGACCCAGACCGCATCCACGCGGCGACATCGTGGCCATAGGCGGCCCTAAGGCATTTATGGCCGATCACGCCGATGAGAGACACATTGACGGCAGCGTGGACCGTGCTTCCATGGCCGAAGCGTGGCTTTATTTTGAGTGAGCGAGCATCGAACAAATGGATGCTAATTCAGCGATTCATCATTGGAGATTGAATCACAGTTAGTGAAATGTCACTACCGGAGGGTGAGTTTAAGTGCCCAAGGGCTATAAGCGCAATATATTCTGCTTTCGAAATCTTCAACGTGCTCGGAATAGATCGGCGGGCGAGATTTCTGAAGATGTTAAAACGAAATGACAGAACGAAGATACTGAAAGCACCTACTTCGCCATGTCGCATGAAACGAATGTCGGGCACGGGTGTGAGAAGAGCGAGGTGAAAAGGGTTGCGCGGTCCGAGACTTGCGTATCGCTCCCGAAGCAAGATGGCTTGACATAGGCTAGCCGACCACGAGCCCGAGGTAGCGCGCGCACGAGGATCTTGGACACCAAGACAAGCACATTGGCAGTCGTCAGACGTACAAGGATGAAGCCTCCTGGAATCGAAGAATTACCATAGATGCTGTGCCAGAATATTAGTGCCAATTTCAGCGTAGCCGTGAAGAGTCTTGATCGATAGAGTTTGCCGTGCTTGCTGACGTCGAGATTGGCCAATTGAACGCTGATACATGAGCAGCGACAGGGGCGACGTGTTACCGCGCGGTAAATGAGAGCCTGCGCAGGGTAAAGTCAAAGGACTAGAAGCGCCGGGCCGCGATCTGTAGCTCAGCTCGCTCGCTGCCGCCAGCGTACGAGGCATAGACATCGACGAGAAGCAGGAGGCCGAGACGCTGTGAGACGAAACACCTTAGCGGGATCCAGAGGGCGTGGACATGCGTGCGAACGGCAGTGCTTAACCTGGAGAGCACGAAGCCCGCGAGGAAGGAGGAGCATGCTGACCGCGAAACTTCTGATACGAAACGTATTACGAGAAACGCCCGAGGGGGAGCTATGCATGCGCACCTAGATGTCGCGTGCCTTCGACTGCGCTGCCCACTACCCGTTGCCTTGAAGGGCGCGACCGACGTATAAGAGTCCTGACGGCAGAACTGAGCGACAGATGAGGAAGAAAAGCTGAAAATCCTGACACCGTGACTGACCGCGAGTTCCGAGTCGAGTCGGGTGGCTGTGTTGATACAAACAAACAAATTGCGTCACCGCCGCAGCTTCACAACTATTGAATATCTGGGTATAAAGTCAGTTAACAAGACCACCGAGCGAAATCAGGTATGGAACGGACGGAACTCACGCAGTTTGGTCAGGCTCGCAAAGTGGACGAGGCCGCCGCGAATTGCGTTCATCCGGCCACCAGACGCTCACTCGCGAGCAGTCACCCCGTCTGCGGCGAAGGGCCGCGGCTTCTCTGGCGGCATGGTACTCCCTGCCGTCCATACGCGTGGGTGGAGACCTCGGTCTCCCCGCCGACGAGGCAGATCGGCTCGAGCGGCTCGCGCGTCAGCACGTTGCAGACCTCGTCGCACGCGACACCTGCTCGAAGGCATCCCGGCGCAAAAGCTTCCGTGGCAGCGCTGTGCCTGTCCATGCAGAACCAGTAGGGGGCTGTGCTTGAGCAGCGGGTGCGCGAAGGGCCTGCGTCTGTTCGCTGCGCGCTGCCTCTGAGTTGCGTGGAAGGTGGAGGCGAGCGCTGCTTACCAAACGCACACTGGCAGGCTTTACTAAAGCCAGCCTGAGCGTTTGCAGACCTTCATTTGTTGCGCAACGGCGAGGAAGCGGGTCGTTCGTGCTCTGCGGAACGCTGGTATGCACTGCGGGGCAGGGGAAACGGCCGGTCGCGAACGCGTGCCGGTGCACCTGCTGGCAGTTGGCCAGAACGCAGTGAAACGCGCCGTACGTGCCGTCTTTGATAGGACCTGCAGGAGATTTCAATCAGATAAATGCGCAAGGTTGATGTGGCGTGAGCGTACGCATGACGACCGGCTCGAACGCCGCCGCCGACTTCTCACCACCTAATGATGCGCCGCGCGATGACGTACGTTGCGAGCGTGAAGCGGCATTCTTGAAGAGCAGCCTTGCAGAGATTGGCGAAGATGAGGCTTGGGGACGGGAAGAACCTGGAGTCAGCAACAGTCTTCCTCGAGGTGCCTGCTGCTCACCTGGGATCCTCGCCTGGGCTTGCAAGACCGTACGCTGAGAGATCAGAGTATTTGTGGCAGGATTGCGCCGCAAACCCGCGGAACGAGGCTGCGAGGTCGTGTGCGGACGCGTCGCAGAGGTGGAAACACGCCTAGGCGCGTAGTCCTGCGACGCGTGGCCTGCAGCTGTGGGCGGATTGAAGAGCCGTCCGAGCGAGGTGGAAGTTGGCCCCGCACGGCGCGAAAGGAACGACTAGTGAACGACTTCGCTCGCAGCTCTGGTCAGTGGGGAGCAGTCCAGAGCTGCTGCTGCTTGACTGACCTGATATTGGCCAGGAAATGGAGGGTAAAAAGAGCGAGTGTGTACGAGAGAGAAGAGTGTGCAGGGCGCGCCGCTCAGACTGAGCGCGCCTCTGGCGAGGCAACCCCAGCTGGTGGAAGTCCGAAGGAAGAGGGAGGACAGTACCGTGACGGTCACGACGTCGTCACAAGGCGCAACTTGAACGGTCACGTTGACTGACAAACTTCGAACTCGAAGAGCCTCAGGTGCTAGCAGGTACTCAGGCCGAGAACAGGACTTATCCTAGCTGCGCACGGGCAGTCCATGCCAGTACTTCGTAGGGCTTTGTTGAATAATTCGGAAGAAGGGTAGTGAGACACGTTTCCGAGAGTGCGCCGGCTGCCCTGGTGAGTGCGAGAGCTCTCAACTTCCGCCACCACGACGGTTCGATACGAGACTGATGACAGTAATCACTAAACGACTACTGTAGGAGAATAACGTGAATAACTCGTGGCGGCCTCTGTATCCTCCAAATCCTCGCAATCGTGGCCCACGTCGCGCGTGTCCCATTGTCCCATACCTGCTACCCCATCGCCCACTGCACACTCTCATCTCCTTTCTCCAGCCTCTCCAAGATCTCCAGCCTCTCCAAGAACGCCGCCCGTTTGCCGCTATCAAATGAGGAGCGTCTTGGCATGTACGAGCTGAAGCCACGAGAGGAATGTTGCGTAGCGAAAGGCCCCAAGCGGCTTCGCGAGACTGCACGCACAGCAGCTGCGTTCAAGGATATGGACTTCTGTAGGACGGTTCTACTCATGCGAATCATCAGCTTTCGCACGTTGTATACAGCTTGATGCACTAACTTCGGTACGAGGTACTACCCAGGCCGCTATGACAACACCGACTGCGCCCTTGGTGAGTAGTCCGAAGACAGTGAAGTTCCATATATCCAAGGCGGCGAGATACTTAACAGCCGCGGTCAGGTTCATACGCAGCTTCGTTGCGCCAAAATGATATGGACCGGACTTCTTGCGGTACTGCGACACGAGTAAGGGCAGGCCGATGAAGTCGCTATGTGCTGTCGTCGGCGCTGCCGCGGACGAGTCATGGGTGGCATCTGCAGGAATAAAGCCGCTCAATTATTTTCTGCATACCCGATGATCGCAAATCTCTCCCACCTTCATCCGTTAAGCCGGCCATAAAAGCTTGCTTTGGGGTCACAACAAGGCTTATCTTTGCGAACTTCTTTTGTAAGTGCTCCGGTATTGCGCATGGGATCTCGACAACGCAAAGTGAGTCACATAATGCAGTCTTAGGATCCACACTCTTGCGGACTTCTGCTCCTGAAAAGTCTTGAAGTATCCACCGGTGATGCCGCCTGACATACTTCTCTCCAATAGCTGATTCCAGAGTGATCTTCGGTTCGTAATTTCCTTGCTTGGTGTTATGCAGTTCTACCAGCACATTCTCACCGGCGGCCAGAAACTCCTGATGAGGATCGGATTCCATCATCTCTTCATGCAGGCGCATGCCCATGTATTCATGGAGACGGTGATCAGCCTGATCGTTTCGGGGAAGTCGTAACACTGGCCCAACCCTTTTGAACCGTCAGGCTGAAAGCAAAAGACGAGATAATTGGGCTCACATAGGCGATATGATGACCCCATCGTCCGCAGCGTCCGCGAAGATCATATCGTGGAGGGCGTCAAACTGCGAGCAAATCTCTGATCCGGGAGCAGCCGAAGCCCTGTCTAAGGAATCGCGTCCTCTGAGATATGCGCATAGAATGTCTTCGTAGAATCGACTGATCTTGTGGAACATCTTGTCCTCCATATCTCCGAGATGGCTGTCTTCCCGTGCCTGTCGCCAACTTGCAGCGACCTTGAACGTGTCGCGTACATCCTTCAAAGACTCCGAGACGTTGGGTAGCTCCGTCTAAGTAACTGCGATGAGTTATATATCGGACGTAGCGAGGCAGTGAACGTACCCCGCTTCTCCACGCATGAGGCAGGCGGAACCGCGTGGCGTCGTCGTACGACTGAAACAAGGGCGCCATCACACGGACTCGCAGAACATCCCGGGGCTTCAGATTCGGGTTCTCAAAAAGGGCGCTGTAGTTGTCCACGAATGGCATAAACCGTGTGTCTTCAATGTACGCATCCACGATCAAACAGCCACATCTTGGAAGAGATTCCCACCCGCAAGTATGTCTCTAGAAGTCTGGGCGTCATCAGCGCTTGCGTAGAGAGACATCACAATTGGAAGCATATTACTCAGTGGGGGAAAGCCAATCGGAGCTGGCAGCCACCGAGGGAGCAGCGGTTTCTTCTTCGATGGGCGGCGCACTAGATGCTCTGACTCTGAACGTCAGTATCTCTGCCGGCGTCATAATTGTAAAAGACTTACCTTGGCTCATCATTCCCGGGCAATATACACTCGGCAGTGTTTGCAATCCAGTTTTCAATTTCAATGTGCTTCCTTGTCGAGCTAGCTTCTGCAATTGAGCGAGAATATTGGACTTGATCGGCTCTCCAGAGCCGGTTGACATAGCTACCACGCAGTACCTTTGACAAAGACTTCTGTACAGAATCAAGGAGGTACGCCAGCCGCTTGCATGAGTTTGAGTCCGTAGCATCAAACGTTCCTCGTCCAGCCAGGGTCTCGAAGCTATCGTGGGCGACGTGGACACTTGCCTTCGGAGCAAATCAGTGCTAATTGATTTAACAAAGAGACCCACTCTACCTGGTTCGTCTCGTCTAACCAAGCAAAGACAACACGGAGCCATCTCCCCTGGGTCGAGCTCGAGTACGCCAGGCCTAGTACAGGGCAGCCCGAGGGAAATCCCACGGCGCGTCGATGATAGAGTAGACTAGTGAGGGCACTGTAAATGGCGCATTCGTCTGCCATTACCAAGACCGTTTGGATGTCGTAGCCATCGAGAGCTTGAGTGAATAAATTCTGGGAAAATTCTTGACCACGAGAAATGAACCGGTCGGAGGAGAGATCCCTTGCGACTGCGCCATTATCGCCAATATCGTCGCCAGCTGAAGCATCATTACGGATACGGAAAGTAGCCCCCGATGAATCTGAAGCGCCGATGTCTGTGTATAAGCCGGCATCCGTCTCTTGAGAGGTCTTTGCCTTAGGCTTTTCTGAATTGACGATTGATACCGGGACAACGGCGAAATACACTAGAAGTGCCACCTGGAGATAGTCCGCAAGAGGTTTTGCCTGCGCAGGGTGGCGAGGAAGGGCAATACGAACCCGCTCCCTGAGGGTTTCTTGAACTAAGGGTACGGGACCGATGTGCGTCAAACGTACCTTATGTACACAGGTAGCCCAGTCATGCAGGATCGTACAAGGTTCGACAGTAGGGGTGTCATTGACCCTAAGTCGGACTCACGAACTGTGGCCATATCCAGTCGGCGCTGGATGCTGGATGCTGCTGAACAAACAGAAATGGAAATTCGGCCATCTAGAGTTGGATTAGCCTGTCATTATGGATTAGACGCGGCAAGTAGTACCCGGACATCACAAGAAACACACCTTGAGTTCTGAGACGAGATCCGCGACTGGTTGCGGCAACGATGAAGAGGACAGGGCGTGCGAGGTTACAGGGTAAGGTGCAATAAGCGACATCTTCTTGCTCACTGGCGATGGCAGACGACTGAAGGACACCCGCTGTTCGCTGCCGCTGTACGATAGTTCTAGGAAATACGAGACTCGCCTTGCCAACAGTGAGCGTGTGTGAGGTCCGAGTCCAAGAGCGTCCTCGAGGCTCGACTGACGGGATTTGAGTCCTCATGGTCGCGTAGACGGGATTTGTTCTGGAAGTTAGAAGCGGTGTGTCATGTTGAATGCGATGACGGCAAGTGCAACGATACTTACAGCTTCCGCGGGGCATGGCGGTTTGTGAGCCAACGGCGCGCACCTCGTGTTCCCGGGAGATGCCGCCGCGCGTGTCGAGTCCTACCCTAGTGCTCTCCGAGGCTCAGATGCCGCGGCGCCCAAAGCCTCCAAGCTTCACGGTTCACTGTTCTCGATGCACCGCCCATCATGTCTGCTCGCTCCGCTCATTTGAAACATTTCATCATTCAATTCGGCCAAGCTCATGCCACGTGGCCCGACGCGCGCTCTGTAAACTAACAGCCCCGGTTCATATACCCGCGTGAAGCGACACGATTCTGCGAGCTGGCTTAGGACTCCGGAGCGATTGGCCGAGTAAATGAGCGTAATGAGGACAGAGAATGTCAAGAGGCTGCGTAAAGAAAAAGGTCAACAACGACCCGTCGGGTATCAACAAACACGTACGACGTATGCACGGTGCCCGCCCAGAGATGTGCGTAGCTTGGATGATCGACGAGGGACCGCACGTGTTCTCCACAGCAGTCAGGATCTTGTCTCCCGCACGGTGTGTGAAGTTACGAGATGTTGGTTTGTTGAGGCCTGGAGGCGTTCATATAAAGATGTCGGATGGCGCCTTTCCTGCTCGGAGGCACCAATATCGCAGGAATTCGTGAAGCAAATGTTATTACAGGTGCCATAGCTGTCGCACTAGAGCGATAGAAGTCCCGTTCCAACGGCCTCCTGGCGTTCTCTGCCCTATAAGAGAAGCGTAGGTAGCTGCGGATGCTGTCAGTTAGCACGACGGGATGACCGTGAGCTCCAAGATACGCACCACAGCATGAGAGTACGACTGCGCAAGGCGTATATGCGTCGCGTGCCGCTCGATACCTCGTGTGCTACGTAGACAGATTTCCGCCACCGCCGACCTGGACCGAGAGCTAGCAAACACATTCGCGCATTGCACGCGACGGCACGTCCGATGGCCGCTAACAGCTGCTGATCAAAGAGTCGGCTAGGCAGCTTTGAGTCGCTCTACGCCTCGGCTCGACGACGGTGCGCCTTGACAGGCCTCGTTGATAAGTTTGCGCGCGACTATGCTGGAGAGAAATTAGCGAAAAAAGGTATCTGAGATGTGCACAGCCCACCTCAACCTCTAATGCTCGACTTCCGATCCACAAGCTCCGTTCAGCCGACACTTGGACGTTGAACGCCTCGTCCACTGTTGGCGCCGACGCCGCCCATTCTCGAATGTTGGTGAAGGTGCGGGACGTTCGAGACCAGACGCGTTGGCGCCTGAGGGACCGCCTTGGCTATGTGACTGAGCAGTAAAAGCGCGTTGGCCTCGCTGTGCGCTTGCGACGAAAGGGAATGCGAGGAAGCCAAAGGACAGCAACCCGTGATTGACGAGTGGCGTTGGCTCGACCACGTGGCTGTCTTCGGTTGCAGCAGCGCGCACATCGTCAGGCGTCGTCCGCGCGGTGGGCGTACTAAGACCCGGCAGGCACCCGCCAAGGAACAGAAGAGCCGCGTCCGAGTTGTCAACCAGCTGGCGCCGTCGTGCTTGCTTCAGGGAGGCAACAAGATGGAGGAGGGAAAAACAGCGGCATGTTTGTATGCGCCCCATTGGAATCCAATACGAGGCAGCCGCTAGAGTGACTTGTACCCAGTTAGCTGACTCATGGGACGGAAACTATGGATTGCACATACCTGTTCTTCCCTCGTCTCCTCTTCGTCTCCTCTTTACCGTCTCGCAGAACTCGGTGCAATTGGCACCATCGTGTGCGCAACCGTTCGTGCTGCCAGCCCACGGGTGTGCGGTGTCGTGGCCCGGCGCTCTTCGTCCCTCCATCACGTTCCCCTGGGCTCGAGCGAGCAGTGCGAGGCTGCGGGTAGACCAAAACCAGTGTTTCAGTACACACGCACAAAGTTAGACTCGCATAACGCACCAACGAAGACTTTGCTGCTTTAGAACTCCGGAAGCCCTCTGTGCGCTCGTTGAAGGTTGCTGTACGCGCTTGGAAGCCTCACCCGGGGTTTCTGTAGTCGTGTCCAGCGGCACCGAATTGACGGGGATCTTGTTAGGAAAGAGGAGATATCTGGGCGATTGTGTGAGCAACGCGGACATGCTCACGCTCGTGTGGGGCCAAAACTCACCATAGCGTCCTGATTTCTCCGCGCCGCCTCCGCCTCTTGCCCTCTGCTGCCTCCAAAATTCGCCCTTGACACCACGTGTAACCTGTCGGCCAGAACACCGCAGGACGTTCATGCTCTGCGCACCCTGGGCCACAGCTCGTTCGTGACACCGCGATTCAAGCGGGCAACTGCCAGCCTAGTGGGGAGTCCGAGAAGTCAGCGCACTCAGCACAATGATGCAAAGTGATTAGACGCACTGCAAGACGAGCCTAATGTGCGGTGGTCTTCTCTGTGCGTGGGCGTGTCAGTGCGTGCTCTTGGCCCGACGTTGGCGTGAGGGCGGAGCCGTGAGTGGAGGAGGGTTTGAGGCGGGCGGTGGTGCTGGGATGTAGTCGTGGGCGTCGCGTCCAGGACGGGGACGACTGTAATTTTGAAGGAGCGCACCGCAGGAGGCAGTACAGTACTAGGCCGGGGAAGAGGAGTATGTGTATGCGCGGGTTTGATGTTGGACTCCATGATCGGGGAGCGTGTTTGGACAGAACGTGCAGTGTGTAAGTCGGGAGCAGCGACGGATCTGGCGGGGCATGAGTGCGTATGGGCCGGTAGTGTATGCGGGTAGTACATGGGGACGTCGTGCTGCGGTGCAGGCAGCTGGGCGTCGTTGCCGTGGTCGCCCGTGCTGTCGCCGGGCGCAGGCAGCGAGGTCTTGTTGCCGGTTGGTAGAGTCATGGGGGCGGGAAGAGGGATTGCGTAGGCGTGGGGTAGGTTCAGCTTCAAGTTATCTGCGCGCGGAGTGTTTGACTTGAGCGAGGGAGTGTCTGGGAGGGAGGCGTCTGGCCGCGTCCGGTGCTCAGTTGTCGCTTAGGCGCTGGGGTAGACGCCTTGTGATCTCGACTGTCGAGATCACAGGGCGTCTACCCCAGCGCTTGTACCGCACTTCACTCTTGCCTTCACCACAGGCTGCATGCACGCACTGCATTCAGTGCAGGTACCTGTCTTGGGTGGCTGGCGATGCTGGCGGTTTCGGCCCTGCGAGCCGCACGTGTTGGCGATCGGCCTCACAGATACAATGCTCTGGCACTGGGCAGTGTTGCGCGCAGCTCTTACCATTACGCCGTTGCTCACCGACAGGCTCTTGTTGCGACATACCACGGGAAGGCCATCATCGCTCACAGGGCCTCGGTTATGTGGTGCGGGTAAAGGATTGGATGCAGAGGAGAATGGCGGTTACTCGGTGCGTACGGATAGTTCTGCGTCGACTTCCGTTGTCTGTGTACTGAGCAAGCTGTAGGGTCAGTGTATCAGTTTCGTGGCTGTCATCTTCGGTCAGGCGTCGTCTGTGTTGCCCGTCTTTCCTGCTCCCGGCGGGCTAGTTCATGGATCAGCGCGGGCTATCAGGACTCAGCCGGTCTCCTACCAACCAACCCGATTTTCCAGAGTGGAACCTGCGCCGTGGCTGGAGACCCAAGAGATTGCATTCCTTATTTGCTAGAGGTCGGTTTTGGCGTCGTCTCGCTTGCTTCAACTTTGCTTTGGCGATGTGGTGTTCATTCATACCGCAGACTTGTCCCGCGTTGGGCAATTTCGTCCTCGCAGCGTCGAACGCGACGTTCTGCTCGGTCTACCAAGCGCTACTAGCGCCCTTGACGCAACTTTCTCGGCGGTACCAAGTCCTCCTGGAATCGCGCCCGCATTCTAACCATATCCACTTCTAATTTCAGACGTCGTCATTATCTTTGCTGTTGTCAGTGTATCCACGCCATCTACTGCGCCGAATTACCACCATCTGACAGTCCCTCAGGGCGAATTGGATGCTGGTCTCTCCAGTGTCGCTTTCGTTGGCCACGCATTGAACCCACCTCGCGGGACTGATAGAGATTGCTGCTTTAACGAGGTATGTGCCGCGCGCATTTCATTACCAGCTCCTCGTCACTGGCTCAGTAAAAGTCTGGCGAGCCTCAGTTTAAGCTCGGCTGCATCACGGCAAGCCGTTTACGGCACACCAGCCGTCGGGTGGGTTTGACTTACATAAATACTGAGTGTGCAGCTTTCTCGTGCGTCCGTTCATCTTCGTCCAACACACCTCACGCCGTATCAAGATGTCAAGACCTTCTGTCACTCGTCCAGCAGGTGTTATTCGTCACCCGCTGTCATCTTCAAGCTTGCCAGGTCCCTGCGCGAAGCTCATCTCGCTGCTTACCGTAAGATTGATTCGTTGAATTACTTGGATTTTTTGACAGCAAAATCCTCATTCAGCACGTCCCGACTTCTGATGAACGGTTCAAGCAACGTCTGTCTGCTGTAGAGTCCGCAGTCACCTTGATGCAGAGGCGAGCGGACATGGAAACACGCTGTCAGTGCGACCTGGGACCGAAGACATCTCTCCTGTGCAACCTTATAAGATCTTGCTTGATAGGAAGTCCCATCGGGATGAGGTATTCTTTGTTCTAGTCTTCTGCTGCTCGAATTTCCACTTACTGTCATTATAGGGAGTATATCCGGATCGTACGGCCGCGACAGCCTGACCCTGCGGTTAACCCGCTGACAGGATCTCCGCCCGATTTCATTGAAGTTGCCCTGCTTGCCTACGTACTATTGGATTCAGCAAAACAAGCACCTGGACCGACCAGGACAGTGACAACCAGCTCTGTCCCGGGCAGTCCCCCAAACGATCTGCCGGACGATCCCCGTATAGATGTTGGCGCATCGGAACCACGGTCAGAGTCTACAGATGGGTCTTCATTGAATGAGTCGCTACTTGCTGGCCCAGAATTTTCTAAAATCCTGGTTGCTGGCGACACCAGCGAAACGAATACTGCCTCCGTGCTAGTCATGACAGGGGAGCCCAACATATACAGCGCAATTGCAAGCATCCTGTATCATCGAATATCTTTGGGCTTCGATGGTCCTGTTCTTGGCCTCAGCTACTCTAGCGATGGACGTCGGCTTCACCTCATCTTTGCATGGTTACCAGGGAAGAGCGACGGGAAATTGGTATGTGCGCTTCAACTTGTCCTGCTGGTCTATCGAACTTACTAACTCATACTGAAGGGTCCGATACACGTCGCTCATGACGCCTTTGATGTTTCAAAAGGACAAGGAGTTTTCGACGCCACCGACTTGCATTCCTGCATCGCCCTCTTGCATTTTCTGTCCTCAGCGCACAAGCGACTCATAAAACTTCCGAAGAGGTCATCACCTGGAAGGATCTTGTGGAGAGCTGATCAGGTGCCCTCACCTGCATCGGGCGGAATTGGGTCCAAGACGAAACGCATCGAGAACTGGATCTTTGAAGTCTCAGAGGCGTCAGCTCGTTTTCTCGTATAGATGATACATACCTCGATTTTTACCCGTCTCATCAGGATCCGCACCCGCGATCCGGCGGGCGTGGTGTCAGCGGCTCTGCCCTGCGAAGAATTTATCGCCGATGACACGTTGGCAGAGCGGTACGTGACACCGAATTTTCCTGCGAAGCGTGTCAAACGATCCCGCACTTACAGCCCGCCATCCACTCCATCGGGCGACTCGCACACGTCTTTCTATGAGCCTCTTTCTCGCATGTCTTTTGAAGTGTATGATTCATCACTCGATCGCTTCAATGATAGTTTGCATGCTAAGTGCTGTTGCCAGATTTGCAAGGGGCCACGAAGAAACTACAAGCTATTGGCTGTACGATCGTGGATGTGTCCAAGACACAAGATTGCCTCATTTTAGAGACAACTACGAAGCGCTGCTCAATCACAAATTGATGCAACCAAGAGACATAGAGCAGTTCGCGAAGAGCATACCCCTCTTCAAATCATATGACGACGCCACACGGTTCCGCTGGCCAAGCGAGTTGAACAGCAAGGTGCCCTGCTTTAGATTGAGGTTTTGCACGAGTCACTGAAATATTTCAAGGCGGCGGGGCTCCCAGCCGTTCCGCCACACCTAAACAAATTACGCGACAACTTCTCGCTGGCTGTTGACAATCATCTGGTGCACGAGCTCGGCCACGTTGGACAGGTCGAAGGCCTGAAAACAATCAAGGAACATTTCGTTGATCTCCTGTGCGTTCGTCTACGAACAGAATATAGGGGAGGAGAAATTCGCTCCCAATTCGACGCACTTCACGACTCCCTTTTCGGAGAGGTGTTGGGCTCGAACGATATCGTTATCCTGCCAATGTGCGCATCATCGCCTTTCTTCTCGACCGAGCTAATGACATTGCCATCTCACAGCCTTCATCCCATGTTGAGACTACCTCGCAATGACCAGGCCGATCGCCGCCTACGTCCAATCTTGGGTACAACACTTCAATGGCAGATCGTGATGGAAGGAAACCCACAGTCACAACGGCTTCTCTTCTGTCGCGATATCTTGGAGGATCTCATCTCCAATGGGAGAGAGACAAATCAAAAGCTCAGCAGGGAGGCAAAAGCGAGTGCGTGGTTCGCAGGTAATCACGACACTTGGATTTCTGCGGACTTTGCGGGAGCGGAACGTCGGCGGACGCAGGATCCTGAGGTTGGCAAGTGCGACTCGCTTTGCGTCGTCAAGCTAGGGGGTGTCATTCCGGCCAGTCTGCAAGCAGAGTTCAATGAAATCAACCTCGTTATGTTTCCTGATACGCACGAGAAAGGTACGCCATCGTCTTTGGTCTACTCTTTATGCGACTGGAACAGGCCACACAGACGATTCCGGGGATTGCAAGCCACCGCTCTCAGAAGCTCTTCTTCTCCCGTTGCTAGTTTCTCAGTACCGCAGAAACGACCTCATCCCGAGCTATGATTTTACTCCGAGGAAGCTCCGTATGCTCCTCACTGCGGCCGTCAAGTTCCTCGTCGCTCTCGATGTGTGGAACTTTCCTGTATTCGGTTTGATCACTACAGGAGCAGTGGGCATCGTCGTCGCTGCGTGGGCGGAGCCCGGTGGTGAAGACTGGAACGTGAGATTAATTTATATATTCATCCCTGGCCTCGATGTTGATGCCGGTAAAAAGCTATGTCCTCCGGTCGTCCGGATCCTTGAACGCAGCTGCTGCCTGTTCGACTTGGCAACGCCCCTCGGAGCATTCCACTACACCACATTTCTTTCATGGCTTCAAGACGTCCATGCCAAAGAACTTGTCGAAGCATTCGACGATACAAAGCGTGCAAATTTTTTGAGGAGGCTAGAAAGTGGGGATGAGAGCATCAAATGGGCGATGGCGCCCCACGCGTGGGAGGCATCGAGCACTTAATATTGATATAAGTAACATGTGCACAGGACTGCAGCGTTTTTAGACATTGGACTCTCATATGTGTGCCATAAAACTACCACCTGCTCGGCAGACGAACAAACCCGACAAGGAGGGCGTGGATTTTCCGACCGCACTTTCCGACCGCATGTTGCTCGACATTGTCGAAAGCAAGTTTGTCACGGCTGCCTTCGAAAGCTACAGCGCAAGACAGTACAACATTCATCGTGCCTCGTTTCAAGAGCCGGAGCCATTGAGCTCTAGGCAATAACATGAGGTGTCCCGTCGAGCGCATGGAGACCAGAACCTCCGCCAGCATCAGCGAGATGGCTTTGCGCCTATTGGTCGCCAGACATAATATGAGTGAGCCGACCGCGCCGTGTGTCGGACGTGCCGATGGCAGCAATTAGCTGCGCGTGAAGGTGCGACACCCGGGCCCGGGCACGACACATTCGGAAGAAGATAATGCCAGATTTGACGGGAAGCGAACATGGCGGGTAAGTCAGCAGTCGTCAGATGGACGACAATGACGCCTCGTGCAGTCGACAAACAAGATAGACGCCACCAGTAAGTCAATACCATTACAGCGTAGCGATGAAAGTTGCTTGTGTTGTAGTCACTAGCTGAGATGAGGTAGCTGCGGGTAGACTGTGGGATGTCACAGACCAGAAGCCCACGAAGTACGCGCTGGACCATGATGTACGTGAATCCGGTTTAGGTGGAATTGCTTGCTCCCTCAGAAGAAGCACCGAGCAGCAAGAGAGCACAGAAAAGAGAACGGTCGCGTGTGCGAGACATAAACAACGAGCGCCGAGAGTGACGACATGGCAATAAACTGCTGAGCAGCCAAGACGACGCAGAATTGCGCGACGCCGGACCTATAGCGCGTGAAGAGCCCGATGTGAGTATTCAAAATGGGCAGCAGAGAAAAAGAGGGGCGGACACAGTATGAGGATAACGAGAATTTGCGGGAGAGCTGGGGGGCAGACAGTGGACGAGGATTATGCCCATGCGCCTTACATCAGGACCGGGCCTGCGACGACTGCACCTGCGGCCTCGCTTGTGTCTACACCGTGCGTCGTCCAGGTCGCGAGGGACGCGGCTCGTTCGACGGAAGCACGTCGAGAGGCGGAGTCTCCTCACGCTCGCTCGCTCCTCCGGCGCGACATTCTAGTAGCCTGTGCGAGAGGGTCACAGCACATATATCAAACGAACCTGCACCAGAACACATGCTTCGCGTCAATTTGTGATCTCCATCCAAGCCTTTGACGTCGACGTACTTGTAACAGGGGTGCCGCGCCGCCCCGCTGAGCTCCGGGTGTCAGAGCAGAACTACACCTCGATTCTCATCCGCCTCGCTCTCAAACCAAAACCCCTCCCACATGGTGCCCAGCCAGCCACATCCATCTCAGGATGGAGCTGCTCCGGCAGGCGTATATCGAGCACGGCCGGGGCCGCACCCGCATGACCCAGAGCGCGGTGCCGTGTCGTACGCGCCATCGAAAATACCGAGGCGCAGCTCCGCGGCAGCGGCGAGGAGCTTGCGAATCCTGCATTGAACGGATGAGACAGGTGAGCGTGAAGCGTGAAGCAAGTTGAAGCTTGAAGCTTGAAGCGCGGGGCGGCGGCCGAAGTCATTCTATTTTGGGCCCGCACACCACCGGGCCCCGGCTGCGTCGATTTCATGCAGTCCGGGGCATCTACCGCGAAGCTCCCGGATGGTTTCCATTCGAATCGGAGTCCATTAAAACTATATACTTCATTTTGAGACCATCCCAAAAGCCCGTGGGTGCCAGTGCCGGTCAAATGGCAGCAACGCCGGTGGAGGATCTTCTGTAACCCTAATTTCATTCTTCATTACTGTAAACTTACAAGCTACACACCCCTCCACCAGGTCGCATCCATATCCTCGCAGGCCATGACTGCGGCATGCGCAGCGCCAGGCTGGCCGCCCACTCTCCACAATTGCGTCTGCAAAGTCGTTTTCGTGCCCCTCTGCTACACCGACACGTCCGGCGCGTGTCTACATGGCCGTCTCCGACGATCAGTACCAGTGTAAGACAATTCTTACCGCCGCTTTCTCCTGCGCGCGCACGGCTATTTACAGGATTGCAGAGCAAACAGCCGACTTTCAGGCTCTCTCGACGCAACTGGAGAAGAGGATGACGGCGTTGGGAGTGTCAGGGCGGAGGGCGGATGAGAGCGCTCGTACAGCGAGCCGCGGCCACTCGAAGTTGGGGAGCGCAGTCGGCATGCTCCTACAAGGTGCGCATATCTACCAACTATTTGGACGTATGTGCGTAGCTGACTTCAGGCGCGGAGACCCCAGGTCAAGCATTTACCAGTACGTCGGAGTGGCCTCCGCCTCTCCTTCGCATTCGTCTGCCATCCAGCCTCCTCTCATCCGAGTCTCTCCCGCCAACGCAAAACCTACCGGTCGGGCAGGCAACGCGTGCACACGGTCTGCCGCTCCCGCTTGATGCGCGGGGCCTCAGAAATGCAGCAAGGGCTGCAGCCAAGATCGATCCCAAGACGCGGTCACCGTCCTAACCGCCCGACGTTCGCCTAGTTCCAAGACAATCCCACTATGTACTCATCTTCTGGGGCCACGTTCAGCTGCATGGCAAACGCCGCGTCCAGAGATGGTTCTCGGGCATCAACTATGTCCTGCGCCTTGACCAGCTGTCGAGAGGACACGTTACGGCAGGCTGGCGAATGCGCGGCAGTACAGCACTATCCCCAGAATCATATACATTACTGTTCCAAGTACCGAGGACATCCCATTGAAATACGTTGTGTTTGTGGTATCCCTCGTGTATCCCGAAGAAAACAGTATAAACCGTCCTTTCAAGTCAGCCCGGCTGCCGTCCGGAGGCTGGCATATACGGGAGATCCCACACCAGTGACCTGAGAGAACGCAGCAGCGTTGCATCAGTCACAGAACAATCACCACAGGATCCCATTCTACTTCGGTGCTGAAGCCTTGCGTGCCACATCCTGGGTTAGTACCTAGCAGTACATAGCATGAGCATCACGCGAGCAGCCCGAAAAGCGACACGTGCACTCACCCGACGTGATGTCCGTGAAGATATCCTGGTTCGCATACAAGAAGGGGTTCAAGAAGCCCAGCGGCGACTTGCCGACAGAGATGACAGCGCACTATCCTCAATGCCCGCCTACAAACCTTTCTTGCGCCTTCGGTCAATCCGCCATCCAGTTCGACCTGGTTTTTGCCACGAGACCGGACATGCCCTGCCGGCGCTCGCGTTCCGTCTGGATCGGCCCCAATCATTACCCGCGTGAAGCGACATGACTGTGTGCTTGGTCGGCTTGTGAGTCGTGACTCCGGAGCGACTGTCGAACAATGAGCACCTTTGACGTCAAGAGTCTGACAGTGGACTGCGCAAACTGGTCAACAACATCCCGTCGAGTAGAGAGAGACACGTACAAAATATGTACGAAGCTCGCTGAGATGTAGGGCGTGGCCCGCCTGGTCAGGTCGCCCTTCTGTTCGCGTTTGACGTACGACGATATGTTCTCAATGTGCGCCATCTTGTCAAGGCCGAGAAACGTTCTCCGAAGGGTTATATTTGAGAAGCATCCGAGCCACAAATGTTCCGTATGCGAAGCAAATTTTATTACAGCGCTCACAGAACACTACAAATTCTCGTAGGACGTCCTCCACCCCTTCTGAGAAGCGTAGGTAGCTATTGACGCGCACAGTTAGCATGATCCAATGACTGCGAGCTCGAAAATACGCACCACAGCATGAAAACAGACAGGGAAGTCGTATACGCATGCCGCCCGAGTTCTGCCGCCGCCGATCTTGGCCGAGAGAACGCACTGAGTTTCAGATTGCTGCGTGGGAGGCTTGGCCGGGAGGGACACCGGCTCACAACCCCGCGCAGTCGCGCTAAACTTGCACGTCCCATGGCAGCCATCTTCACGATCCGCATGTCGTTGACCGCGGAGTCCGCTGGGTGTGGCAATAGAGCGCAACCAGGTCACATCGGTGATGCTGCGAGCATGCAGGGAGAGTACAGCTCGTAGCTCAGCTGGGAGGTGCACATTGATGATGATATGTCCGCGTGTATGCTAGAGATTAATCAGCGAGACACGGGAAGTACGCGGCGCACCTAAACCCAATGCTCGAGATCCCCTCCACGGCCTCATCCACATGCTCTCACATCTAACGCTTGTCCAATTTGACGCTAACGTCGTCCTCTCGAAAGCTGGTCAAGGCGCAGGACATTCAACACCGACTCGGAGTCACTAGACGCGTTGATGCCCGAGAACCATCTTGACGCGTATGCCATGCAGCTGAGCAGCACCTTTGTAGTCGCACGTTGAACTCTACGGACAGTGCAGGCTGCCTGCAGGGAATGCGTAGTGAGCGAAGACGAAGGACCTGCGAGTGGGCGACGAGCCGGCGACGCAGCGAGTGGCGTATTGACACTCGCATTGCTGTGTTGATAGAACCAAACAAACCACGTCATCGCGATGCTTGTGCCCTCGACAATGATGTAGATGAAATCAGGCCTTGCAATGTTTGTCTCGTACACTCTGCGCGCACAACTATTGAATATTGGATATTGAAGATCAGGGGAGGAAGTCAGCTATAAGATTCCCGAGCGAAATCAGGTTTGGAACCCACCCGGTCTGCTCAGGCTCGTACATGGAATGGACAAGGCCACCGCGCGGACTGCGTCCATCCGGTCACCGGATGCTCACTCGCTAGCAGTCACCCCGTCTGCGCCGAAGGACCGCGGCTTGTCTGGCGGCATGATAATACCTGCGGTCCACTCGCGCGCGGGTCAAGATCCTGGCCCGACGCCCTGCTCGAAGACATCCGGGCGGAAGGACCGCCGTGGCGGCGTCAAGCCTGTCCATGCAGAACCAGTCGGGGGCTGTGCTTGAGCAGCGGGTGCGCGAAGGGCCTGCGTCTTTTCGCTGCGCGCTGCCTCAGAGTTGCGTGGAAGGTGGAGGCGAGCGCTGCTTACCAAACGCGCGCTGGCAGGCTTCACCGGGTCGGCCTGGGTGTCCACAGGCTTTCAGTTGTTGCGCAACGGCGAGGAAGCGGGTCGCTCGTGCTCTGCGGAACGCTGTATGCGCCGCCGGGCACGGGGGACGGCTGGCCGCGAACGCATACCGGTGCACCTGCTGGCAGTCGGCCAGAACGCAGTCGAACGCGCCATCCGTGCCGTCTTTGATATGACCTGCAGGAGATTTCAATCAGATTAATGCGCAAGGTAGATGTGTGGCGAGAGCGTACGCGTGACGATCGCTCGGACGCCACCTCACCATCGAGCGTTGTGCCGCGCGGGATGGACGATTTTCGCAGCCAGCGTGAGCCGGCATTCTTGAAGAAGGATGTGGCCCTGCAGGAATTGGCGAATATGACGAGCCTGGGCTTGAGGATGGGAGGAAGTCAGCAGCGGTCTTCCTCGACGCCTGCGGGCTTGCGAGGTCGTACGCTGAGTGATCAGAGTATTTGGGGCAGAATTGCGCCGCAAACCCGCGGAACGACGCTGCGAGGTCATGTGCGGCCTGCTGGCGACGCGTCGCAGAGGTGGAAACACGCCTAGGCGCGTAGTCCTGCGACGCGTGGCCTGCAACTGTGAGCAGATTGAAGAGGCGTCCGTGCGAGGTGGAATTCGGCCCCGCACGGCGCGAAAGGAACGACTGCGCTGGCAGCTCCGGGCAGTGGGGAGAAGCCCAGAGCTGCAGCTGCTGCTTGACTGACCTGAAATCGGCCAGGAAAGGGAGAGTAAGAAGGGCGAGGGCGTACGAGAGAAAAGAGTGTGCAGGGCGCCCCGCTCAGACTGAGCGCGCCTTTGGCGAGGCAACCCTGGCGGTGGCAGGAACGGAAGAGAGGACTGGAGCGTGACCGCGACACGCCGTCGTCACAAGGCGCAATAGTCACGGCGACTCGGAAGGCCGGTGCGGAGAGTCTAGGTAGCTGCACTCAGACCGAGAGCAGGACAAGGGAAGGCTTTCCTGGTACGGGCCACTGCGGGTCGTCCATGCCAGGCCTAAGGCTTTGATGGACAAGTAGGATGAAGAGGAGTCAGACTCCACGTTCACGAGAGACTCGGAGAGAGCGACTCGGAGGTTGCTCTCTATGAATTGAACGCGGGCTCTCAACTAGTATGTTACAACTAATCTATGACGATGGTTCGATACGAGACTGATGACAGGACTGACTCGATCGTCCCGCCTCTCCTGACTCCCAATTCCCATACCTTCTACGCCATCGCCCATTGGATACTCTCATCCCCACGCTCAAGCCTCTGCAGGAACGCCGCCCGTTTGCCGCTATCAAATGCCTCGAGGAGCCTTTTGGCATGTACGAGTTGAAGCCACGAGAGGAATGTTGCGTAGTGGAAGGCCCCAAGCGGCGTAGCGAGATCGAACGCGCAGCAGCTGCGTTCGAGGATATGGACTTCTGTGATCCATTCCTGTGCATATGAATCATCAGCTTTTGCACTTTGCAAACAGGCTGATGCATTGACCTCTCCTGGGGGCACTGCCCAAGCCGATACGACAACTCCGACTGAACCCTTGGTGAGTAGCCCGAAGACAGCGACGTTCCATATATCCAGGGCGGCGAGATACTTGACAGCCGCCGTCAGGTTCATACGCAGCTTCATTGTGCCAAAATGATATGGACCGGAGCTCTTGCGATACTGCGACACAAGTAATGGCAGGCGGATAGAGTCGTTAAGACGTACTGTCGGCAACGTCGGGGCCGCCACGGACGAGTCATCTACAGGAATTAAGCCGCTCGATTATCTTCATGGAACCAGATCGAAAATGCCTCGCACCTTCATCCGCTGGGGTCATAGGAGCATGCCTTGTCACAACGAGGCTCATCTTCGCGAACGCCTTCAGCAGGTGCTCCGAGTCTGGTATTGCGCTGGGGATCTCCACAACACAAAGTGAGTCACAGAATCCAGTCTTAGGATCCAAGCTTCTGCGGCCTTCTGCTCCATCGAAGTCTCGAAGTATCCACCGGTCATGACGACGGACGTATTTCCTGCAAGTAGCTAATTCCCGAGCGAGTTTCGAGGTGTAATCACCCTGCTTAGCGTTATGCAGTTGTAGAAGCACATCGCGACCGGCTTCCAACAGCCGCTGATGAGGGTCGAACCTGAGCACTTGTGAGTGCAGGGAAGCGCCCATATACTGGTGCAGACGGTGATCAGCCTGATCGTTTCGGGGAAGCCGTAACGTTGGCCCAATCCTTCTTAACGGTCAGAAGGAGATCAAGAGAACAGATATTTGGTCTCACAGAGGTGATATGATGATGCCATCGTCTGCGGCCGTCGCAAAGATCATATCATGGAGGGCGTCAAACTGCGAGCAAATCTCCGATCCCGGAGCGGCCGAATCCTTGTCTAAGGAATGGCGTCCTCTGAGATATACACATAGTATGTCTTCGTAGAAAGGACTGATCTTGTCGAACATTGAGTCGTCCATGTCTCTGAGATGGCTATCTTCCCGCGCCTGGAGCCGACTCGCAGCAACCTTGAACATGTCGTGCACGTCAGTCAAAGACTCTGAGACCGTGGGCAGCATCTAGGTGACTGTCATGAATTATATGTGGGAGGAAGCCAGGCAGTGAACGCACCCCGCTTCTCCACGCATGAGGCAGGCGAAACCGCGTGGCGTCGTCGTACGACTGAAACAAGGGCGCCATCCCAATGATTCGTCCAATCTCCGAGGCCTCCAGCTTGGGGTGCTCAATAAGGGCGCTGTAATTGTCCACAAATGGCAGAAACCGTGTATCTTGTACACATCCACGATCAAACAGCCACATCCTGGAAGATATTCCCAGCTGCGAGAGTGTCTCTAGAAATCTGGGCGTCGTCAGCGCTTGCGGAGAGAGATGTCACAATTGGGAGCATATTACTCAGTTGCCGACATGTGATCGGAGCTGGCGTCCACCGACGAAGGAACAACCTCCCTACACCGCTACGTCAACCGGTAGCACAGAAGTGGCAGAATGCGGCTACTCGCCAGTCTATAGAGCTATCTTCTTCGGTGGGCGGCCCACTGCGATGCTCTGAATCAGGGTCTTTGGCGCCGTGATAGATATATAAGACTTACCGTAACTCATCATTCCCAGGCAAGATACACTCGGTGAGAGACTGTGTATCCGCAATCCATTTCTCAATTTGCTTTTTTGTCCAGTTAGCTTCTCCGGTCGAACTCGGAACATATTGTACTTGATCCGCTCTCCAGAGGTCGTCGACCTCGCCACTGCACAGTGCCGTCTTGAGATACCTCTGTACTGAATCGAGGAAGTACGCCAGCCGCTTGCATGAGCTTGAGTCTGTGGCATCGAACGTTCCTCGTCCCGCCAGATCCTCGAAGCTGTCATGAGCGACATTGACACCTGCCTTCTAAGCAAATCAGTGCAGTCAATGTGACGAAGAGAACGACTCTACCTCGTTCGTCTCGTCTAACCAGGCGAAGACAACATGCAGCCATCTTCCATGACTTGAATTCGAGTACGCTAGGCCTAGTACAGGGATGTCCGAGGTGAACCCCACGGCGCGTCGATGATAGAGCAGACTAGCCAGGGCACTGTAAATGGTGCGTTCGTCTGCCATTACCAATACCGTGTGGATATTGTGGCCATCTAGAGTATGAGTGAACAAATTGTGGGAGAAGTTCTGACCACGAGGAGGGGAAGAACAGTCAGATGAAACCGCGCTTGCAATTGTGTGACCATCTTCATCTGAGTCCCCATCTTCATCTGAGTCCACATCTTCATCTGAGTCGCCAGCTTCATCTGAGTCCCCATCTTCATCTGAGTCGCCAGCTTCATCTGGGTTCCCATCTGAGTCATAGTAATCAGGAAGAATAGTGGTTGTCTTCGACGACTCTGATGCGCCGATGTCTGCATATAAGCCGGCGTCCGTCTCTTGAAAGATTGTTGCCTTGCTATTCCCTGATTTTATGACCGATTCTGGGATAAGCGCAAAATACGCTAGAAGGACCACCTGAAGGTAGTCCGGAAGGAGTTCTGCCAGCGGATCACCATTGGCAGCCGCAGGGTGGCGAGAAGTGGCGATACGAACGCGCTCCCTAGGAATGCCTCAAATAAAGAGACAGGGTCGACATGCATCGAACGCACCTTGTGTACACTGGCAGCCCAGTCATGCAAGATTGTACGAGGTTCGACAGTAGGGACGTCATTGGCCCCAAGTCGCACTCGCGAGCGGCAGCCAGATCCATTCGGCGCTGGATACTGGATGCTGCTGAGCAAACAAGGACCGATCGCTGACCATCTAGAGTTAGATTATCCTGTTATCCTGGATGAGTTGCGGCGTGTGGTACTAGAATACACAATATACATACCTTGAGTTCTGAGATGAGATCCGCGACTGGTTGCGGCAACGATGAAGAGGACAGGGCGTGCGAGGTTACGGGGTAAGGCGCAATAAGGGACATGTTCTGCGACTGGCGATGGTAGACGACTGAAGGACACGTGCTGTTCGCTGCCACTGTACGTTAGTTCTAGGAAATACGAGACTCGCCTTGCCAAGAGCCTTGTCCTTGAGGCTCGACTGACGGGATTTGCATTACGGTCGTTATGCTCGCGTAGACATGATGTGTTCTGGAAGTTAGAAGTGGTGTGTCATGCGATGACGGCAAGTGCAACGAGAGTTACATATAGCTACCGCGAGGCATGGCGGTTTGTGAACGCATCCACTGGCGCTCGCCACGCGCACCTCGTGTTCCCGGGAGATTGCCTGAGATTGCCGCCGCGCATGTCGAGTCCTACCAGTGCTCTCCGAGGCTCACTGGCAGCCTCCAAGCTTCACATTTCACTTGTCCTCGATGCCCGCCCATCATCTCTGCTCACTCCGCTCATTTCACCGTTCAATTGGGCCAAGCTCATGCCACGTGGCCCAACACGCCCTGCAGCGCTCGCATTCCGTCTGTAACAGCCCCGTTTCATTACCCGCGTGAAGCGACACAACTCTGCGCGCTGGATTAGAACTCCGGAGCGATTGGCCGAGTAAATGAGCGATAAGAGGCTGCGTAAAGAAAAAGGTCAACAACGACCCGTCGGGTATCAACAAACACGTACGACGTATGCACGGTGCCCGCCGAGATGTTGTGCGTAGCTTGGAGGATCGACGAGCCGCCTGTGCTCTCGACGGCTGTCAGGATCTTGTCTCCCGCACGGTGTCGTGAAGGTACGAGACTGATGCTTTGTTGAAGGCCTGGAGACGTTCATACGAGGATGTCGGAACGCGCCTTTCCTCTCGGAGGCACCAATATCGCAGGAGTTCGTGAAGCAAATGTTATTACAGGTGTCATAGCTGTCGCACTAGAGTGATAGAAGTCCTTTTCGAACGGCCTCCTGGCGTTCTCTGCTACATAGACAGATTTCCGCCGCCGCCGACTTGGGCCGAGAGCTAGCAAACACATTCGCGCATTGCACGCGACGGCACGTCCGATGGCCGCTAACAGCTGCTGATCAAGAGTCGGCTGGGCAGCTTTGAGTCGCTCTACCCCTGGGCTCGAAGACGGTGCGCCTTGACAAGCCTCTTTGATAGATTTGCGTGCGACTATGATTAGCGAAAACAGGAATCTGAGAGGGTCGCAGCGTAACTCAACCACATGCTCGACATCTGTTCCACAGGCCCCGTCCAACCGACTCTGCGTTGATCTGCGTTGAACGCGTTGTCCACTGTGTGCGCTGACGCCGCCCCATCCTCCGACACTGGTGAAGGTGCGTGCCATTCGAGACCAGACACGTTGTGGCGCCTCCCGTCGACTATGTGACTGAGCAGTGGAAGTCGCCTTGTCCTCGCTGCGCGCCTGCGACGACAGGGATGGCGATGTACGCGAAGAATCCAAAGGATGACCTGCTCAGCGATTCGATTAACGGCAGGGACGAGGGAGGCCGAGTGGTGTTGCTTCGACCACGTGAATGTCTTCGGTTGCGCGCGCATCGTCTGCGTGGTGGGTGCGTAAAGATTCGCGTTCGAGTTGTCAGCAAGCTGGCGCGGTCGTGCTTGCTGATGGAACATGTTTGATTGCGCGCCATTGGAATCCAATATGAGACAGCCGCTAGGGCGAATTGTACCCAATTAGCTGACTCAGGGAATGGAAACTATGAATAGCACACACACCGGTCCTTCCCTTGTCTCCTCTCAACCGTCTTGCAAAACTCGGCGCAATCGGCATCATCATGTGCGCGACCGTTCGTGCCTGGTTTGTGCTGCCAGCTCACGGGTGTGCGGTGTCGTGGCCCGGCGCTCTTCGTCCGTCCGAAACGTGCCCCTAGGCCCGAGCGAGCCGGACGAAAGAAGGAGGACTTCAGGAGTGCGAGGCTATGCGTAGGAGATTTCAGCCCACGCGCACGAAGTTGAACATACATAACGCACCGTCGAAGACTCTGCTGCCTTGAAACTCTGGAAGCCCTGTGTGCTCGTTGAAGGTTTGCTGTACGCGCTTGAGAAGCCTCACCCGGGGTTTCTGTAGTCGTGTCCAGCGGCACCGAATTGACGGGGATCTTGTTAGGAAAGAGGAGATATCTGGGCGATTGTGTGAGCAACGCGGACATGCTCACGCTCGTGTGGGGCCAAAACTCACCATAGCGTCCTGATTTCTCCGCGCCGCCTCCGCCTCTTGCCCTCTGCTGCCCCCAAAATTCGCCCTTGACACCACGTGTGACCTGTCGGCCAGAACACCGCAGGACGTTCATGCTCTGCGCACCCCGGGCCACAGCTCGTTCGTGACACCGCGATATCAAGCGGGCAACTGCCAGCCTAGTGGGGAGTCCGAGAAGTCAGCGCAGCCAGCACAATGATGCAAAGTTATAGACGCACTGCAAGACGAGCGTAATGCGCGGTGGTCTTCTCTGTGCGTGGGCGTGTCAGTGCGTGCTCCGACGTTGGCGTGAGGGCGGAGCCGTGGGTGGAGGAGGGTTTGGGGCGGGCGGTGGTGCTGGGATGTAGTCGTGGGCGCCGCGTCCAGGACGAGGACGACTGTAATTTTGAAGTAGCGCACCGCAGGAGGCAGCACAGTACTAAGCCGGGGAAGAGGAGTATGTGTATGCGCGGGTTTGATGTTGGACATGATCGGGGAGCGTGTTTGGACAGAACGTGCAGTGTGTAAGTCGGGAGCAGCGACGGATCTGGCGGGGCATGAGTGCGTATGGGCCGGTAGTGTATGCGGGTAGTACATGGGGACGTCGTGCTGCGGTGCAGGCAGCTGGGCGTCGTTGCCGTGGTCGCCCGTGCTGTCGCCGGGCGCAGGCAGCGAGGTCTTGTTGCCGGTTGGTAGAGTCATGGGGGCGGGAAGAGGGATTGCGTAGGCGTGGGGTAGGTTCAGCTTCAAGTTATCTGCGCGCGGAGTGTTTGACTTGAGCGAGGGAGTGTCTGGGAGGGAGGCGTCTGGCCGCGTCCGGTGCTCAGTTGTCGCTTAGGCGCTGGGGTAGACGCCTTGTGATCTCGACTGTCGAGATCACAGGGCGTCTACCCCAGCGCTTGTACCGCACTTCACTCTTGCCTTCACCACAGGCTGCATGCACGCACTGCATTCAGTGCAGGTACCTGTCTTGGGTGGCTGGCGATGCTGGCGGTTTCGGCCCTGCGAGCCGCACGTGTTGGCGATCGGCCTCACAGATACAATGCTCTGGCACTGGGCAGTGTTGCGCGCAGCTCTTACCATTACGCCGTTGCTCACCGACAGGCTCTTGTTGCGACATACCACGGGAAGGCCATCATCGCTCACAGGGCCTCGGTTATGTGGTGCGGGTAAAGGATTGGATGCAGAGGAGAATGGCGGTTACTCGGTGCGTACGGATAGTTCTGCGTCGACTTCCGTTGTCTGTGTACTGAGCAAGCTGTAGGGTCAGTGTATCAGTTTCGTGGCTGTCATCTTCGGTCAGGCGTCGTCTGTGTTGCCCGTCTTTCCTGCTCCCGGCGGGCTAGTTCATGGATCAGCGCGGGCTATCAGGACTCAGCCGGTCTCCTACCAACCAACCCGATTTTCAAGAGTGGAACCTGCGCCGTGGCTGGAGACCCAAGAGATTGCATTCCTTATTTGCTAGAGGTCGGTTTTGGCGTCGTCTCGCTTGCTTCAACTTTGCTTTGGCGATGTGGTGTTCATTCATACCGCAGACTTGTCCCGCGTTGGGCAATTTCGTCCTCGCAGCGTCGAACGCGACGTTCTGCCACTCGGTCTACCAAGCGCTACTAGCGCCCTTGACGCAACTTTCTCGGCGGTACCAAGTCCTCCTGGAATCGCGCCCACATTCTAACCATATCCACTTCTCATTTCAGACGTCGTCATTATCTTTGCTGTTGTCAGTGTATCCACGCCATCTGCGCCGAATTACCACCATCTGACAGTCCCTCAGGGCGAATTGGATGCTGGTCTCTCCAGTGTCGCTTTCGTTGGCCACGCATTGAACCCACCTCGCGGGACTGATAGAGATTGCTGCTTTAACGAGGTATGTGCCGCGCGCATTTCATTACCAGCTCCTCGTCACTGGCTCAGTAAAAGTCTGGCGAGCCTCAGTTTAAGCTCGGCTGCATCACGGCAAGCCGTTTACGGCACACCAGCCGTCGGGTGGGTTTGACTTACATAAATACTGAGTGTGCAGCTTTCTCGTGCGTCCGTTCATCTTCGTCCAACACACCTCACGCCGTATCAAGATGTCAAGACCTTCTGTCACTCGTCCAGCAGGTGTTATTCGTCACCCGCTGTCATCTTCAAGCTTGCCAGGTCCCTGCGCGAAGCTCATCTCGCTGCTTACCGTAAGATTGATTCGTTGAATTACTTGGATTTTTTGACAGCAAAATCCTCATTCAGCACGTCCCGACTTCTGATGAACGGTTCAAACAACGACTGACTGCTGTGGAGTCCGCAGTCAGTGTAATGCAGAGGCGAATAGACATGGAAACCCGCTGTCATTGCGACCTGGGACCGAAGACATCCCTCCTATGCAACCTTGTAAGATCTTGCTTGATAGGAAGTTCCATCGGGATGAGGTATTCTTTGTTCTAGTCTTGTTCTGTTCGACTTTTCACTTACTGTCATTATAGGGAGTATATTCGGATCGTACGGCCGCGACAGCCTGACCCTGCGGTTAACCCGCTGACAGGATCTCCGCCCGATTTCATCGAAGTTGCCCTGCTTGCCTACGTACAATTGGATTCAGCAAAGCAAGCACCTGGACCAACCAGGACAGTGACAACGAGCTCTGTCCCGGGCAGTCCCCCAAACGATCTGCCGGACGATCCCCGTATAGATGTTGGCGCATCGGAACCACGGTCGGAGTCTACAGATGGGTCTTCATTGAATGAGTCGCTACTTGCTGGCCCAGAATTATTTAAACTCCTGGTTGCTGGCGACACCAGCGACATGAATACTGCCTCCGTGCTAGTCATGACAGGGGAGCCCAACATATACAGCGCAATTGCAAGCATACTGTATCATCGAATATCTTTGGGCTTCGATGGTCCTGTTCTTGGCCTCAGCTACTCTAGCGATGGACGTCGGCTTCACCTCATCTTTGCATGGTTACCAGGGAAGAGCGACGGGAAATTGGTATGTGCGCTTCAACTTGTCCTGCTGGTCTATCGAACTTACTAACTCATACTGAAGGGTCCGATACACGTCGCTCATGACGCCTTTGATGTTTCAAAAGGACAAGGAGTTTTCGACGCCACCGACTTGCATTCCTGCATCGCCCTCTTGCATTTTCTGTCCTCAGCGCACAAGCGACTCATAAAACTTCCGAAGAGGTCATCACCTGGAAGGATCTTGTGGAGAGCTGATCAGGTGCCCTCACCTGCATCGGGCGGAATTGGGTCCAAGACGAAACGCATCGAGAACTGGATCTTTGAAGTCTCAGAGGCGTCAGCTCGTTTTCTCGTATAGATGATACATACCTCGATTTTTACCCGTCTAATCAGGATCCGCACCCGCGATCCGGCGGGCGTGGTGTCAGCGGCTCTGCCCTGCGAAGAATTTATCGCCGATGACACGTTGGCAGAGCGGTACGTGACACCGAATTTTCCTGCGAAGCGTGTCAAACGATCCCGCACTTACAGCCCGCCATCCACTCCATCGGGCGACTCGCACACGTCTTTCTATGAGCCTCTTTCTCGCATGTCTTTTGAAGTGTATGATTCATCACTCGATCGCTTCAATGATAGTTTGCATGCTAAGTGCTGTTGCCAGATTTGCAAGGGGCCACGAAGAAACTACAAGCTATTGGCTGTACGATCGTGGATGTGTCCAAGACACAAGATTGCCTCATTTTAGAGACAACTACGAAGCGCTGCTCAATCACAAATTGATGCAACCAAGAGACATAGAGCAGTTCGCGAAGAGCATACCCCTCTTCAAATTATATGACGACGCCACACGGTTCCGCTGGCCAAGCGAGTTGAACAGCAAGGTGCCCTGCTTTAGATTGAGGTTTTGCACGAGTCACTGAAATATTTCAAGGCGGCGGGGCTCCCAGCCGTTCCGCCACACCTAAACAAATTACGCGACAACATCTCGCTGGCTGTTGACAATCATCTGGTGCACGAGCTCGGCCACGTTGGACAGGACGAAGGCCTGAAAACAATCAAGGAACATTTCGTTGATCTCCTGTGCGTTCGTCTACGAACAGAATATAGGGGAGGAGAAATTCGCTCCCAATTCGACGCACTTCACGACTCCCTTTTCGGAGAGGTGTTGGGCTCGAACGATATCGTTATCCTGCCAATGTGCGCATCATCGCCTTTCTTCTCGACCGAGCTAATGACATTGCCATCTCACAGCCTTCATCCCATGTTGAGACTACCTCGCAATGACCAGGCCGATCGCCGCCTACGTCCAATCTTGGGTACAACACTTCAATGGCAGATCGTGATGGAAGGAAACCCACAGTCACAACGGCTTCTCTTCTGTCGCAAGGTCTTGAAGGATCTCATCTCCAATGGGAGAGAGACAAATCAAAAGCTCGACAGGGAGGCAAAAGCGAGTGCGTGGTTCGCCGCTGATCACGACACTTGGCTTGCTGCGGACTTTGCGGGAGCGGAACGTCGGCGGACGCAGGATCCTGAGGTTGGCAAGTGCGACTCGCTTTGCGTCGTCAAGCTAGGGGGTGTCATTCCGGCCAGTCTGCAAGCAGAGTTCAATGAAATCAACCTCGTTATGTTTCCTGATACGCACGAGAAAGGTACGCCATCGTCTTTGGTCTCCTCTTTATGTGACTGGAACAGGCCACACAGACGATTCCGGGGATTGCAAGCCACCGCTCTCAGAAGCTCTTCTTCTCCCGTTGCTAGTTTCTCAGTACCGCAGAAACGACCTCATCCCGAGCTATGATTTTACTCCGAGGAAGCTCCGTATGCTCCTCACTGCGGCCGTCAAGTTCCTCGTCGCTCTCGATGTGTGGAACTTTCCTGTATTCGGTTTGATCACTACAGGAGCAGTGGGCATCGTCGTCGCTGCTTGGGCGGAGCCCGGTGGTGAAGACTGGAACGTGAGATTAATTTATATATTCATCCCTGGCCTCGATGTTGATGCCGGTAAAAAGCTATGTCCTCCGGTCGTCCGGATCCTTGAACGCAGCTGCTGCCTGTTCGACTTGGCAACGCCCCTCGGAGCATTCCACTACACCACATTTCTTTCATGGCTTCAAGACGTCCACGCCAAAGAACTTGTCGAAGCATTCGATGATGCAAAGCGTGCAAATTTTTTGAGGAGGCTAGAAAGTGGGGATGAGAGCATCAAATGGGCGATGGCGCCCCACGCGTGGGAGGCATCGAGCACTTAATAATTGATATAAGTAACATGTGCACAGGACTGCAGCGTAATTGGAACGCCGATGGCAGCAATAAGCTGGGCGCGAAGGTACGACACCCGGGCCTGGGCACGACACGATAAGGCCAACTGGGACGGGAAGCGAACATGGCGTGGACGGAACGGCACGCCGCAGGCTAGCAGAAGACATCAAGGCATAACCTTTAGCGGCAAGAGAATTACGCAGACGTTGACGTGTCGATCTCGGCGCTGCGGATAAGGAGACAGGAGTCGTAAATCACAGACAAGCAGCTTCCTCGCGAAGACGGCATGATGCGAATGCTAGCAGACAAGCAAAGTTGACGCAGACCACATCTAGCACGTGGCGGGTATTGCGGCACCAGGCGACTGCATCTGTGACAGGACACCCGAAACGTCCTGACAACAGAGAGATGGGTAGAGTGGCTGGAGATTGAGCAAGTGGATGCCGACGAAAGCGGCCAAAGGGCACTGTTCTCCCGAAGCTCGACGCGACGCTTCAATCGTTCATCATCGAGAAGTTTAAGTAGGCATCAGGTCCACGCACACGAAGTACGTGTATGTAAATCGAATGGGACTTGTTTAGCTTGGATCGCTTGTTCCGTCACCGAGCAGCAAGAGAGCACAGAATAGGGAACGGTCGCGTGCGCGAAGGAGCGACAAGAGTGAAGCCATGGCGATAAATTCCTGAGCAGTCAAGACAGCCTAGAACTGCACGACGCCGAAACTATAGCGCGTGAAGAGCCTGACGTGAATATTTAAAATGGGCAGCAGAGAAAAAGAGGGACGGACACAGTATGAGGATAACGAGTATTTGCGGGAGAGCTGGGGGGCAGACAATGGACGAGGACTATGCCCATGCGCCTTACATCAGGACCGGGCCTGCGACGACTGCACCTGCGGCCTCGCTTGTGTCTGCACCGTGCGTCGTCCAGGTCGCGAGGGACGCGGCTCGTTCGACGGAGGCACGTCGAGAGGCGGAGTCTCCTCACGCTCGCTCGCTCCTCCGGCGCGACATTCTATAAGCCTGCGCGAGAGGGTCACAGCACAAATATCAAACGAACCTGCACCAGAACACATGCTTCGCGTCAATTTGTGATCTCCCTCCAAGCTATTGACGTCGACGTACTTGTAACAGGGGGTGCCGCGCCGCCCCGTCCTGGGCCTGAGCGCTGAGCTCCGGGTGCCAGAGCAGAACTACATCTCGATTCTCATCCGCCTCACTCTCAAACCAAAACCCCTCCCACATGGTGCCCAGCCAGCCACATCCATCTCAGGATGGAGCTGCTCCGGCAGGCGTATATCGAGCACGGCCGGGGCCGCACCCGCATGACCCAGAGCGCGGTGCCGTGTCGTACGCGCCATCGAGAATACCGAGGCGCAGCTCCGCGACACGGCGAGGAGCTTGCGGAGGCGTCGAGAAACCTGCATTGAACGGATGAGACAGGTGAGCGTGAAGCGTGAAGCAAGTTGAAGCTTGAAGCTTGAAGCGCGGGGCGGCGGCCGAAGTCATTCTATTTTGGGCCCGCACACCACCGGGCCCCGGCTGCGTCGATTTCATGCAGACCGGGGCATCTACCGTGAAGCTCCCGGATGGTTTCCATTCGAATCAGACTCCATTAAAACTATATACTTCATTTTGAGACCATCCCAAAAGCCCGTGGGTGCCAGTGCCGGTCAAATGGCAGCAACGCCGGTGGAGAATCTTCTGTAACCCTACATTCATTCTCCATTACTGTAGCCGCCGACAACTTACAAGCTACATCTAGGAGCGAGAGCTTGGCCACCGCGGGCGAAACACGGTATCAACGACGTCGTCTTGGTCACGCTGAGGGCATGAGTCCCTCCGACAACGCGCAAAGCAGGGTCAGGGATCACGGACAGGACGCGGAGGTGACCAGTGCACCTCACCGACCCGAAGTTCGAAAATGCGTGCGCTTGTGACCTCCGCATCCTATGCCGTTTACCTGGCCTTAATTTGCGCGTTGCCAGTGACGGAGGACTTCATGCCCTTGTGTGACCGAAGCAACGTCGTCGATGACACGACGAAGTTCTCGCGCCTGACCGATCGGTCCTTGGGAAGGCATGAAGCGAGCAAGGGTTGAAAAACTGGGGCATGAGATGTTCGGCGTTGGAGGAGCAGGAAGATCAGCTACAAAATGAGAAGTCAGAGACGACTCTCCGCAGGCAGGCTGCCGCGCACCTTGACCCAGCCTGCACACTACCCTCTGTCCAACGGATATCAAGGCTTCATCGGGACCCATCTGTAGTCCATTTCCGCTTCACTAGCGGGTATTTGATACCAGGATGCTTCCGGTCGGCACAGATGAAGGAGCTCGACGGTGAGCGCAGTGGGAACACGCCGCGCGATACTGTACACCATGACCTACCATGACTCAGTCGCGCGGCCGGGCGGCTGTTCTGTACACGTACAAAGGCATACTGCCTCCATGTTTCGCGACGCTAGACGATCATGCAGAGCCAACTCTTTTCGTGTCCGGTCGGTCTCTGAGGACACAACGCAAGATGGTGCGGCCTCGTCCCGCTGGTCTTGCTGTGATTCATCACCCGCTGTCGTCTTTGAGCTTGCCATCTCGCTGTGCAGAGCTCATCTCGCAGCTTACGGTAAGACCCATCGTTCGTTTGCGCGGATGTTTTGACAGCAATTCCTCACCCAGGCCATCCCGACTCCTGATGAACGTTTCAAGCAACGACTGTCAGCTGTAGAGTCCGCAGTCACCTTGATGCAGAGACGGGCAGACATGGAACTACGCTGTCACTGCGACCTGGGACCGAAGACATTCCTCCTATGCAACCTCGTAAGATCTTGCTTGGTAGGAAGTCCTATCATGATGAGGTATTATTGGCCTAGTCACTTTGTTCCGCTCGAATTTATACTTACTACTATCATAGGGAGTGTATACGAATCGTACGGCCGCGACAGCCTGAACCTGCGATTGACTCGCTTACAGGATCGCCCCCCAATTCCATTGAAGTCGCGCTACTTGGTTACATTTCTGTGGCATCAGCTAATCAAGTACCTGGACCTTCCAGAAAGACCAGCGCTATCCCGGACGATTGCTCGGATGAACCCCGTGCAGATGTCGGCGCGTCAGAAGTGTCGTCCCTACCATCATGGTTATCTGTCGAGTCTTCATCGAAGGAGTCCGTCTTTGCTGGCCCAGAATTCTCCAAGACTCTCATTGCTGGCGAAACCGGCGAGACCAACATTGCCTCTGTACTAGTTATGACAGGGGAGTCCCACATTTACAGCGCAATTGCGAGCCTTCTGTATCACCGAATCTCCTTGGGCTTCGATGGTCCTGTTCTTGGCTTGAGTTACTCCAGCGATGGACGTCGGCTTCACGTCATCTTCGCCTGGTTAGGAGAGGGCGACAGGGAATTTGGACGGGTCAGTATTTTCAAAGTCCTGGTTGAGCACGCCTTCTAACTCATACTGTAGGCTCCGATCCACGTGGCTCATGACGCCTTTAGTGAAATAGAAGGACAAGGAACTTACGACGCCACCGACGCGGAGTCGTGCACTACCCTCTTACGTTTCCTGACCTCAGCGGAGAAGTTACTCGTACAGCTTCGGAAAGGGCGAGCAGCCAGAAGAGGTCGGGATATATTGTGGAGGGCCGACCAGGTGCCACTTCCTGGTACATCGGAGGGAAAAGAATCCAAGAGAAACATCAAGAAGTGGCTTTCTGAGGTCGCACTATCGTCAGCCCGTTTTCCCATATGTATGACGCAAACGTCGACGCTTGCCTCCTTTTAGTGACACACAAGATGACCCAGTCTCAGAAGAAGAAGGACGGTATGTGGATCATATTCTCCTGCAAAGCGTCTCAAATGAACTCTCACATGCAGTCGACCATCCTCTCCATCGGGCGATTCGCATAGGTCGTCCCTCCGGGCTCTTTCCCGCGTGTCTTTCGAAGCGTATGATTTATCATTCGACCCCATCAATTCTTCGATGTGCTAATTGCTATTCCTAGATTTTCAAAGAGTGACCACGCGACTGCAAGCAATTGGCTCTTCGACCGTGGGTGTGTCCAAGACACAAGATTGCACCACTTCAGAGGCAACTACGAAGCGCTGCTCAGTCACGAATCGATTAAACTAAGAGACCCAGAGCGATTCGTGGAGAGCATACCCCTCTTCAAAGCATATGACGAAGCCACGCGATTCCGCTGGCCAAGCGAGTGGACCAGCAAGGTACCCTGCTTTCAATCGAGTCTTTGCATGGACCATGGACCACTGACATTTGCAAAGGCAGACATTCCTGGCGTTCCACAGCACTTGAAGAAATTACGCGACAGCTTCGCGCTGGCTGCTGACAAGCATCTAGTGACTGAGAGCGGCCATGTTGGACAGGTCGACGGCCCCGCCATGTTGAACGCGGTCCATAAACGCTTTGATGATCTCCTATGCGTTCGGCTCCGAACAAAGTCTAGGGGAGGGGACATTCATTCACAATTCGACGCACTTCACGACTCTATTTTCGGAGAGATGTTAGGTTCGAGCGATGCCGTTGTCCTGCCAATGTGAGCATCACCATAATTTCTCTCCACTCAGCTAACACTGACATCTTACAGCCTGCATCCCATCTTCAGGCTACCTCGCAATGACCAGGCCGATCGCCGCCTTTCTTCGATCATGGGTTCACGGTACCTACCCCGATTCTTGAGAGAAGACGTACAATCACGGCGGCTTGTTTTCACCCGTAACCTCTTCGATAATCTGCATACCGCTGGGACAGAAAGGCCTCAAAAAGTGAATCGGGAGGTGCGGGTGGTTGCGCGGTACGAATTATATCATCAAGCTTGGTTTCGTGCGGACTTCGAAGCAGCGGAACGTCGGCGGGTTCGAGATCCTGAGGTTGGTATGTTCAACTCGCTTTGCGTCGTCAAGATAGGCGACGCCATTCCGGCAAGTCTGCAAGCACAGTTCGATGAAGTCAACCTCATTCTGTTTCCTGATTCGCACGAAAAAGGTACGCCATTGGCTTTGCAGTGGTCTATTCTTACGTGACTGGAACAAGCCACGCAGACGATTCCCGGGCTTTCAAGTCTCCGCTCTCAGGAGCTCTTCTCCTCCCACTACTAGTTTCTCAGTACCGCAGTAGCGCCTCGAAGTATGATTTTGGTCCTAGGAAGCTCCGTATGCTCCTCACCGCGGCCGTCAAGTTCCTCGTCGCTCTCGATGTGTGGAACTTCCCGGTATTTGGTCTGATCACTAAAGGAGCAGTGGGCGTCGTTGTCACTGCTTGGGCGGAGCCCGGCGGTGAGGATCAGAACGTGAGATAGATTCATGCTCATTTCTGACCTCATTATTGATGCCAGTAAACAGCCACACCCTCCGGTCGTCCGGATCCTCGAACGCAGCTGCTGCGTGTTCGATCTAGCAACGCCCCTTGGAGCATTCCACTACACCTTATTCCTTTCGTGGCTTCAAGACGTCCACGCAAAAGAGCTTATCAAGGCATTCGACGGTGCGAAGCTTGCAGCATTTTTGAAGAGGCTGGAAAGTGGGGACGAGAGCATCAAATGGGCGATGGTGCCGGACACAGAGGCAGCGTCGAGCACTTGATATAAGTAAATCGGTACACGAGAGTACACGAGAGTGCAAGCGTTATCGGACATTCGAATGACATGTGGAAATATGTACGTGATGACCGGAGCAGACATTGAGACCAGAAGGGCGGGGAGCAGTCTGATAAGATAGCATCCTCGCAGACATTATGTGCGCCATCAAGCTACAAAACAATGTGCACAACATGCTCGTCCAGTCAGCAAGCGGCGCGGACAAGTAAACAGGGGGTGGATTTTGCGACCGCACGTTGCTCGGTGGGCGAAGTCACTGGTCAGTCGCCGACCGGCGACGACAGTACATAGCGACTTCATCGGCTTGCCCTTACTCGTGTCGCAGTACCGCAAGAAGTCCGGTCCATATCATTTTGGCGCAATGAAACTGCGTATGAACTTGACCGCGGCTGTTAAGTATCTCGCCGCCTTAGATATATGGAACTTCGCTGTTTTTGGGTTACTCACCAAGGGCGCAGTCGGTGTTACGATTCCCTGAGTTTACGAAGTTGAATCGTTTACTAGGGGGTTTTTCGGGGTTGTGCCTGCATCTATTCGGTCATGGTCGCCGAGTGCCGGTTTGATCGCCGGTTTGATATCCGGTTTCGGTCGTCCGGCCGGCCCGACCTCGCGCCCAGGGCTCACGTTCATCAGCGAAATAGGGAGCAGACGTCAAGCCCTTACAAGGGTTTACAAGGCTCACAAAGGTCGCAAGGCGAATCGGACTCCGCACGGGCATGTGCGAAGACCATGATCTCACAATCCCTTGGCAAGGCTGACCAGCGAGCTCGAGTTTGCCAGCGAGGCACTGACTGACGGGTTCGGGGCAAGTGCCGCACAGGAGTATATTTAGACCATGAGTTCACAATGCCGTGGCAAGGACGACCAGCCAGTTCGATGATGCACTGCCTGATGGGCCATTGTCGCCGACGCGTCAAAATTATGCGCCGGCGGGCAGCTCCTCATTTGTTGGCGATGGACTGTTCGTATAACGACGGCGAAGACAATTTTATTTCTGCTACTGTAGATACTACAAATGCCTGGATGCTCGCCCCTGGACAGTCCGAACGGCCACACCGAACCCGCAAAGTCTTGCACCCAGACGAAGATGCACACGCCGCAGAAGCACGCGACGTGCTCGCGGTATATAGACTGCCGACGTGGCGGCGATCCGCAGTGCGATAGCGTAGCAGGGGAGACTTCATGCGCACCTGGAAGCTGTAGTATGCGTGGAGGGTACGGGAAAGGTGCCAGAGCCAAAGCAGGTCACGCCGAAGGTAGGCACATTCCAACCCTGCAAATTGTCGAGGCGCTGTTAGCGTGTCATCGCTGTCATCTCCGAGCACGCTGTTTGTCCGCACGTACCTTACATTAGAAGAGATGCTCGATCCTACCTTGGCCCTATTAACGCGCAGCCCGAGGTTGTCGAGATCTGAGCTGAGCTGCGAGCGACTGACCATACAATAGGACAACAGAGGCACCTGAGAAGTCACAAGCCCGAGGAATTGATCGCAGTACCTGATGATGAGGTACCGACCCAGTGGGAGAACTCGAGAGTGTTGGCGATGATGTGCGGCAGTACTTGTGCGACGGGGGAATGGAGAGTGCGTGGGAACTATGTAAAATCGGGTACTCACACACAACAACACACTTCGCTGCTCAAACTCTTCTCCAGATCTGGGAATGCTAACTTACGACGCTAGGGACTGGATCATCAACTTTTAAGACGATGGTGGATGCCTGAGAGGAAGATGGGAACGAGAGGCGCGGCTTTGCGGGTCGCCGCCCTTATGTAGTACGTCTTCGCCTCCATTCTACGAATTTATTTTCCTTCATCTAACCCGGGCTGCTCAAATCACCGGGCCTTCGAATGTGCTTTCATGGTCCTCGAAGTGCCCACCGTGGGTCTGTGATAGGTCCTTTCTAGTTTCCGACTCCATTCTGCACGCAGGCTTCGTCGGGGCGACAATAACACCGCTGATGGGCACCCACAGGTAGTAGGGTGGTAATGTGTCAGATACCAGGTCCCTAGAGCGCTGGTGAGGGTACCGTGATGTGCGCGAGTGAGTGTCAGGGTCCCGAAGACAATCGGAGTGCGTCTCCGACGAGTGTGGGGAGGTGTGCGATCGGATGCGCCGGTCGGAATGCGTGATCGGTCGGAGAATCGTCGATGAGGGGTCGGAGGCGGAGGCGCAGATGCGATGGTCGGAATGTGTGGACAAGTGGTGCGAGTGGTGCGATCGAGGCTGCGACCGCTGCGAGATGACAGAGTCAAGACTGCAATCTCCGAGGTCGCAAGACGGTCGGAGTGACAATGAGTCGTGCAGTCAACGACGCAGAGGCGTGTGGACGGTCGGAGGAGCGGGGGCGGTGGTCGGAAGATAGGAATGAGTGGTGCGAGCACGCCAATCGATGTTGCGATCGCTGCGGGACGAGCGGAACGCAACTGCGATCTCCGATGTCGCAAGACGGTCGGAGCAACAAAGTGCGAGGGCAACGGCTAATGGGACGACGATGGAACAAGATGAGAGCGAGGAGAACGATAAGCTGAGTGCGGGACGACGACGACGACAACAAAGGCAAAGGCAAAGGCGACAGAGCTAGCCTCGAGCTAACTATACGATAGAGACGAGGCGTTATGGGTGTCGAATGAGATCTGAACCGTGCGGGGGGAACCGAATCTCTATTGCAGTATGGATGCGACCGCTATTTATACGTCTCGACCGCTACAGTACAAGTCCGATCGAGAATAAAGTCGGAACAAAGGAAAACAGTCGGAACAAAAGCAAACGATGGTGCGCAAGTCGCACATGGTACAGACAATGGAGGAGAGTCAATAGGACATATCAGAAGGTCTGCGAGGCTGTAGAGAACAATGTAGAGCAAGTGATCAGCGCTGTCAGAAGGGCAGTGCAAGCGCATGGAAAACGATCTGCGCTGTCAAGAAGTGTGGGAGAGACATCCTACAATGTCTAACAAGACAATACGACCAGAACAGGAGACAATGGAGGTGTGGCGAGTGATGGAATGCACTCCGACGTGCGAGGGGGTCGCAGGTGAGTGTTGCGATCTTGCAACTCGTCGAACAGTTGGAAGAATGCTCCGGTGTTGCGCGTGCGATGGTCGGAACGGTGGAGGGATAATCGGAGCGCTGGTCCGACCGCAGAACAATCGGGATCGAAGGAATGTGGCGCAAACTCGAGAGCTGGGCTAGACAATGGTCGGAGGACAATGGCACAACTGTGGGGGTACTCGGAAGTCGCAGAAACGTCGGAGAGGCGTGGTGCACATGCTGAAACGACGATCTCGATGATCGAAATGTCTAATGTAATTTCGACGCGTTGTGACAACTGTGGGAGACGCTGTGCTCGAGGTCGCGTGGCGGCAGTCGGAACGATGAGCGAGTGGTCGGATGACTGTGTGTGATGCGTGCGATGAAGTTGCTGGTCCAAGCGTGGTGTCGAAAGTATGATTCCGATTGCGCGACAGCTCTGTGAGACTCCAACGGTCGGAACTCTGGCTCTGATCTTGCGAGCGGTCGGAGGAACCAATCGGACGGTCGGAGCACTGCTGCGTGACGCTGCGATCTCCGGAATTGCGTATCTGTCGACTTGACGAAAGTGCGAAAATTCCGTAACGATCGCCTCGCAGCGCGGGGCGAGGCGTATCACCGCGCTCGCGCGTCGCTCAAGTCCGTCTTGCCCTCATGACGCAAATCCACAACAACAGGGATGTTTATGGATCATAAGAGCTGATCCCCAGAGTTGCGGGGGATGCTTATTGTCAGGGAGCGGCTAGGCTGCTTATAGCTGCTACCGTTAACCTTCTGCGGAAGAGTGGCGGTGGCCGTGTTGTAGTGCTGTAGACGTCGATAAGCAATATATTATACCGGTACGGCCTTTGTGCGTCGATACATGGATGTGTCTCCCTTCGCAGCTGCGCACACGGGCTGCCGACCACTTGCCAACTATTGACAAATCCGCGTTGAGCATTTACATGCCTTGATAAAGGTGACACAGGCATAATGGAATTCCGTAGCGATGATATGGCTAGCGCAAAGCAGGAGAAGGACGTCGGTGGTACTGCAAAGCCTTGTACTGCCTTCGTAAACCTATGCAAATCGGCGCCAGCACTGTCACGTGCGGTAGAGGCCGCAAGGATATAGCGGATGAACACTGTTTTGCTGATGTTGTCCTGCCCACACTCACTGTCCTCCGTCATTGTGCGTCGCATTCCCTCCTCGTCACGCCCGTCAACGCGCACCCAGGCAAGGTGAGTTTGTGTACAGCTTCTACTACAAGATTGCACTGCCTCTAACCGCGCCCGCAGCACCACCTCGTCCCCCCCAGCTCGTCCGCCGCCGCCCCAGCTTGCCTGCACCGCTCCAGCTCGACCACCGCCGCTGCCACACCCTCCGCACCCTCTGATCTCAAAGCTCAGCAAAGCGAAACACGTGCATCCAATGGATTGGACTGTAGACGAAGTGTTGGAGTGAGTGGAGTCGAAGCGGTTCGACGAGGCTGTATGCATGAGTTTCACGGGTACGTGTTCTTCGCTTTGAGCTTGAGCAACAGCTGACAGGATGGGCAGAGCGGGTGATGCTCCCACTAACTACACCCCTCGCACAAGGCGCACAACCCCGCCATCCAAAGCCCCGCACGCTCCTCACCCGCACTCCCTCGCCACCATCTTCATGCCCGCCCGCCAGCTGCCACTCAACCACCCGCGCCAACCCAATCACCCGCGCCAACTCAACCCTCGCCAATTATTCGCCCTCATCAAACGGTTGCCTGTGGTGACGCTTTGGGGAGACGGGTGGCAGCGGCGAGGCGCGCCAGAGACTGCGATGGTGCGTGGCATCTCTTCCCGCTCTCGTCGCCTTCTTACTCGCCCCTCCCTTGCACGTCCTGCGAACAGCGCGCCGCCTTGCCAACCGAAGAGCCCCCTCTAAGCCCGCAGCCTCTGTCCCGCCCTCCCAACTTCACCAGCCCTCGACTTGCGCCCCTGTGCTCAACCTGTCACCATGGCGACAGGCGTGTATGCTCGCGTGCAACGTCCACTTGACACGCAGCTACCGCCGCCGATTGCGCAATTGGCCGGCGCGACGACCAGGCAGCGGGCGCTATGCCAAGCGAGGGTCAGGACGGTGCGGACGGACGGGTGCACATTGCGAGTGCGAGATCGGGGTGCGCGCCCTATTCCGCGCGCAGTGCCGCGTCGCGAAGCGCAGCGCCTCTCGTCGCATTGCATGCGGGGAGCACTCCAGGTAAGTCCATCTTCCTGATCTCCGCCATCCATCCATGCTAATGGGACCGTGCCGTTGCAGATATCCGCGGGCCGGCGGCACGACGTCTTGCGCGCATGGCCCATTTCCTGTCAGCCGACGCAGGCACGTAGCTGCAGGCCCTAATGTTCATCCTCCGTGCCGCGAGCTCTGCAGCGCGCCGTGTGCCAGCCCTTGACGTGGCGCTGCACAATCCCCCGTGAGGCTGGTGGTCGCGTGCACCGCGCGTCGACACTCCTCCGGGTGATGCCAGCGTCGTCGACGGCCAGCAGGTCCGACGCCGGGTTGCGATTGTGGCGCGCAGCGATGGTCAGCAGGTGCGGCCGGCGCGCAGGCATTCCATGGTGCGCGCGCGATGAGCTTCGTCGCTGGGCATGCGGAGGCATGCGGCCAAAATCATCGAAATGCGGCGCCGGCCGCGTCCCGGAGCCCACGGCAGCGTCGGCGCAGCTGATGCGATCTCCCAAGGACCCCGCGCGCACGCGCCTCCCATCCGCGTCCACCCACCGTCTCTCCGAGCTAGCGCAGCACACGAGCGACTCGCAGCGGATGATAGTTCTATGCGTGCTGCTTTGTGATCTTTCTTCTGCAGGCTCTGACGACGTCCGCAGGTCCTTGGGCGACAGCTGCCCCCACACGCCCACGAGGGCTGGCCCGCCGCTGCAATCCTGATTAAACTATTGGTGCGTGTTTTCTGTTATATGCCTTTGCGGGCTCTGATGATGCCGCTGGCAGCTCCTTGGGTGACGGCGTTCCATGCGCGTGCGCCTCGAGATGGCAAAGTTCTTGCAGGACATGCTGCACGAGTCGGGCCTCAAGGCGAACGCGCACATCGTCGGCTGGGACTCGTCCAAGGAATTCTTCCGCAAGGTGCACTCGACGGGCGTGTCGCCCTTGACGCAGGACATCGTCAACGTGGCGAAGCTCTTCGACAAGGATCTCACGCTCGACAATCTCTCCGCCCACAGCTCGTAGGCTCCATGAGTTGCTGCAATCAGCCTCAACGCCTTCGGCACGGACAACTTCCTGCGCGGCTAGATCCGCGACCGCCTGCTCCAAATTCGCCGCGACGACCAGGCAATCAATTCCTAGGGTGTCGACGAGCTCAGCACGAGCTCGCTTCAGCACGCGTCCGCGAGCCGCGGCATCTGCACGTTCGGCGTCAGCGCTACGCGCCTCCGCGAGGAGCTCTCGACCTGAATCAACCTGCACCTGGACAACCGCGTCTCGGGCGACACTCGCGCAGCTGATCGCGCATACACACTGCACGCAGCTCTTCCCGCTCTACGCGCCGCGCATCACGCTGCACAATGTGCACCTGGCCCACGCGCTCGGGCAGAGGACCCGCGCGCCGCGGGCAAGGCAGCGCTGCGCATTGGGCTGTGCGGCAGCAATCTGCATGAGCGGGTGGAGGTGGAGGCGCTCGCGCGCGACGCAGCGGCGGTGTGCACGGGCATGGCCGGCACGCTCGAGGCCGTTGGCACGGTGCTCGCGGCGTGCCTCGCGCCCGAGATCCTCAAGTCCAAGTATGCATCGCATCGCCTCCCCTCCGCAACACAGCGCTGACCACACGCGTGTACAGGCAGCACCTGAAGCGCCCGCTGGGCCTTGCGACGCAGGCGCAGGCGAACCACCTGCGCGCACTTGTGCTCGCGCTTGTTGGCGCGCACTACGTGCACACCGCGGCGGACCACGCGCTTGTCGTGCTCGGCACCACGGAGCAGCTTGCCGCAGGGCTCGGTGCGCCGACCGCGAAGGCGCCGCTCGGCTCCGTGCACGGGAACGCGCCGCTGCGCCTGTGGGTTGGGGAGCGTGCGTGGTGGCTTTGACATGAAGGCGGCTGGGAATTTAATACAAGGTGAGCCACACACATATATGGTGAGCACAGGACTGACCCCTGACTACAATGACAGCCTTGGGATGCGCAGAGCGACAGCGCAGCTCTTCAACCGCCAACGGCGGGCAGCGGTCTGAAAGAAAAGTAGTCAGCGGCGTGTACGGCACACCCTGTATCGACAATGTACACTGGCAAAGGGTCTCAGTGTACGATTCTGGCTTGGATTCAGAATGCAAGCACGAGAGCGATGGTAACGCACGATGGGCATGACGACACACAGCGTACGAACATCATTCACGCACACACCCGGCCACCGCGCCTACACCATGACAATCCCGGTGCCGTCATTCATTCCAGCCGCCTGCCCGGTGCTGCACACTGGCGCCATGCTCATCCCACAAGCGCTACGAGCGTAGGGATTGCGATCTGGGTCTGTTTTTTCTGTTTGTCGTGTTTGCCATTGCTCGTGTGTAACTCATTTCAAACGTACATTTCTGTTGAGATACTTATATCACTCTGCACTGGTGTTTCTGCCCCTGCCCGTCATCCATCCGAAGTTCGAGTCTGAATGTGCAGTGGCGGCAGGCTGCACGTCCCTACTCACATGACTGGGGCTCCAGTGACTGCACCCGCCGGCCATTCAATATGCTCTGTCTTTGATGTGCCGATGCCCAGTCAAGTTGCCTACCCATAGAGAGCTGTCGTCTCCGGGATTCGGGGGCAACCTATCATCCGTGGCTGATCTTGTGGCAGAGGACGGTCAGTTCGTGATAGGGGTATGCGGGCCTCATGGCTGCCTGCACTTGCCTTGTGTATACCTGAAGAATTTCAGGAATCGTACCGCCATATTCAGCAATGGCTCTCTAAGAGCTAGTTGTCATAGCGGCCTGGGTAGTACCTCGTACCGAAGTTAGTGCATCAAGCTGTATACAACGTGCGAAAGCTGATGATTCGCATGAGTAGAACCGTCCTACAGAAGTCCATATCCTTGAACGCAGCTGCTGTGCGTGCAGTCTCGCGAAGCCGCTTGGGGCCTTTCGCTACGCAACATTCCTCTCGTGGCTTCAGCTCGTACATGCCAAGACGCTCCTCATTTGATAGCGGCAAACGGGCGGCGTTCTTGGAGAGGCTGGAGATCTTGGAGAGGCTGGAGAAAGGAGATGAGAGTGTGCAGTGGGCGATGGGGTAGCAGGTATGGGACAATGGGACACGCGCCATCAGCAAAATCGAAATATTTTTATGTAGCATTATAATCGATTATAATGGCCATAATCCGACCTTTCGCTATAATGCGCTGGAATCCGGTAGGGGGCATTATAGCCGATAAGCATAATGCTCTTTTGGTTGTGATTCAGCCGCCCTGGTTATGATACGACGCCCTGTTCATAATTCTGCGCTCATATTATAGGGATCCAGGCAGATTATAATCCGATTATCACACGAGTGAGAACATCATAATGAGATCATATTGAGAGGCGCGATACAGCAACATCATGATGATTACAGCTAATTACAACGACCGGGCGGACAAGCGGAGGACTCGAGAGAGGGCAGCAAGATAGTATTGAGGGTACGGGGATACAGAGCTATCACTGTATACAACGGGACCTCGTGCAAGTGAAGTGCATATATGCGCGCGGAAAGTTGTCGAGGATGGGTGGTAGGAGTTGACGAACGTCGGAGGCACTGGAACGGATGTTAGACCACTGGAAAGAGTGAGTTGCAAGGGGCGAGCGTACCTTGTGACCTAGTGAAGTCGTCGCCGACGTGATGCTGCAGATGTGCTGTCAGAGTGGAACATCGAGGAGTAGATGCCACATACCTAGGGAGCCGACTGGGTTCCAGCAACCAGGAGCCGAGAAACAGCAGAAGAAATCAGCGCTGAACGACGACGCATATATATGCGCTTACCTAAAGATCCGGCTTTTCGATGTAGTGAAAGAACCTTGGATAACGCGTTGTCATTCGGCACGCGGATAATGTGAGCGCAAGAGACTTACCGGCAGGATTATGCAATTGAAGAGAGACTTGGCGACAGCGAGGGATGCACGCAGGCGGGCAGGTGGTCACTGGCAGGATGAAGGAGGGAGGAAAAGAGCATCGAGACAGCGAGTGCGCTCCACCCGTCCTATATATATGGGTGAGGAGCGGAGTTTGAACGCGCGACGCGACGCGTCCGAGTCCGATTCTGTCTAAGTCGCCCTTCTATCCACCGAGCGTCCGGGACGCTCAAACACCCGCCTACCGCGTCCTCAGTATAGCCCCCATGGCTGGCCAGATTCTCCCCTCTCTCAATCGCGCCGTCGCCGCCCTTTCGACCCTGCACACTGTTCTCTCAGAAAAGACCACGACGGGCTCGAGGACAGCTGGCGGTTCCTCGTCTTCCGCCCTGCCCGTGCGTCTCTTGTTTTGCGCCGCCCAATCGATCTAATTTGGTCGCAGTATTCAAGAACAAGCTCTTCCTGCTTGGCTGGGCCCTCTTCTCCTCGCCTTCTACTAGTGGTTCGGAAGCACGGCGAAGGTGCACCCCGTGTCACTCACCACCGTGCGCGACTCACGCTCGTCACGGACTCAAACGCGCACATCCCTCCTCTACGCAAAGCAGCTCTCCTGTCCTACTGACGGTGGCTTCAACTCGGACGGCTAGACAGTCAAGGCAAAGAGTGACGCGGTACAGCGTAACAAACGCACCTGCGTCGAAATGGAGAGGCGAGTGAGGAGCGGTCCTGAAAAAGCGCGCATGGTCAGTTTTCTCGCGTCATCAGATAGGCGGGGTTGAGACTCACTTGTGACTGGCCGGCTCAAGGTGCTCGACGGCATGCTGCAGGTCGAGAAGAAGGGATCAAAGGTGTGCGACGTGAAGACGGACATCGGTGTCTGGCGCGAGGGTACATCACACCACCTTCCTTGAGCGTGTGGCGACTGTACCAGGCGGGCCACCCGACACAGCTGCACCTCGCCGTTCTCCCAAAAGTCACGACTAACGTCGTCACGCGCCTGCTCGACACTGCGCTGCTGCGCATCTCTGACCCCACCGTGCTCACACCGCTTCTCACGTAGCTCCCGTACCGCGCGGCAGTCTGCAGGGTTCGCGTGCATTGGGCGCGACCTCCTCCTTCTTCGATTGCAATCTTCTCCTTGCGCATGACCACGCGCTGTACGCAGGCGCCGGCGTATTCGCACCTGCAGACCACTTCACTGTGCAATGGACCGCACTAGGCTGGGTACAACATCGTGGATCTCGATCTAGCCAGCGAGTCCGCTCTTCCGTCGAATGGGAGCATCGGCAGCGTGGGTGACTGGTGAGTTCAGCCACGTCGTTCGTTGCGACTTAATAAATTGATGTCCTTCAGGTCAACTTCCTGTGCAGGTCGTGAATATAATGTCAGACCAGGATGTCAGACCAGGAGAAGAAGCGCCAGAAAGCGATCAACGAGGTGATCTACGCGGAGCGAGGACATGGAATACTTACACGATGTGAGTCCTCCCATCCGCATTGTCTGACAAGAGGTATCTGAAGTACCTTTGACAGGTCCGGCTCAGCCCGCCGACAAATTCAGAAATCATCCCCGAGGCACGGCGCGCTGACTTTGTGGAGCAAGTTCAGGACATCATCGCGGCCAAGGCCAACACACGTCTGCGGGACACCCTGAACAAGTCATACGCGACGATCGAGAGCATTGCGGATATCTTCTTATTCGACGCAGTGCCACACTCTGTGCCGTTTGTCTCGTACGGTGCGCATCAGCTGTATGGTAAGTACGAATTTGAGAAGGAGCGGAGCTCAAACCAGGTGCGTGGTGGTTACCAGTCGTCAGGGCAGGTGCGCCGACTCTGTGTGGACAGGACAACAAACGGCGACCTTAGTCACACAAGCTTGGGCTGAACGCACGCGACACCGCGTTTTTAAGCATGGAGCGGATGCTGCAAGCAGAAGATGGAGAGACGTTCACAAGTAAGTGGAGGCCGAAGTGCGCACGACGGTCGCAGCGCCGTATTCAATCATGGTCGGGCGCAAGACGCTAATGCCGTCGCTGCTCGGAGCTTTTTTTTTGCACGGTAAGTCTCGCTTCCACCAGTCAATTTATGTGTGCTAGACTGACACAGTGCGCGTCTTCTACTAGATACCACCGTCGGCGACATCAAGATCGAGCTGTGGACGAAGGTGCTTCGCGCCACCCGCAGCCTCTCGTCACTCATCCCATCTCCTTGCACACATGCAGGAACCACATAGCGCTCGCCGTGGAGGGTGAGCACCTCGCATACGCGCACGTGTCGTCCGCCAGCTGACTTCGTGCCCTCAGGCTACTACGATGTCGTCGCGTTTCCACCGGGACGTCGCCTGCTGCCTGCGCCGGCCCACGCACGCGCACAGGCTCACCGCAGTACATCGCTCCCGATTTTGGCTCGCAGACGGGCGACCACATGAGCGCCGGGCGCGCGGCGGCAAGTTGTTCTATGCAGCCGCAGCGCAGCCAGGCTGTGTCCAAAGGGACCATCAGCGCGCAGAGCTGTTCGAGGACGAGGTGCACCCGCGCCTGCGCTCCACCCATAGCGGGCTGGTCGGCATCACTGAGTAAGGTCCGTGCGCTCGCTGTGCTGGCGCTTTGTGCTGCAGACCGCGCGGCGGAGCTGCATAAGAAGCCCGCGTTGTATGCGTCTGCGACACCCTGTACATCTCGCAGACGGTGTCGGTCAGCATTGTGTGACTAGACCTCTAAAGTTCGACAACATCGGGCGACCCTATAGTAAGCCTTATTCTGCTCGCCTGCGATCACCCAACTAATGATGTCCTTGAAATTCCCCCGAAGATATGTACGGGCGGACCGGAGTTTCACGTTCGGCATGAACAGCTTCCCCTCCTGCGCCCTTTTTCATCAGCGAGAGCTCGCAGCGGCGCGTGGGCACAGGTAGACTGCGCGGGTGCGGCAGGCTCCTGATTCCCGCGCTCGACAGTGACGTGCGATTGACAGAGCGCCGCGAGAACGACAGCGAGTGCTTGGACTACAACCTATCGCCGTGCTTACGCGCGCTGGCGGCGCACGCACCACGGACCCTGTGCTCGTCAAGTTGATGGACAAAGCGGGCATGACGCCAGAGGCCGACGCCCAGCATGATGAGGCCAACATGTCGTACGACAGCGAGGGCGAGCAGGACGAGGACGAGGACGACCGTAACTGCGACGACGAGGACGAGGGAGGCTGGAACAGCGACGACGAGGAGCCCCAGGGACTGGCCCTGGACGAGTGGATGCTCGACATGGCCGGGTTCGCGCTTCTGTAGGGCGCGACGCGCGCACTTGTATTATTTCGTAGCTACTTGCATTATGTACATTGTAATACCTTTGGAAAACCCTGGGGTACATTAGAATACCATTATGAAGGGTTATAATCCTCTGCGCAAATTACAGCCGCTGAAATCGGCTGTGACCGGCTGTGACATTTCGACGGTTTTGCTGATGCGCGACGTGGGCCACGATTGCGAGGATTTGGAGGATACAGAGGCCGCCACGAGTTATTCACGTTATTCTCCTACAGTAGTCGTTTAGTGATTACTGTCATCAGTCTCGTATCGAACCGTCGTGGTGGCGGAAGATGAGAGCTCTCGCAGGCTGGGCAGCCGCGCAGCCCGCGCTCTCGGGAACGTGTCTCACTCCCCTTCTTCCGACTTGTCCAACAAAGCCCGAGGAAGTACTGGAATGGACTGCCTGTGCGCAGCTAAGAACTGACCTGCTCTTGGCCTGAGTACTTACCTGCAGGCTCTTCGACTCGTTCAAGTTCAACGAGTCAACGCGACCGTTGGCCAGTGCGCCCTGTGAGGCCTTGTGACGACGTCGTGACCGTCACACGTCACGCGTCACGGTTCTGTCCTCGACCTCTTCCTTCGGACTTCCACCAGGCTGCCTCGCCAAAGGCGCGCTCAGTCTGAGCGGGGCGCCCTGCACACTACTCTCTCGTACGCCCTCGTTCTTCTTACCCTCCATTTTCTGGCCGATTTCAGGTCAGTCAAGCAGCAGCTGCAGCTCTGGGCTTCTCCCCACTGCCCGGAGCTGCCAGCGCAGTCGTTCCTTTCGCGCCGTGCGGGGCCGAATTCCACCTCGCACGGACGCCCTCTTCGATCTGCTCACAGCTGCAGGCCACGCGTCGCATAACTAGGCGCTTTGGTGTGTTTCCACTTCTGCGACGCGTCGCCAGCAGGCCTCACATCCGCGCAGCCTCGTTGCCGTCGAGTGTTCGCAGCTCAATTCTGCCACTCGCGTTCTGACCGCTCAGCGTAGGAACTAGCGAGCCTATGTGAGACTCCCAGGCGAGCAGCATACACCTCGAGGAAGACCGCCGCTGACCTCAGGCTCCTTCCCATTTCCAAGCCCAAGCCCATCATCTTCGCCAATTCTTGCAAGGCCGCATCCTTCTTTAAGAGCGCCGGTTCGCGCTCTCTGTGTACACCATCGCGCGCGGTGCATAACTCGATGGTGAGTAGGCGGCGGTGGCGGCTCGCGGTCGTCATGCGTACGCTCTCGCCTTTGCGCATTTTTCTGATTGCAAGCTCCTGCAGATCATATCAAAGTTGGCATGTACGGCACGTCCAACTGCGTCCTGTCCGACCGCCAGCAGGTGCACCGGTATGTATGCCTTCCCGAAGGGCGGCCTGTCCCCGACTCCCCCTAGCTCGGCAGCGCATGCCAGCGCCCCGCAGAGCATGAGCACCCTGCAGAGCACGAGTGGCCCGCTTCCTCGCCGTTGCGCTACGAACCAAGGCCTGCGAACACCCAGGCTGGCCCTGGTGACTCGTGAGCAGCGTTTGGTGAGTAATCCCCACCTCCACCTTCCGCGCAACGCTGAGGCAACGCGCAGCGAGCGGACGCAGGCTCTTTGCGCACCCGCTGCTCAAGCACAGCCCCCGACTGGTTCTGCATGGACAGGCTTGACGCCGCCACGGCGGTCCTTCCGCCCGGATGTCTTCGAGCAGGGCGTCGGGCCAGGATCTTGACCTGCGCGCGAGTGGACCGCAGGTATTATCATGCCGCCAGACAAGCCGCGGTCCTTCGGCGCAGACGGGGTGACTGCTAGCGAGTGAGCATCCGGTGACCGGATCGACGCAGTCCGCGCGGTGGCCTTGTCCATTCCATGTACGAGCCTGAGCAGACCGGGTGGGTTCCAAACCTGATTTCGCTCGGGAATCTTATAGCTGACTTCCTCCCCTGATATTCAATACTCAATAGTTGTGCGCGCAGAGTGTGCGAGACAAACATTGCAAGGCCTGATTTCATCTACATCAGTCGAGGGCACAGGCATCGCGATGACGTAGTTTGTTTGGTTCAACACAGCAATGCGAGTGTCAACAGGTGTCAACACGCCACTCGCTGCGTCGCCGGCTCGTCGCCTACTCGCAGGTCCTTCGTCTTCGCTCACTACGCATTCCCTGCACGCAGCCTGCACTGTCCGTAGAGTTCAACGCGCGACTCCAAAGGTGCTGCTCAGCTGCCTGGCATACGCGTCAAGAGATGGTTCTCGGGCATCAACGCGTCTAGTGACTCCGAGTCAATGTTGAATGTCCTGCGCCTTGACCAGCTTTCGAGAGGACGACGTTAGCGTCAAATTGGACAAGCGTTAGATGTGAGAGCATGTGGATGAGGCCGTGGAGGGGATCTCGAGCATTGGGTTTAGGTGCGCCGCGTACTTCCCGTGTCTCGCTGATTAATCTCTAGCATACACGCGGACATATCATCATCAATGTGCACCTCCCAGCTGAGCTACGAGCTGTACTCTCCCTGCATGCTCGCAGCATCACCGATGTGACCTGGTTGCGCTCTATTGCCACACCCAGCGGACTCCGCGGTCAACGACATGCGGATCGTGAAGATGGCTGCCATGGGACGTGCAAGTTTAGCGCGACTGCGCGGGGTTGTGAGCCGGTGTCCCTCCCGGCCAAGCCTCCCACGCAGCAATCTGAAACTCAGCGCGTTCTCTCGGTCAAGATCGGCGGCGGCAGAACTCGGGCAGCATGCGTATACGACTTCCCTGTCTGTTTTCATGCTGTGGTGCGTATTTTCGAGCTCGCAGTCATTGGATCATGCTAACTGTGCGCGTCGATAGCTACCTACGCTTCTCAGAAGGGGTGGAGGACGTCCTACGAGAATTTGTAGTGTTCTGTGAGCGCTGTAATAAAATTTGCTTCGCATACGGAACATTTGTGGCTCGGATGCTTCTCAAATATAACCCTTTGGAGAACGTTTCTCGGCCTTGACAAGATGGCGCACATTGAGAACATATCGTCGTACGTCAAACGCGAACAGAAGGGCGACCTGAACAGGCGGGCCACGCCCTACATCTCAGCGAGCTTCGTACATATTTTGTACGTGTCTGTCTCTACTCGACGGGATGTTGTTGACCAGTTTGCGCAGTCCACTGTCAGACTCTTGACGTCAAAGGTGCTCATTATTCTGACAATCGCTCCGGAGTCACGACTCACAAGCCGATCAAGCACACAGTCATGTCGCTTCACGCGGGTAATGAGTGGGGCTGATCCAGACGGCACGCGAGCGCCGGCAGGGCATGTCCGGCCTCGTGGCAAAAGCCAGGTCGAACTGGATGGCGGATTGACCGAAGGCGCAAGAAAGGTTTGTAGGCGGGCATTGAGGATAGTGCGCTGTCATCTCTGTCGGCAAGTCGCCGCTGGGCTTCTTGAACCCCTTCTTGTATGCGAACCAGGATATCTTCACGGACATCACGTCGGGTGAGTGCACGAGTCGCTTTTCGGGCTGCTCGCGTGATGCTCATGCTATGTACTGCTAGGTACTAACCCAGGATGTGGCACGCAAGGCTTCAGCACCGAAGTAGGATGGGATCCTGTGGTGATTGTTCTGTGACTGATGCAACGCTGCTGCGTTCTCTCAGGTCACTGGTGTGGGATCTCCCGTATATGCCAGCCTCCGGACGGCAGCCGGGCTGACTTGAAAGGACGGTTTATACTGTTTTCTTCGGGATACACGAGATATACCACAAACACGATGTATTTCAATGGGATGTCCTCGGTACTTGGTACAGTAATGTACATGATTCTGGGGATAGTGCTGTACTGCCGCGCATCCGCCAGCCTGCCGTAACGTGTCCTCTCGACAGCTGGTCAAGGCGCAGGACATAGTTGATGCCCGAGAACCATCTCTTGACGCGGGGTTTGCCATGCAGCTGAACGTGGCCCCGGAAGATGAGTACATAGTGGGAGTTGTCTTGGAACTAGGCGAACGTCGGGCGGTTAGGACGGTGACCGCGTCTTGGGATCGATCTTGGCTGCAGCCCTTGCTGCATTTCTGAGGCCCCGCGCATCCAGCGGGAGCGGCAGACCGTGTGCACGCGTTGCCTGCCCGACCGGTAGGTTTTGCGTTGGCGGGAGAGACTCGGATGAGAGGAGAAACATCGAGGCTGGATGGCAGACGAATGCGAAGGAGAGGCGGAGGCCACTCCGACGTACTGGTAAATGCTTGACCTGGGGTCTCCGCGCCTGAAGTCAGCTACGCACATACGTCCAAATAGTTGGTAGATATGCGCACCTTGTAGGAGCATGCCGACTGCGCTCCCCAACTTCGAGTGGCCACGGCTCGCTGTATGAGCGCTCTCATCCGCCCTCCGCCCTGACTCTCCGAACGCCGTCATCCTCTTCTCCAGTTGCGTCGAGAGAGCCTGAAGGTCGGCAGTTTGCTTTGCAATCCTGTAAATGACCGTGCGCGCGCAGGAGAGAGCGGCGATAAGAATTGTCTTACACTGGTACTGATCGTCCTCATCGTCGGAGACGGCCATGTAGACACGCGCCGGACGTGTCGGTGTAGCATGGGGGTACGAAACCGACTTTGCAGACGCAATTGTGGAGAGTGGGCGGCCAGCCTGGCGCTGCGCATGCGGCAGTATGTAATGGCCTGCGAGGGCATGGATGCGACCTAGGTGTGTGTAGCTTGTAAGTTGTCGGCGGCTACAGTAATGGAGAATGAAATTAGGGTTACAGAAGATTCTCCACCGGCGTTGCTGCCATTTGACCGGCACTGGCACCCACGGGCTTTTGGGATGGTCTCAAAATTAAGTATATAGTTTTAATGGACTCTGATTTGAATGGAAACCATCCGGGAACTTCGCGGTAGATGCCCCGGACTGCATGAAATCGACGCAGCCGGGGCCGGTGGTCAAAATAGAATGACTTCGCCGCCCCGCGCTTCAAGCTTCAACTTGCTTCAACTTGCTTCACGCTTCACGCTCACCTGTCTCATCCGTTCAATGCAGGATTCTCGACGCCTCCGCAAGCTCCTCGCCGCTGTCGCGGAGCTGCGCCTCGGTATTCTCGATGGCGCGTACGACACGGCGCCGCGCTCTGGGTCATGCGAGTGCGGCCCCGGCCGTGCTCGATATACGCCTGCCGGAGCAGCTCCATCCTGAGATGGATGTGGCTGGCTGGGCACCATGTGGGAGGGGTTTTGGTTTGAGAGTGAGGCGGATGAGAATCGAGATGTAGTTCTGCTCTGGCACCCGGAGCTCAGCGCTCAGGCCCAGGACGGGGCGGCGCGGCACCCCCTGTTACAAGTACGTCGACGTCAAAAGCTTGGATGGAGATCACAAATTGACGCGAAGCATGTGTTCTGGTGCAGGTTCGTTTGATATATGTGCTGTGACCCTCTCGCACAGGCTTCTAGAATGTCGCGCCGGAGGAGCGAGCGAGCGTGAGGAGACTCCGCCTCTCGACGTGCTTCCGTCGAACGAGCCGCGTCCCTCGCGACCTGGACGGCGCACGGTGTAGACACAAGCGAGGCCGCAGGTGAAACCGTCGCAGGCCCGGTCCTGATTTAAGGCACATAGGCATAGTCCTCGTCCACTGTCTGCCCCCCAGCTCTCCCGCAAATTCTCGTTATCTTCATACTGTGTCCGCCCCTCTTTTTCTCTGCTGCCCATTTTACATACTCACATCGGGCTCTTCACGCGCTATAGGTCCGGCGTCGCGCATCTCTACGCCGTCTGGGCTGCTCAGGAGTTTATTCCCATGTCGTCACTCTCGTCGCTCGTTGTTTATGTCTCGCACACGCGACCGTTCTCTTTTCCGTGCTTTCCTGCTGCTTCGTGCTTCTGCTGACGGAACAAGCGATCCAAGCTAAACTGGATTTACGTACATCATGGTCCAGCGCGTACTTCGTGGGCTTCTCGTCTGTCACATCCCACAGTCTACCCACAGCAGCTACCTCATCTCAGCTAGTGACTACAGCACAAGCAACTTTCATCGCTACGCTGTAACGGTATTGACTTCCTGGTGGCGTCTATCTTGTTTGTCGACTACAGGAGGCGTCATTGTCGTGCATCTGACGACTGCTGACTTACCCGCCATGTTCGCTCTCCGTCAAAGTTGGCCTTATCCTCGTCCGAATGTGTCGTGCCCAGGTCCGGGTGTCGTACCTTCACGTGCAGCTAATTGCTGCCATCGGCACGTCCGACACACGGCGCGGTTGGCTCACTCATGTTATGTCTGGCGACCAATAGGCGCAAAGCCATCTCGCTGATGCTGGCGGAGGTTCTGGTCTCCATGCGCTCGACGGGACACCTCATGTTATTGCCTAGAGCTCAATGGCTCCGGCTCTTGAAATGAGGCACGATGGATGTTGTACTGTCTTGCGCTGTAGCTTTCGAAGGCAGGCGTGACAAACTTGCTTTCGACAATGTCGAGCAACATGCGGTCGGAAAGTGCGGTCGGAAAATCCACGCCCTCCTTGTCGGGTTTGTTCGTCTGCCGAGCAGGTGGTAATTTTATGGCACACATATGAGAGTCCAATGTCTAAAATCGCTGCAGTCCTGTGTACATGTTACTCATATCAATATTAAGTGCCCAATGCCTCCCACGCGTGGGGCGCCATCGCCCATTTAATGCTCTCGTCCCCACTTTCTAGCCTCTTCAAAAAATTTGCACGCTTTGTATCGTCGAATGCCTCGACAAGTTCTTTGGCATGGACGTCTTGAAGCCATGAAAGAAATGTGGTGTAGTGGAATGCTCCGAGGGGCGTTGCCAAGTCGAACAGGCAGCAGCTGCGTTCAAGGATCCGGACGACCGGAGGACATAGCTTTTTACCGGCATCAACATCGAGGCCAGGGATGAATATATAAATTAATCTCACGTTCCAGTCTTCACCACCGGGCTCCGCCCAAGCAGCGACGACGATGCCCACTGCTCCTGTAGTGATCAAACCGAATACAGGAAAGTTCCACACATCGAGAGCGACGAGGAACTTGACGGCCGCGGTGAGGAGCATACGGAGCTTCCTCGGAGTAAAATCATAGCTCGGGATGAGGTCGTTTCTGCGGTACTGAGAAACTAGCAACGGGAGAAGAAGAGCTTCTGAGAGCGGTGGCTTGCAATCCCCGGAATCATCTGTGTGGCCTGTTCCAGTCACATAAAGAGGAGACCAAAGACGATGGCGTACCTTTCTCGTGCGTATCAGGAAACATAACGAGGTTGATTTCATTGAACTCTGCTTGCAGACTGGCCGGAATGACACCCCCTAGCTTGACGACGCAAAGCGAGTCGCACTTGCCAACCTCAGGATCCTGCGTCCGCCGACGTTCCGCTCCCGCAAAGTCCGCAGCAAGCCAAGTGTCGTGATCAGCGGCGAACCACGCACTCGCTTTTGCCTCCCTGTCGAGCTTTTGATTTGTCTCTCTCCCATTGGAGATGAGATCCTTCAAGACCTTGCGACAGAAGAGAAGCCGTTGTGACTGTGGGTTTCCTTCCATCACGATCTGCCATTGAAGTGTTGTACCCAAGATTGGACGTAGGCGGCGATCGGCCTGGTCATTGCGAGGTAGTCTCAACATGGGATGAAGGCTGTGAGATGGCAATGTCATTAGCTCGGTCGAGAAGAAAGGCGATGATGCGCACATTGGCAGGATAACGATATCGTTCGAGCCCAACACCTCTCCGAAAAGGGAGTCGTGAAGTGCGTCGAATTGGGAGCGAATTTCTCCTCCCCTATATTCTGTTCGTAGACGAACGCACAGGAGATCAACGAAATGTTCCTTGATTGTTTTCAGGCCTTCGACCTGTCCAACGTGGCCGAGCTCGTGCACCAGATGATTGTCAACAGCCAGCGAGAAGTTGTCGCGTAATTTGTTTAGGTGTGGCGGAACGGCTGGGAGCCCCGCCGCCTTGAAATATTTCAGTGACTCGTGCAAAACCTCAATCTAAAGCAGGGCACCTTGCTGTTCAGCTCGCTTGGCCAGCGGAACCGTGTGGCGTCGTCATATGATTTGAAGACGGGTATGCTCTTCGCGAACTGCTGTATGTCTCTTGGTTGCATCAATTTGTGATTGAGCAGCGCTTCGTAGTTGTCTCTAAAATGAGGCAATCTTGTGTCTTGGACACATCCACGATCGTACAGCCAATAGCTTGTAGTTTCTTCGTGGCCCCTTGCAAATCTGGCAACAGCACTTAGCATGCAAACTATCATTGAAGCGATCGAGTGATGAATCATACACTTCAAAAGACATGCGAGAAAGAGGCTCATAGAAAGACGTGTGCGAGTCGCCCGATGGAGTGGATGGCGGGCTGTAAGTGCGGGATCGTTTGACACGCTTCGCAGGAAAATTCGGTGTCACGTACCGCTCTGCCAACGTGTCATCGGCGATAAATTCTTCGCAGGGCAGAGCCGCTGACACCACGCCCGCCGGATCGCGGGTGCGGATCCTGATTAGACGGGTAAAAATCGAGGTATGTATCATCTATACGAGAAAACGAGCTGACGCCTCTGAGACTTCAAAGATCCAGTTCTCGATGTGTTTCGTCTTGGACCCAATTCCGCCCGATGCAGGTGAGGGCACCTGATCAGCTCTCCACAAGATCCTTCCAGGTGATGACCTCTTCGGAAGTTTTATGAGTCGCTTGTGCGCTGAGGACAGAAAATGCAAGAGGGCGATGCAGGAATGCAAGTCGGTGGCGTCGAAAACTCCTTGTCCTTTTGAAACATCAAAGGCGTCATGAGCGACGTGTATCGGACCCTTCAGTATGAGTTAGTAAGTTCGATAGACCAGCAGGACAAGTTGAAGCGCACATACCAATTTCCCGTCGCTCTTCCCTGGTAACCATGCAAAGATGAGGTGAAGCCGACGTCCATCGCTAGAGTAGCTGAGGCCAAGAACAGGACCATCGAAGCCCAAAGATATTCGATGATACAGGATGCTTGCAATTGCGCTGTATATGTTGGGCTCCCCTGTCATGACTAGCACGGAGGCAGTATTCGTTTCGCTGGTGGAGCCAGCAACCAGGAATTTAGAAAATTCTGGGCCAGCAAGTAGCGAGTCATTCATTGAAGACCCATCTGTAGACTCTGACCGTGGTTCTGATGCGCCAACATCTATACGGGGATCGTCCGGCAGATCGTCCGGGGGACTGCCCGGGACAGACCTGGTTGTCACTGTCCTGGTCGGTCCAGGTGCTTGCTTTGCTGAATCCAATTGTACGTAGGCAAGCAGGGCAACTTCGATGAAATCGGGCGGAGATCCTGTCAGCGGGTTAACCGCAGGGTCAGGCTGTCGCGGCCGTACGATCCGAATATACTCCCTATAATGACAGTAAGTGAAAAGTCGAACAGAACAAGACTAGAACAAAGAATACCTCATCCCGATGGAACTTCCTATCAAGCAAGATCTTACAAGGTTGCATAGGAGGGATGTCTTCGGTCCCAGGTCGCAATGACAGCGGGTTTCCATGTCTATTCGCCTCTGCATTACACTGACTGCGGACTCCACAGCAGTCAGTCGTTGTTTGAACCGTTCATCAGAAGTCGGGACGTGCTGAATGAGGATTTTGCTGTCAAAAAATCCAAGTAATTCAACGAATCAATCTTACGGTAAGCAGCGAGATGAGCTTCGCGCAGGGACCTGGCAAGCTTGAAGATGACAGCGGGTGACGAATAACACCTGCTGGACGAGTGACAGAAGGTCTTGACATCTTGATACGGCGTGAGGTGTGTTGGACGAAGATGAACGGACGCACGAGAAAGCTGCACACTCAGTATTTATGTAAGTCAAACCCACCCGACGGCTGGTGTGCCGTAAACGGCTTGCCGTGATGCAGCCGAGCTTAAACTGAGGCTCGCCAGACTTTTACTGAGCCAGTGACGAGGAGCTGGTAATGAAATGCGCGCGGCACATACCTCGTTAAAGCAGCAATCTCTATCAGTCCCGCGAGGTGGGTTCAATGCGTGGCCAACGAAAGCGACACTGGAGAGACCAGCATCCAATTCGCCCTGAGGGACTGTCAGATGGTGGTAATTCGGCGCAGTAGATGGCGTGGATACACTGACAACAGCAAAGATAATGACGACGTCTGAAATTAGAAGTGGATATGGTTAGAATGCGGGCGCGATTCCAGGAGGACTTGGTACCGCCGAGAAAGTTGCGTCAAGGGCGCTAGTAGCGCTTGGTAGACCGAGCAGAACGTCGCGTTCGACGCTGCGAGGACGAAATTGCCCAACGCGGGACAAGTCTGCGGTATGAATGAACACCACATCGCCAAAGCAAAGTTGAAGCAAGCGAGACGACGCCAAAACCGACCTCTAGCAAATAAGGAATGCAATCTCTTGGGTCTCCAGCCACGGCGCAGGTTCCACTCTTGAAAATCGGGTTGGTTGGTAGGAGACCGGCTGAGTCCTGATAGCCCGCGCTGATCCATGAACTAGCCCGCCGGGAGCAGGAAAGACGGGCAACACAGACGACGCCTGACCGAAGATGACAGCCACGAAACTGATACACTGACCCTACAGCTTGCTCAGTACACAGACAACGGAAGTCGACGCAGAACTATCCGTACGCACCGAGTAACCGCCATTCTCCTCTGCATCCAATCCTTTACCCGCACCACATAACCGAGGCCCTGTGAGCGATGATGGCCTTCCCGTGGTATGTCGCAACAAGAGCCTGTCGGTGAGCAACGGCGTAATGGTAAGAGCTGCGCGCAACACTGCCCAGTGCCAGAGCATTGTATTTGTGAGGCCGATCGCCAACACGTGCGGCTCGCAGGGCCGAAACCGCCAGCATCGCCAGCCACCCAAGACAGGTACCTGCACTGAATGCAGTGCGTGCATGCAGCCTGTGGTGAAGGCAAGAGTGAAGTGCGGTACAAGCGCTGGGGTAGACGCCCTGTGATCTCGACAGTCGAGATCACAAGGCGTCTACCTAAGCGACAACTGAGCACCGGACGCGGCCAGACGCCTCCCTCCCAGACACTCCCTCGCTCAAGTCAAACACTCCGCGCGCAGATAACTTGAAGCTGAACCCACCCCACGCCTACGCAATCCCTCTTCCCGCTCCCATGACTCTACCAACCGGCAACAAGACCTCGCTGCCTGCGCCCGGCGACAGCACGGGCGACCACGGCAACGACGCCCAGCTGCCTGCACCGCAGCACGACGTCCCCATGTACTACCCGCATACACTACCGGCCCATACGCACTCATGCCCCGCCAGATCCGTCGCTGCTCCCGACTTACACACTGCACGTTCTGTCCAAACACGCTCCCCGATCATGTCCAACATCAAACCCGCGCATACACATACTCCTCTTCCCCGGCTTAGTACTGTGCTGCCTCCTGCGGTGCGCTACTTCAAAATTACAGTCGTCCTCGTCCTGGACGCGGCGCCCACGACTACATCCCAGCACCACCGCCCGCCCCAAACCCTCCTCCACCCACGGCTCCGCCCTCACGCCAACGTCGGAGCACGCACTGACACGCCCACGCACAGAGAAGACCACCGCGCATTACGCTCGTCTTGTAGTGCGTCTAATAACTTTGCATCATTGTGCTGGCTGCGCTGACTTCTCGGACTCCCCACTAGGCTGGCAGTTGCCCGCTTGATATCGCGGTGTCACGAACGAGCTGTGGCCCGGGGTGCGCAGAGCATGAACGTCCTGCGGTGTTCTGGCCGACAGGTTACACGTGGTGTCAAGGGCGAATTTTGGAGGCAGCAGAGGGCAAGAGGCGGAGGCAGCGCGGAGAAATCAGGACGCTATGGTGAGTTTTGGCCCCACACGAGCGTGAGCCTGTCCTCGTTGCTCACACAATCGCCCAGATATCTCCTTTTTCCTAACAAAATCCCCGTCAACTCGGTGCCGCTGGACACGACTACATAAACCCCGGGTGAGGCTTCTCAAGCGCGTACAGCAAACCTTCAACGAGCACACAGGGCTTCCAGAGTTTCAAGGCAGCAGAGTCTTCGACGGTGCGTTATGTATGTTCAACTTCGTGCGGGTGGGCTGAAATCTCCTACGCATAGCCTCGCACTCCTGAAGTCCTCCTTCTTTCGTCCGGCTCGCTCGGGCCTAGGGGCACGTTTCGGACGGACGAAGAGCGCCGGGCCACGACACCGCACACCCGTGAGCCTCAGTAAAAACGAAAGTCGCCTGCTAGTCACGACACGGTCCTGTCAGAGCTGTGAGGACCGTGGTAGGACAAATCGGCATGCCTGTGGACCAAGCATGACGCTACCGGTCCTGTTGTCGTCCCATCAATTTCATTTGAAATTTGACAGTTTGATGGGACGTAGTCATGCAATGGTTAGTTGTAAGTCACTGAGCACAGCTACCCCGTGAGTCGCTCACGTCCTGCCGCGGTCGTGCCTAGTCATCTCCTAGTCCTTCGCTAGTCCTTCGCCAGTCCTGTCTGATGGTCCACCAGTAGTCCTCCTACAGTCCACGCGAGAAATTTGTCATCCCTGATCGTCTGATATTCCCCCGACAGTCTTCTTACAGTCGTATCCAGGTCATGTCTCCGTCCATTCAACACGGCATCAAGGTCCATCAACAGTCCTATTTCGTCGCATCACAGTCACCCACAAGTCAGGTCGTAGTCCAAGAAACTACCGCTCCCGCCGCCGCCGCACCCGCGCCCGCTCCCGCCGCCCCCGCCCCCGCCCCCGCTCCCGCCGCCGCCCACGCTCCCGCCGCCGCCCCCGCCGCCCCCCGCCCCCCGCCCGCCGCCCCCGCCGCCCCCGCCCCCCGCCCCCCGCCCCCGCCGCTCCCCGCCCCCGCTGGCACCACCACTTGCTCAGCCCGCCCGCCTCAGCTACGCCTCGTCGTCGTCCAGCGCGGCACCTGGTTGCTTCATTTGCGAGATTTTCTGGACTTGCGCTAGTACAAGCAAAATGAGCTGCAAGTGGGGTGGATATGTAATCCGGCTTACCTCCTGCAAGATGGAGTCAACGTCCTGTTGCGTGGGCTGCTTTGGGGCCGGACACTCGAGGAGAACAGAGAGGAGGTCTGGAAGACGGGAGATTAGTAAATAAGCCTCACGCTGCGCGTGCGCTCACCGTTTTTGGTTTTCGGCCGCGTTGTCGGCTTGATGTCGTGAGTTTCGAGCCAAGTCTTGATTTCTTCTTTGGTGAGCGTTGCCCAGGCCACGTGAAGCTAAATAACATTCAAGCACTTAAATACATATTCAGACCGAAGAGCTTACCTCTTCGGCCGTCGGCGGGGGCAAGTCGTTGCTAGGCCCGTCGCCCTATATGCAAATTAGATGATCAGGACATCGGTCAATCAATAGTGTGACAACAAATAACTCGTACCTTGTGATCGGCATCCCAGCAGGCGGAAAGGGCCTCAATCACGCGGCTCAGGTAAACGTCACTAAGGTACGTCGAGACCCGGACTTCTCGCTTGAAGCAAACATGCCTGGCGACCCTGCAAGTGCGAATGGCTGCCGCAATCAAGCGGCAAGCCATCTCGATGGTGCCTACTTTTTCCCAGGAAACGAGAACTGTGGTGCAATTGAGATGGCCGGCGGTGAACTGCCGATGACCCCAGGACTCGTGTTTGTTATCAGGGCTGACATCGGGATCGTTAGGGTCAGCGCGCTCGATCCTTTCGACGAATTCAATGACGTCAGCCGATGGGATGCCTTCACCGAGAGAGTTTCGCGCGGCGGTCTTCATGGCTTCGAGTAGCCCGCGGGCTGAGGTGATCTTCGGATAGTCGTCGCGGAATACCTCTACGAGGATATAAGAATGAATATTGAGAGTGTCGGGCAATGTTACTCACGGAGAAGGTTTTCAACTGGTGAAGGTCGATTAGCACCGATGAGGCTACGGTACGCGGAACTCACCTGACGGATCCACGATGATGAAATCGACATCAACCTTGACATCGAAGTTGACGACGTCTGGGTCGGCGGCGGCGGCAGGGCCAGGAGGCGCGGCAGCCTTGGCGGCGATTGCGGCGGTCGCGGCGATTGCGGCCTTCGCGGCGGGTGCGGCCTTCGCGGCGGCTTTCTTCGGCAGCGGCGCCTCGTCCATGAATGATGAGCTTGCAAGAACCTCTGGCACAGGAGAAGTGTCGGAGTCGGACAGCGACGCCGGCTCCAACGAGCCTGCAAAATGCTACTTAGTAGGAAACCCGTACCTCAAACAGCATACACGTACCGAACTTCAAGGGCGTGACTGGCGCGCGCCGCATCTTCTTTCCGACCTTGGTTTGGATCGGGGTGGAGCTCTCGTCTTTACGACGCTTTTTTGGGTCTTCCGTTGCATGGGGTGCCTTTTCGTCCTCGTCGTCGGCGTCCTCGTCTTCTTTCCCAGGCTTGTATCCCCTGAACGAGTTCGATAGCATCTGTTCGGCTTTCCAGTGATTGCCACACAGTGCAAGAAGCGGCTGCATTGACTCAAGCTTGACGTACGCCTTGTTAAGTTCACCTGGGTAAAAAGAACGGAAATATCCTAGATTGTGTTGCTTCAACTTCTGTTTCCCGGGCAGCAGCGCAAGAAGATCTGCGCGCACGATTCGTGCTGAGTTACGGATGTTGATATATTCATTTTCGGGGACCAGGTTGCCTACTTCATTCCGGATGCAATACCGCATCGGTGGGCGGCTGGCATTCGTCGTCGTCCAATGGGAGTCGTCGTCGCCTCTGCAGTCGTCTTTATTCCAGAGGATCGAGACGGGATGATGTGCCGGCCTAACCGATGATTTGGGCTCGACGACAAGCGCAGGGGTCGACTCCTTTGAGGACTGATTTGAGAACGGAGTGGAACCGCGGCTGTTGTCTAAAAATGCCGGGTTAGTACGCGAATAATGAAGAAGATACTGAACATTACCAGGATAAAGGGAACTCAATCGCAAAGCATCCTGCAATCGTGTAACCTCTGCGTTCAGTCGAAGTATTTCGTGGACTTGACGCTGCTGCGAGAAAAACATTTCGTGAACGAGCGGGTTGCGCATCAGGTCCTGGATGCCGAGGCTCTCAACTGGCGTAGAAGAAATATGGCTGGGGAAGGAAGAGGAAATTGAGCTATCCGAGAAATTTCCTGACCACTGCTCGTAGTTTGCCATGGCTGGGGATGTTGGAGGAAGAGGAAGAGGAGAGACGGCGAACTTCATCTCGTCGGGCGCTCCGCCGCGCTGACACAGCAACTTCCCATGGCTTCCCACCTGCAAGCGCGCTCAGGCTGCGGCCAACTTGAACGTCCGAGTTCTGTCTTCTACGAGGGCCGAAAGCCATACCACAATGGCAGGTCAGCAAGAGCAACGCAACGCTGCGACGCACCTAGACTGTTTATCTCTGATGTATGTGTATCTTGCTCGATGTTCTCACCGACTCGAACTGACTTTGCTTCTCGAAAAGCCATTCGCCCACGAGGTGATTTCTTTCTCTCTCGGTCCTCTTGATGAACTGACGTCCTCGAGCCAGGGTGGTTGTCGCAACAAAGAAAAGGCCTCAGCGAAGCGGAGCGATGTTCTTCCTAGAGTCGGCGCCGACGGGCCGGTACGAATACTACCCTCCGGACGGAGCTCATACCGTGCCACTCCCACCGCCCGCAAAGCCAACCGCACCTACAAGTACCCCTGGGAATGTCCTGCAATCTTCAGCTTCCGGAGGGCCCGAAGGTGTGGTGCCCGTGGCCAAGGGCTTCTCTGATGAAGTAGCGGCATGGCCCCGAGTCCTCAAGCTGAGGCGACAGAGGAAGGGCAGCCACGGTGAGTACTATTCCCTGCTACAATGCAGGCGGCCGCTGATTCCTCGCTTGTGAGAAGCTTTCAAGGCGATCCCAGGAAACCGCCGCCAAGTCGCGCCGACTCGAGGAAGGGGAGGAGTTGAGGCGAAAAGTCCGCATCATACCGAGTTATTCACCAAGTGGGGGCGGATCGAGGCGAGGAGTTCCCCGCTGGGTCGAGACTGACGCACGTTGTTTTAAAAGCCACTTACTGGCTAGCTTGTCTATTGAAATGAAATATTTCTTGCATTGCACGAGACATCCGGCCTGTGTCGCGCATGCTATACCTTTACGCAATCGTACGTGCATTACCCCTCGCTGAGGCTTACACAACGTTGTACATCCTATCCTCGATGACAGGCAGCGACTTCCCGCGCCTGCACTCTCCTGCCCATGAAGCTGATCGGCTGCACCGTCACGGACTTGCCGAGCCCTGGATGCCGAGCCCTGGATGAATCTCAGCACGGCCTCGTAAACAGTTTACTCACCAAAGTAGAAGCCCTCGCGCCCGATTGGCGTGTACGGGTCCGCTGGCGCGGCGTCTCGGGAGCAGCGTCGTCGTCGCCGGCCTCTGAACCAGCCTCTGAGTCGTCTGCCTTGTATTCCTCCACGCGTTCGAGGCGGCGTAGTACTCGTCCGAGTAGAACTCCGCCTCGTCGACTGCCTTGTTGTCCTTCTGTGCCGCCTTGATCGCCTCATCCTCGGTCGCCTTACTCGCAGCGGCAGCGGCGGTCGCCTCCTTCTGCACCCAGCCACGGTCCCACTCAGAAGATGTTGCCGTCGCCGGTGCCTGCTTTGCCCAAAGATCCTGGGAGGAAGCCAAGAGCGATGGAGGCAGAGCGGGAGCCTGTGGGTGTGAATGCGCTGCCAGAGGCATTCCGATGACCTGAATCGCCGCGGCTCATGTTGTACGTAGACTGTTCGGACGGTTCAGCATCGAGGAGCGCATAATTATCTTACTTCTCACCGGCATGATTGCAGCAGGAAGTCGCCTTGCAGACGCGCTCTTCCTCCTCACGGCGAGCCTTCCCCTGCTGCTCCTTCAGCTGCCTCTCCTCCTCCTTGTGCTTGCGCTCCTCAGCATCCTCAGCCTCCTCCTTCGCGGGTTCCTCGGCACGGTCCTGTGTGCGGAAGCAGGCCAGCGGGCGCGCTTGTAGAGGGGCGGATGGTGGGAAGGGGCTCAGGCGGGTCTGCAAAGAACCGTTGCGCGTTGCGGCTGCCTTGACTAGCTTGACTCTTCTGCTGTACGGGTCGCTGTGTGCACCTGTTTGATGTACTGTCACACACTCCACTACTTGGTAGCAATGTACTACACTCACCTGGGTCCGCAACATCCCCTCCCATTGCTTGTACTGCTCTCCCATGTCAGTGTCATGTCTCTCGGGGCACGAGACCACCGTGCGCAAATAATCAAGCCGTAGTGGGGTAGAAATATGCAGCAGAGGGGGGCGTCGAACATGAAGATTTTACCCAGGAGATGGAGATGGGGGTGTAAAGAGAATATTGGTCGCCAGTCGCGCGACTAAGCAGAAGTTCCCACGCTGCGCTTGCAAGGCGCGCTGACTCGAATAGCTCCAAGTCTACGTCGACGTCCTCCCCTGATCGTCTGCTGCGATGCCGACCTGCTGCTGCACAAATTGCTTCCCCAAGAAGACTGTCGCAATCGGGACATTGAAGAAACACTTAGCACTCGACAGGAAGCGACTGAATGATCCCCTCAACACTGACGCGTTCAAGGCTGCTGTTCGACAGAGTATGGCCCTTTGCTCGCAGGAGATACGAATGTTCAACAATGGTATGTGTTCCTTAACATAGACTTCATGCTTATCTTATAGTAGCTGCCGCTGATGGCCCAGATCATGACGATCAGGAGCCACTTGCGCCGGGTGACTCGGATGAGGCTCTTGCAGATGATGCTGATGATGCTGATGACGAGGCTGAAGAGGCTCGGTATGCCAACAGGGAAAGATCTGAAGATGAGTGAAGTAGATTCATCTGTAGGCATGGATCAGTAGACTCATTTATTCCCAGAATATCAACAGGATGAAACTGTCTCTGATTCTATGGACTCTGGTGCTGCTATGATGCCAGAGCTGCCAATGGATATAGACAATCAGGCTCTGGAATCAGGCTCTGATGATGATGATGATGGAAACGAAAATGAAAATGAAAATGAAAATGGCAGACAAAATGACTCTGTGGATGATGATGATGATAATGAAGATCTTGATATTTTGGACATTGCTGAAGAGCAGCAACCTGTGGACTCAGAGGCTGCAGGAAGCAGTGAAAATGAGTCAGATCAAGATGCTATAAATGCTGAACCCAATTTTGAGCACTTGAATATGCTGCCTGATACAGCTGCTGCATTGAAGAAGTCTCTCCTTGATGGCTATACTTGCCCACCAGTAGCCAATGAAGATACTCTTAGGACTATGCCTCTGGAACAGTCAGAGAAGCTGTCACTCAAGCATTGGGTTGCTTGGAAAAGGTCTAATGGCACTGTCCAGGCATACATAGAACATGGCCAAGTTCTTGCTGAGAGTACTGGTGCTGAAATACTCAGCCTATATAATGTTAGAAAACTTGCTAGCAAAGCCACAGGTCTGCAACCTCAGAAAACAGATATATGCTTGAACAGCTGTCTGGCATATACAGGAGAGTTCAAAGAACTGGCATCATGCCCATATAAAAAACATGGGATGGTATGCAATCAACCACGATATAAGCCTACTAAGAAACCTACATCTGTCAAAAAGCCCAGGGCTCAAATGCTGTCATTGCCAATAATTCCGATGATTCAGGCATTATTTGCAAATGCAGATACTGCAGAGTTGATGAGATCAAGAGATAGGTGCTTGAAGGAGACTCTTACATTGCTGGCTGAGGCATCAGGTGTTCAAAACCATTCTGACTTTGCTAATGGGACTGTCCATATACATCACTACAAGAAATCTGGCTTATTTGAGAAGGAAAGAGATATTGGCTTTGCTTTGTCAACAGATGGGGCACAGCTTACTATGAAAAAACAATCAGATACTTGGGTATTAATACTTGAAGTGCTCAACTTTCCACCTGAGCTTCGATACAAAGCCTCCAATGTTGTGATCCCATTGGCTATTCCTGGACCTCAGCCACCTGGAAATGTAGAGTCATTTTTATGGGGACTATTTCAAGAAATGATGAAATTGTCAGCTGGGGTGTGGATATGGGATGCATGTGATTCATCCTATTTTATCAACAAAGCATACTTGTGCATGGTGCTTGGTGATATGTTAGGGTCAGCTAAAATGAATGGTATGGCTGGTCATGCAGCTATCTTTGGTGATCGATTCAGTATGATGCGTGGGGCTCAGGCCTCTCTCAATAAGGGAGCCAAAGCTCAGTACTATCCTGCAGCCCCACCACAGCAGGAGAAGTACAATCCAGACAGGCCAATTTATGATTTTGCCAGATTACCTATGCGCAATGAAAATGACTATAGAAAAACTCTGGACAAGCTGAACAAAGCTGCTACAAAGACTGCTCGTGCCAAGATTACCCGTGAGACAGGTGTTTCACGTATGCCTTTGTGTATGGCTATGCCAGCATTTCTACATCCATCATTCTTTCCACTTGACCCATTCCATTTGATATATGAAAACTGCATGGCATATTTTTGGGATCTTTGGACTACATTTAGCTCTCCAGGAGAGATCATGCATATAAAAACGGACAAGGCAAGGGAGTTTGGCAGACTAGTTGCTGACGCTGTAATCACTCTTCCCCCTGTTTTTAGTGGTCCAATTCGAGATCCTTTTCTGAAAAGACAAAGCCAGTATAAGATATTTGAATGGATGGCTTTATTGCACTGGTATGTCATACCTATTGGAACAGAGCTTGGCTTCAATCCTATTGTTCTTGCAAACTTTGCTGAATTTGTTGAGATTGTTGATTTTGCCATGGCAATCAAGCCTTATACCAAAGACGATCTCCGGGAGTGTCATATGAAGATCGCCCACTTTCTGAAAGAATATGAAAGGATATATGTGGGCAGTGATCCAGAAAAGGTTTCACGTTGTCGACTCTGCATCATGCAATTGATTCATATTCCAACTCATATTGAATGGTATGGGTCTATAAGAGTAGGTTCTCAAGCCACTGTGGAGCGTGCTATAGGGGAGATTGGCCGTAAAGTCAGGTCTAAAAAAGCCCCATTTGCAAATGTGGCTACTATCATATATGAGAGAGAGCTTTTGCGTGTGCTGTTATTGCATTATCCCCTCCTGCAAGTAAGCAAGCCAATGCCGCCAAAAAGACGGTTCAAAAAGGAGATTAGAATATTGAAGTCTGAGAGAAAAAAACCAGATTCACAATTCAATGTCTTTCTCAAGGCTATCTACCAGTATATCCAACAGCCGATTGATAGAGAGGTTGATATTTGTCAATGGACTAAGCATCTTCTTAACACTGGACACACGCTATCTTCTCGACTTGCAGAAGCAAATTCCAATTCCAATCACAGATCAAGCATACACTTTGAAGGGAAATCAAAAGGCGAAGAACCAATATTTGGAAAGGCTTTAGCATTCTATGAAATGTTGGGGACTGATGATGCATATGTGATTTTCTACCCACTGATAAATTGCAAATATGTGTTGCAAAGATGGAAAGGAAATTGGGCTCAGAAGATCCAAGTCCTCCCTGTCTCTAGTATTAAGTGCATGATTGGTATAATGGACTATAAAGGGACCATTCATATCTTAAGAAAGCATCCAGGGAGCGAAATGTTGAGCACAGAAGAGCTGGGAGTTGTAGAGGCAGACATAGATATTGAAGGTGCTGATGTCGAGTAGATAGCTAAGTAGATAGTTCAATGATCAGTTGATGTTCGAGGACGAGCGGCAAATGCCGAAGCACGTGCTGGAGACGGCCGTTTCCCGACAAGCCGTGAGCGGCGCGCCTTGGCCTACAAGTTCCTTCTCCTCCTCCCTCCCTGCCCTTGCTCTACTCCTTATCCTCCCGCGCAGTGCGTGTCCACAGCGCATCCTCTCCTTTGGACGAGACGACTGGTATGGCTATCTAGCCGCAAGTCATACAAGCATGGAACCAAAATCGTGGTCTGTCTTCTTTTCTCTCCCTTCCGTTTAGCTGAGCCTCATCGCCTGTCCGAGCTCATTTCCCCCCTGCTGGTCTGCTGCTAGTGCACGCTTCGTTGCATGTAGGAATGCGCGCGACTCGAGGTACGTCGTTGGCTCTGTTCGTTCTCGCTCGATGCTGACAGGGCCAAGCGCCGCCCGCAAACTACCTTCCCCATGCCATCACCAGCAATGTCTCGCTCATTGCGTCTATCTTCTCTACCTCCCTCCTTCCCCGCACGCTCCGCCGCCAATAACCTCCATGCAGGGGACATGATGTCATTCAGGAGCCACGTCTCCTCTGCAATGCCGGATTTCTCTCTTTCTTCACCCTCCCCACCGTCCGTTTCTCTCGCCTTTACACAGTGAGTCCTCTTTTCCATGCATCACACGCGCCCACGCTCACGCCACACAGCGCAAAATGTCTGCCGAGCCAGAAAGCTTTGGTTTCCAGGCCGAGATCAGCCAGCTCCTGGACTTGATCATCAGTGAGTACAGATCGCGCGCCCTGCGCGTGCTGCGCTGACGCGTCGCCGCAGACACGTTCTACTCGAACAAGGAGATCTTCCTGCGCGAGCTGATCTCGAACGGCTCGGACGCCCTCGACAAAATCCGCTATGCGTCGCTCACAGATCCCTCGGTGCTCGACTCCGAGGAGGAGCTGTACATCCGCATCACTCCTGACAAGGAGAACAAAATCCTCACCCTCCGCGACACGGGCATTGGCATGACCAAGGCGGACATGGTCAACAACCTCGGCACCATCGCCAAGTCCGGCACCAAGGTGAGTGGCGCGCGCGCGCTTCTTTTCCTGCGCGTGTGCGCGTATCTGACTTTGTGTGTGGCGCGCAGGGCTTCATGGAGGCGCTCTCATCCGGCGCGGACATCTCTATGATCGGGCAATTCGGTGTCGGCTTCTACTCTGCGTACCTCGTCGCCGAGCGTGTGCAAGTCATCTCGAAGCACAACGACGACGAGCAGTACATCTGGGAGTCGGCGGCTGGCGGCACGTTCACGATCACGCCGGACACCGTCAACCCGCCTCTGGGCCGCGGCACGGAGATCCGCCTCTACCTCAAGGAGGACCAGACCGAGTACGTCGAGGAGAAGAAGATCAAGGACATCGTCAAGAAGCACTCCGAGTTCATCTCCTATCCGATCCAGCTCGTCGTGACCAAGGAGGTCGAGAACGTGAGACATTGTCGTTTTCGCGATCGGGAGCAGTGTTGACTTTCCGCGCAGGAGGTCGAGGACAACGAGGAGGAGGCCAAGGAGGAGGACGAGGAGAAGCCCAAGATCGAGGAGGTCGACGATCGATGGCTAGCTCAGGGACATTGTGAATATTCATTTGTGCACATTGATCATGTAGTCTGGCGTAGTCGGTTATAACGCTCATCTTTGTGCCACTCGTCATGGCGTCATGCTGCGTGAGGAATGCTGAAGAGATACAACGCAAGATACAACGTAAGATACAACGCAAGATACAACGCAACAGGGATAAGACGGGGTGAGGAGCGAGAGCTTGGGGCGACATATCAGATAGCGATTAGATTGGATCGCGACAAGCGCTCTTGACTTTGTCGCGTGGCGCTCTCTCCCTCGTCTTTCCCTCAGTCCTACTCCCTACTCCCTCTCCACCCCCTCGATACTCCTCTATCGCATACGGACTCGATGGCTACGCGTGGCAATACGTCTACAGTCGGCCGTCCCAATGCTGACGCGGACGTCGCAGCCATTTATTGACATCCGCACCTCGCGCTCAGTTCTCCGTGCCTCGAGGCCAAGCCACACGCGCAGCTTCGCCGCGCTGTTCTTTGCGCCCTGCTGGTTGCCCGCCTCAACACCATATAATGCGAAATCGCCTGCTGCTTGGACGCCGTCCCCCGTCGCCCCACCCGCCGCACCGAGCCCCAGCCCTCCCATTGTACGCACATCCTTGCCTCCACGCATGTCGCTGTATACGGGCGCGCACACCTGGCCGCCGGACGTACGTGAAGCTCGCGCCCGTCTTGTAGATTTTCTGACACCAATCCAGGAGAAGCCGACCATCGCTCACGCTCCAGCCTGGGCCACCCACATCACCGAGCGGATCCACACCCCACCATATCATCTCGACGCCCATCGCACGGTGAGCCTCTCGAAGCTGGTCAAGGCCGCCAGGATTCGGCCAACGAACTGGGAGCGCCTGATCTCGATGAACAAGTGTTTCAAAGCCAAAACCAACCTGGAGTCACTGCTTGCCTGCAGGCCGTATCGCCAGCCACTCATGCCCGCAGTCCCCGGCGGAGCCGGCCTCTTCATCGGCGTCGTCAATCCGGACCTGTACTTCCCGCCGGTCGAGACCGTCGTTATGCAATACGGGACCGACCCCGACGTGTTCACTTACCTCGGCATCTACCTATTCGAGGAGCTTCCGATGGGGCTCTCCCTGTGGCAGTACATACAGCTCCCACAGCAGGTGAGCTTCCCGCTGTACTGCAAACATGCTCATATTAACAGCGCCTGCCAGACCAAGGCGTACTATCAGAGCTGCAAGCTCTACCGCGACGGCGACAGGGCGTACACGGCGGCGGCGTATGCCTGCAACGTCCGGGTGGGCCTCGGGCTCTGGGCCAAGTATCCGCGGGTACGTGCGCAGCGTCTTCGGCACGTGTCGCGCTGACGCCTTTTCATGCAGCTGAGAGTCTGGAAGATGACCCCACTGGTGTGCCAGCCACCTGAGTGGATGAACCTCACATGATCGGAGCCTTGCATTTGTTGCAGTACGGTACTAGTGTTACGGCTTCGTTCTCTAGCAATTTCATACGTCCATATGTCCACTTTGAATCAAAGTTTGAGATCGACCGGTGGCAACCAAGGTCATGTTAATATTATGTGCCGCGTGGGCTTGGCTACGACTCAGGTTGAACATCCTGGCGTCAGAGTTCCTACGCGACAAAGGGTTTTGGGACGGCCACATACAGAGGCAAGTGTTCAGGTACGTATCCTTATTCCAGCAGCTGCCAGCCGGACGATCTCTGTATCGCCAACCACCTTGCTCGGCGGACGACTATGCTGAGACACGCAACCTGGCACGAAAAAGCGCACCACGAAGACGCCAGCTCCGCGACGCACGACACCACGAGGCCCCGATGCCCCAACGTGTCGCTTGGACGGGCTTCTTCGAGCTTTATGGCGTCTCCAGGCCCTAGTGCCCATCGCCATCGCGCGGACTCGTACCGGTCTTTACGGACCAACTCCTGTTCATCTCTCCTTCGCTCGACCGACCATATGTTCACGCCGGTACTTCGCGAAGCTTTACGACTCTTCTCCAAGACTTGCAAGGTAGAACTCTGCACGACGGCAGTGTCTCTTGCGTGTCGTCGGTTTCAGCCTCCCTGCGTATCGTCCATCATACATCTTGCCCTAGTAGTATCATCATCAATCAATCAACGAAGCATTTTTCTCTCTGACTTGGATCTTTTAATGGTCTGGCTGGTTGATCGCAAGGTGATGGTCTATCCTATCCTATCCTATCCTATCCTCAATCGAACCTTTAGGACGAGGGTTTCATATCTCGACCCCCCACCGCCCCTGTTCGTACCTGTGCCTGTACTCTGCGACTTCCATCACATCCCTTGGACTCTTGGACTCTCGCACGCGAAATCGGGACAGCTGTCTGCGCGACATCCTCGACACCCGCCGCGCGCCTTGGGAGCGCCTTGCACGCCACTAACCCCACTGTCCAGTTCCAGCGAGGCGTCGACAAGGCTTGGAGCGGCGGACTTATCCCAGCTGAGCTCCTAGGCGAGCGCCGCCAAAGATCAGCTGCCAAACGGCATGCACCGGGAGTGTCTTTATTCCGAAGCCGCGGCTAATAAGCGAGACATGCGCGGCTCGTGCCCAGCTCGCGCCCCCGCGAGGTGGGGGATAGGCCAGAGTTCAGGTAGCATTCAAAAAGAAAGAACATAGTTGTTTGGCACAGACTGAGAGCCAGCAGCGCGAGGCAGCGCGGCACCGAACCAAATTCCACTTGCGGCAAACGAATGGCCATACCCAGATCTTCTCACGAGATCGATCCCATCGCGCATTCTCGTTGAGATTCGCCGTCCCTGCATACCAACCGCATGCAATGGCTCCCAGGCATGCAACCGACGGCAGCGGCCCGTCGGAAGATGCAGATTCCGACACAGAGCCGCTGGAGCAACGTATCCTAGGCTCTCCTATCCTACTCCCACCCAACTTCAGCGGCCCATCAGGACCACCCTTTTCCAACCGTATGAAGACCCCCAGGAAGAAGACAAAGCCGCCTGCAAGGACCGTATCCACCCCGCCGATGGCAAAGACCGGTGCCTTCTCCATAGCTCCGGGGCAAGATCTGCGATTCGGGGGTGATCAACTCGCATCAGTCGCCGACAACGAGCTCGATTTGACAATTCACCTAAACGATGAGCTCCTCAGTTTTTTCACCGCACCTGAGAGGTGCATCCCAGCGAACAAGAATCCGCGAGCGACCATCAAGAGAGTGAAGCAGAAGTTGACAGCCGCGCGCACTTTCATCAACGACACATCGTTCAAACCGGATAACCCGCTTGCCGAGAAGATCCACGAGACCAAAGCCAACAAAGATGCCAACGAGAACGGGCTGTGCGCCTTCTTCAACGCGATCGTAGGTGCCTACGTGGAGTGCGGCATCGTAAGGGGTTGTTTTAATCAAATACCCGAGAGCCTCGTGCTAAATATCTTGCTTCTGTAGCCGGTCGTGCGGCTACTAACGGCAAAGCACTCCTCTGCCCCTGCGCATGGGGCGCCGGAGCATTTCCGACCGGACGGCCTCGTCGTAGCCTCGGCCCTCATCGACGAGTCCATGATCTACTGGCAGAATACCGAAGCCCTCCTCGAAATGACGCATCGCAATAAACACCATGGCCTGACCAAAACAATGCGGGACAAGATGGTCATGATGTTCCGCAGTCAGCTCGGCCGTCGCTTCGCGCTCGGGCTCTCGGTTCACAATGGCAATTTCACTCTCAACTATTTTGACCGGAGTGGCCACGTCACCACAACCTATGTACTCACTACCGATTTCATCATTGGCTTGGTTGGCACCTTGCTCTGCGCACCGCCTGAGGTTCTCGGACGCGATTTTACCATCCTGCTCAACCCCCAGGGCTTCACTCGCGCTATCAAGATGTTCGGCATGGACTTCGAATTCGTTCGCTTCCTCTTTCACGGCGTATGCCTGCGCGGCCGCGGGTGTACTGTTAGTCTCGTCAAGCGCGGCAACATCTACTTCGTGATCAAGGACGTTTGGGCCGACTGTAGCCGGGAGATAACCGAGCCTGCAATTCTGGAGCGCTGTCGGGAAGCCAATATCCACGGCGTCCTCCACCTTCTAGGGAGCGAGGTTGTGCCAGTTCAAGACCCTGCGTTGGCGAACCTCAGGAATTTCCGTGCGGAGGAAGACCGGGAGAACGTCGAAGAGCGGGAGCATCGCCGTCTGCTGCTTGGGCCGCTGTGCCGGCCGCTCGACGCTTTCACGTGCGAAGAGGAACTGGTTCAGGCCTTGATGGACATCACAGCTAGTACGTAGTCCCTTCCGCTGAAGGGCGCACATCATTCTTATCATCATCCTAGCGCTTGGGGAATTGTTCCGTAAACTCGGCTTCGTACATCGCGATGTGACGCTCCAAAACCTGGGCGTCGCGAGCCTGGCTGATATGGAAAAAGTCAGGAAGTTCAAGCCGGTGGCCGAAGGAGACAGAGATTTCGCCAGCGCCGATGACTCCGAGGTCCAGCCGTTGAGCGTAACTCAGATATCAGCCGATGTGCCGAGGGATCCGTCGCTCGGAGTCTTGTTGGACCTCGACTACGCAATGTATACTGAACGAGAGGATATCCCCGTTGCCAAGGCCGATAGATCGGTACGTTCATTATCTACGCAACAGCTAATTTTTTGCTGAACTCCGAATGCAGCGAACCCCAGCGTTCATTTCTGTGGAATTACTTGGTCCGAACGCAGGGAACGTCGTGCAGACCGAACAGCACGACTTGGAGTCCATTCTATGGATCCTTATCTATACCTGTTACACGCCGCGCTGCCTCGCTTGGTAACGGCACGGACATATGACTTTCTTTCTCTTATCCCCTAACACCTTACTTTATCATGTGACGGATGGATGACTGATCCATGACTGATATGCCTGCAGGCCTCCTGCAGGCATCCCAACAGCTGTTGGACTTGTATCCCGCACGTACTGATTGGCTGATACGGAAGACTCCCTTTACTATATAAACCTCATGTACATACGACGACTCTTCAGCCTATTCATTTGTATCTGATCCCCCCTGATACTCTGAAGTGTGTGCTAGAACGGCGCAGGGCTACCTCCTCTCATCTTGTACCCTCGCCCTCAGACAGGTCGATCTAGACTTGCATCGATACCACTACAACTCCTCGCGGCGTTGTTAGTGCGTGACCCCGATACCCTCTCCCCGCATCTCGCGTGCGGGCTAGAGTGTAACATCTGAATAGGCTCTCCCAAAGTCTACATCGACACAGTGGCGACCTTCAAGAAAATCAAAGGAGAAGAGCGATTCTTCTCAGATTGGTACTCATACCCAGAAAGGATCAACTACGACGAACGCCTAGGACACTACTTCGAGAGAGACGAAGACCGAACACTCAAAATCGTACCAACTCGACTTGGTTGGTTCTACAACCTCGGAGAAGGGTGGCAACAATTCGAGAGCCCTGACGCTCCAGATCCACCAAAGACTCTCAAGATCAGAATAGGGAACCAGGACAGGCCATTCCCCTACAATTACCCAGAACATCCAGAACTCCCTGGACACGATTCATCACAAGTCGCGCAGACCCTCGGTACCCAAGCAGGGACGTCGAAAGGGGAAGCAGTCGCACCAGGATTATCCTATCAGGATATTGAAGTCGATCCGTCGGAACTACCCCAGTATCCACCACCGGAATCAAGCTTTAATCAAGCATACCGCGATCTATACGATCCAATCGAATCATCACCTTCGGTGAAATCAGACAGACCCATCGAACCACCATCGACATATCCCTCTCCACCTCAACGATCATCCCCACTCCGTCCACCGACACCACCGCTTCCACCATCGAGACCTCCTACACCCCCAGCACCCCACGCATTTTATCAGAACCCAGCAGCCGCAATGTCAACCAAAGAGATTGGACAGAAGCCGGACAAGTACGATGGAGCTCGAAGCAAGTTCAGAGCATTCAAGAACAGCTTCATGATCTACGCATCCATCAACGATGTCATCTACGATAACGACAAGAAGAGGAACGGCCTACTCTTCACTCTCCTCACCGGAGCAGACATGGACAACTGGAAGGAGACGATGCAGGAAGAAGCGGTGCTCAGAACCTCATCAGCGGTAATATCGACGGAGAAGCTCCTTGAAATACTGGAGCAAGAGAGAGGCGCGCAGAAGCCGAAGGAGACCGCATTCCGCGAACTCCAAGAACTCAAGCAGAACGCTTGGGAGGTCGACACCTATATCACGACCTTCAAAGGACTCCAACGCATGGCAGGCCTAGACGATTCCATGTCCACCCTGGAATTCTTCAAGCGCGGTCTGAACCACGCGCTTTATCGATCGGTGCTCAGCCGAGAGAAGAAGATGCCAGAGACACTAGGCCTATCCAAAGATGTGTGAGGTACGGAGATCCCGGAGACAGGATGGTTCCATTGTGCCCTAGAGGCCGAAAACATGGACCGCGAGACCTTTTACAAGAAGGAAGGACACTACCCCAAAGGAGGGCAGAACAAGAAGAGCAACTCAAGCTCAAGCGACTATCGCAAGAAACGCGATCCCGACGCCATGGACACATCCCCCGACAATGTTCCCTCGGCATACAATCGACGAGTCTTCCTTAGCCCTGACGAAAGGAAGAAGCTCATGACCGAAGGACGTTGCTTCCAATGCAAGCAGAAGGGCCACCTTATCGGAAAGTGCCCTGAAGCGACGAATGACAAAGGGAAGCAGAAGGAAAAGACGTCCTCGGCATCCACCAATTGGCGCAGCCGATTCCAGAAGGCTAGAGAAGCCAAGACGGAGGAAGCCAAAGACAAGGACAAGGAAGAGAAACCCCCGACATACGCTTCATCGTCCGATGACGCGAAGCTAGACGTCCGAACCCTTGTAGCAATGTTCAACAACATGAAGGACGAAGAACAAGAAGAGTTCTACGAAGAATCCATGAAACAGGATTTTGCTTAGGCCCAAACCTGACGGCTTGGACGAGGGCCATATTCCATCGCTCTGTATTTGTACGCGGAAATCAGTCAAATTCCATGCGTTTTTCTATTCAACTACAGAGCGAACAAAGAGCCGAGATAGCAGCGTTGATCGATAGTGGTGCTACCGCAAACTTCTTGCATCAGAAGCTGGTAGACCGCTATAAGATCCCTGCTCAAGAACTTCCGCGACCCATCACGGTCAGAAATGCGGATGGAACGCCCAACAAAATGGGCGTAGTCACGAAGTACGTCGAGATGGACTACTCCATGGATGAACATCAAGGACGAGCACGATTCCTGGTCACGGAACTCGGGCAAGAGAACATTATCCTTGGTCTTCCATGGTTGCAGAAGAACAACCCACACATCGACTGGAACCAAGGAACAATGCAATTCGAGCGGTGCCCGCCGATTTGCCAGATGAAAACCTCCAACTGGCGGTCTATTGCGATCAAGATGATCGAAAAGAAAGCTGGACGACGACAGCGCATCCAGCGGATGAAGGAAGCCTTTGTACACCGAATGGAGACAAAGGCGCAGACAGAACAAGGAGCGGAAGAATTCCTACGAGGATATTTCGCCGAACAAGGACTCGACACAATCGATGTCGAGGATGACGACGAAATCTACTGGAACCCAGGGTACGGAGGAACAGAATGCACAGAGGAGACTCTCAGACGAACAACCCCGGCGCAACAGATGGCGGAACAAGCAGCGGACAAGACGGCCAAGACATTTGAAGAAATGGTACCGGAGCAGTATCGACAGTTCCACAAGGTGTTCTCAGAGGAAGAAGCACAACGATTCCCCGCAGAACGACCTTGGGATCACGGAATAGAACTAAAAGACGACGCTCCGAAGACGATGGACTGCAAGGTGTATCCCTTGACGGCGATAGAACAAGAAGCATTGAACAAAATGCTTGAAGAACACGTCAAGAAGGGATACATTCGTCCGTCAAATTCACCATACGCATCCCCTTTCTTCTTCGTAAAAAAGAAAGATGGCAAACTCCGTCCGGTACAAGACTACAGACAGCTCAACGACAAAACGATCAAGAATCACTACCCCCTTCCCCTGATTCCCGAACTTATCGACCGCATCAAGGATGCCAAGATCTTCACGAAGTTCGACGTACGGTGGGGGTACAACAATATTCGGATCAAGGAAGGCGACGAATGGAAGGCCGCATTCAAAACAAACCAGGGACTATTCGAACCCTTGGTTATGTTCTTTGGGCTCACGAATTCGCCAGCAACCTTCCAAACAATGATGAACGAGCTGTTCAAAGACCTGCTTGCCACAGGAAAAGTCATCATATACATGGACAATATCCTTATCGCAACAAAGGATCTTGAAGAACATCGACGACTGGTGACACAAGTTCTCCAACGACTTCAGGATAATGACCTCTTCCTGAAGCCGGAGAAGTGCGCTTTCGAGCAAGACGAAATTCATTACCTCGGAATGATTATTGGAAACGGACATACGCGCATGGACCCTATCAAGATCCGCGGTATTGAAGAATGGGCTCGACCAACCACGGTGAAACAAGTCCGTGGATTCCTTGGTTTCGCCAACTTCTACCGCCGGTTCATCCAGGACTTCGGACGCATATCAAGGCCACTGAATGACCTCACAAAAAAGGGACACGAATTCGTTTGGACCACGGACTGCGAACGAGCGTTTAATAATCTCAAACGACGCTTTACCACAGCCCCAGTCCTGGTACAGGCAGATCAAACGAAGCCCTTTATCGTGGACACGGACGGGTCAGGCTTTGCCTCCGGAGCGGTACTACAACAGAAGGATGACCAGGGACGACTCCATCCATGCGCATTCGACTCGCACTCTTTCTCGCCAGAAGAACGGAACTACGACATCTATGATCGTGAACTCCTGGCGGTGATGCGAGCCCTCGAGACATGGAGACATCATCTCCGAGACGCACAACACACGGTGACGATACGCACAGATCACAAGAATCTGACGTATTTCAAGAAGGCACACAAGCTGAACAGAAGACAAGCCCGATGGGCCGAAGAACTGATGCAGTACGATCTACACCTCGTTCATATTCCGGGCAAAACCAACGGCGTTGCCGACTACATGTCGCGCAACTGGGAACTAGACGATGGAAAGAAGGACAACGAAGATCGCATCCTTCTTCCCGAAGAACTATTCACAGACCCGGAACAACGACAACAGGTGCGAACAGCAGAAACAAGTGGAGTGGCCAGCATAGGACTGGACCAATTACGCGAGGACATCGAGAAGGCAATCGACAACCACCACGAGGAATACCTGATGGGTATCAAGAAGAAGAACGGCTGGTCGACGGACTACGATGCAGAACGGCAAGTGGCAGTTTTGTTATACCAAGGCAAAGCTTTTGTCCCAGAAGCATGTCGACGAGACGCACTACGGCGGTTCCACGATCACCCGGCATTTGGACACCCTGGCATCGACAAAACTCTTCTCCTTATACGAGAAGAATTCAACTGGCCGGGAATGAAGGATTACGTCACAGCATACGTCAATGGCTGTGGCAATTGCCAGACGGTGAAGAATCTACCCAATCGCAAGAAAGCGCCACTTGTGCCGATTCGACCTGCAGCGGACGCCCACCCCTACGACACGATCTCTGCCGATTTCATCGTCAAATTGCCCGTTAGTGATGGTTTCGACTCTATCTTGGTCGTGGTGGACCACGATCTTACGAAGGGGGTGAATTTCATTCCTTGCAATGAAACCATCACGGCAGAACAGACGGCAGAGCTCCTATACATTCATGTGTGGCGAAGATTCGGACTTCCGAAACGATTCATATCCGACAGGGGTCCCCAATTCGCGTCCAAGGTAATGCGAGCGTTATGCGCAAACCTGGGCATAGAACAGAACATCAGCACGGCATACCACCCCCAGACGGACGGGCAAACGGAGCGGGTCAATCAAGAACTGGAGCAGTACCTCCGAGCATACTGCAACCACGCGCAAGACAATTGGGCAAAGCAACTGCCTATGGCCGAATTCGCGCATAACATCCGACCACACTCCACGACAAAGAAGTCCCCGTTCGAATTACTCATGGGATATCAACCACGAGCAATTATGCCGAGAACGATCACGTCCAACGTCCCGACAGCAGCCGCAAGGCTGGGAAACCTCCTCAAAGCACGACAGCAAGCGAGAGAGGCGCGAAAGGTCAAAGACCAACTGGTGGCAAACCGAATCCGAAACAACCTTCGACCTTTAAAGGAAGGAGATGAGGTATTACTTGAAGCCACCAACTTGAAAACGACACATCCAACGGCGAAACTGGCACCAAGACGCTATGGGCCCCTCAAGGCCAAGCGGGTACTAGGGCCAGTAACGTACGAACTGGATATCCCGAAGCAATGGAAGGACCGAGGCCTTCACCCGGTTTTCCACGTCAATCTCCTAACGCCGTACAGAGAGACTGCGGAGTACGGGAAGAACTTTGAACGACCACCGCCTGACCTCGATGACGAAGGACAAGAACAATGGGAGATCGAGACAATCCTCCAATCGCGAAAGTACCGGAACAACGTACAGTTCTTCGTCCAATGGAAGGGCTACCCCGAGTCAGAGAACTCGTGGGTCGCAGCAGCAGACATGGGAAGCGCACTGGAATTGGTAGAAGAATTCCACGAGAAGAACCCCGCAGCAGTCCACATGACGGACACGATGCTGAAGAAGCTGGGGAAACAAAGGGCCGACCAATGAGGAGAAGAGATAGCGGAGCGGAGTACGGACGACACCCTATTGGACAAGATAAGCAGACGTCAGGAGCATAAAGACGACGCTAGCAGAGAGTAGATTCCCTCAGACTCCCCCGTCTACTCAAACACGCCCCACTTCCTCAGCCATTATGTCGACTCGCTCCGTCAACAGCTACTACTACGCGGTCCCCAACGGACCCCGCGTTCACATCAGACTACTCGGCTCCAACGTCACCATCAGAAGAGTCACCCCAGCAGTATTTCAAGAGTTCGACGCCACGGTTCACGACAACGAACCGATCATGGAGCGCATCGCGTTCATCAACCACTATCGGACCAGCCCCGAACACTATCAAGTAGTGCAAGCTCATATGGCATACGTCAATGAGTACATCGACCACGTCCTCGACACCCTGACAGTACCCGATCCGGTCGTCGAGATCACTCAAGGCATCCCGAATACCCGCACGCCGACAACTAGCGATGAAGAACCGAGCGCACCCCTTGTCCTATCGAATGGTGCATCGTCGCCTGCACCAGGAGAGCAATCCCCTCCATCTGAGTACGACGACGCAGAATCGTCATTCGAGTACCCATCACCAGAACCACTACCCATTCCGTCCGGTGACGAACTCCCTATCGACGTCAGTACTTGGGAGGAGCCGACATCACCACCGTATCAACCAGCACGAACACAATCCCCCGAGCTTGGAAGCAGTGGACGTCCCATTGACTTATGCTCGCCGTCGCCTAGCTGGACACGAGACACATCCCCATCCCCAGAACCACGATCACCGTCACCTGAAGAACAGGACCCATGGCGACTTCAAGAACACCCCCGAACCTTCGGGGAATACGGAACACAGTACGAAGGCCGACCGCTACTCGCTAGACCGTGGGGAGGAGTCTATGAACCCCTGGACGAGGACACAGGGCGACTCCCCGACGAAACCCATCAGATCCTCATCGACGACAATGTCCACACCCAAGAAGTAATCGCTCGGGAGGGAGACGAGGGTCTGCGAGCAGACATACGCCGTTACCAAGACGCCCACCGCCTCTATTGCGAGGCCGATGAACAACTGGACGGATTGAAGACCCAAGTACTAGGTCTTCAGCGGCAGATGTATGCAACGGAGCTGCAGCTGGAGCGGTTCACGGAGATGCGACGAGAAGCCGGTCAACGACTTTCAGACGCGAACATCGACCATAGACTGGACCGACGGAGCTACAAGATGGCGCGCGCACGTGTCGCAGCGCAGAGGATCCGCGGAGGAGCAGACAAGGCAGGAGAAAGGAGACGACGACACAAGAAAGGCAAGCAGGTCCGATGCTGCTGGACCTGTCACTCCCCGGATCACATCCAACTCTACTGCCCCCGCAATCCCTACTCCATTCCCCGCAGCCGATACTATGACGACGACGAAGAAGACCGTATCGCCGGCGACAACATGCTTTGCGAGTTCGACAACTTGAACGGCGAATGCTGAGGTGTTGTCGCGGTCGACAACAATTCTAGCAGAGGGTGATGTTACACGCCGCGCTGCCTCGCTTGGTAACGGCACGGACATATGACTTTCTTTCTCTTATCCCCTAACACCTTACTTTATCATGTGACGGATGGATGACTGATCCATGACTGATATGCCTGCAGGCCTCCTGCAGGCATCCCAACAGCTGTTGGACTTGTATCCCGCACGTACTGATTGGCTGATACGGAAGACTCCCTTTACTATATAAACCTCATGTACATACGACGACTCTTCAGCCTATTCATTTGTATCTGATCCCCCCTGATACTCTGAAGTGTGTGCTAGAACGGCGCAGGGCTACCTCCTCTCATCTTGTACCCTCGCCCTCAGACAGGTCGATCTAGACTTGCATCGATACCACTACAACTCCTCGCGGCGTTGTTAGTGCGTGACCCCGATACCCTCTCCCCGCATCTCGCGTGCGGGCTAGAGTGTAACAATACCTGCTCGGCCTGGACGCGCTCGATGATCCCGGAGCCCATCAATGACACGAAGGAAATTTGGTCATGGACGAAGGTCGCGACGACCAGGAACCAGTGTCTCGATATCTATCAGAAGAAACTGGGCCTCCTCGTTCGGGAGCACCGCGGTGTCATTGCGGAATTTTCCGGCAACTTTCGATGCCTGGAGACGCTTGCCTGCCGTCTGTTCGACATCCTCTTCCCTCCCAATCTTCGTTCTGGCCCGAATGCGTGGCGCGTATCCAAAGGCAACGCCACGCATGAAGAATTCATCTCTGCCTTTCAACATACTCTTATCATGTTACGCACTGGGCAGAAGGAGTCGCTGTATGTCATTTTACCCCCCGATGACGAAGAGGAAAGCTCGCGCACGAAGAAACGACGCGCTCAGGCAATGGAGACCGAGTCTCGTTCACAGAGCCCCAACCGCGTCCAACTCCCCTTCTTCACACGCAGTATCCCTGACAACATCGACAAGGCGGGTACCGTTGTAACCACCGGCGATTCCTACGAGAGGCGCATCGGGCAGACCGGCGAGCGGTTAGTGCAAGCCGACGAAGAAGTACACACCCGGACCATAAAGCGACGCAAGAAAGCTTCCTCCGGGACATACCTCCACTACCACGACCTCGAAATGAAGAGCGAAACTAACAAAGAGTTGAAGAGGCTCAGAGGCGTCGTTCGCTATCTCCTCAAGCAGCTGGAAAGCCACGAAGATGCCGATGAAGCAATGGCCCAAATCGAAAGAGAGTCCGACGTGCTGAAAGCGTACATCTCCGACGACGAAGCATTCGAGACCTACACGGACTGCGACTCGGACCTCGAGACTACCACGCTCGACGAGGCATCCAGCTCTGGGCGCGATCAGAGCTACACGGCACCCGGCGTCGACAAACAACTCCCCGGTGCATCCGCCCCAACACACGCGTACAAGCAAGCTACGCGCGAAGATTACGATTACGACTACGATGACTACGATGAGGTATACGACGATGACATCGGAGAGTTGGAAGACGGGATGGAAGTAGCTTCTGACTGAGCGACGGCCCGCGGGCGACATTCAGGCTTTCAAGTTGTCGGGGGTATATATGTATGTGGCATCTATTCGGGTGGACTCGCTTCGCTGTCTCTGTAGCAACCATGCGCCTCACGTGTTGTATGTTGTGTTGTATGTTGTATTGATGTATGATCGATTGATCCCAGTGCTTATGCAATGACAAGTAGATGACTAACTCGGCAGATCTGCGGACTCTACGTGACAGTGGGAGGACCAGTACATGACCTACAGGACTAGGCGCGACAGGGCGTTTTTACTGAGCGTGAGCTGGCAGCACGAACCAGGCACGAACGGTCGCGCACATGATGATGCCGATTGCGCCGAGTTTTGCAAGACGGTTGAGAGGAGACAAGGGAAGGACCGGTGTGTGTGCTATTCATAGTTTCCATTCCCTGAGTCAGCTAATTGGGTACAATTCGCCCTAGCGGCTGTCTCATAATGGCGCGCAATCAAACATGTTCCATCAGCAAGCACGACCGCGCCAGCTTGCTGACAACTCGAACGCGAATCTTTACGCACCCACCACGCAGACGATGCGCGCGCAACCGAAGACATTCACGTGGTCGAAGCAACACCACTCGGCCTCCCTCGTCCCTGCCGTTAATCGAATCGCTGAGCAGGTCATCCTTTGGATTCTTCGCGTACATCGCCATCCCTGTCGTCGCAGGCGCGCAGCGAGGACAAGGCGACTTCCACTGCTCAGTCACATAGTCGACGGGAGGCGCCACAACGTGTCTGGTCTCGAATGGCACGCACCTTCACCAGTGTCGGAGGATGGGGCGGCGTCAGCGCACACAGTGGACAACGCGTTCAACGCAGATCAACGCAGAGTCGGTTGGACGGGGCCTGTGGAACAGATGTCGAGCATGTGGTTGAGTTACGCTGCGACCCTCTCAGATTCCTGTTTTCGCTAATCATAGTCGCACGCAAATCTATCAAAGAGGCTTGTCAAGGCGCACCGTCTTCGAGCCCAGGGGTAGAGCGACTCAAAGCTGCCCAGCCGACTCTTGATCAGCAGCTGTTAGCGGCCATCGGACGTGCCGTCGCGTGCAATGCGCGAATGTGTTTGCTAGCTCTCGGCCCAAGTCGGCGGCGGCGGAAATCTGTCTATGTAGCAGAGAACGCCAGGAGGCCGTTCGAAAAGGACTTCTATCGCTCTAGTGCGACAGCTATGGCACCTGTAATAACATTTGCTTCACGAACTCCTGCGATATTGGTGCCTCCGAGAGGAAAGGCGCGTTCCGACATCCTCGTATGAACGTCTCCAGGCCTTCAACAAAGCATCAGTCTCGTACCTTCACGACACCGTGCGGGAGACAAGATCCTGACAGCCGTCGAGAGCACAGGCGGCTCGTCGATCCTCCAAGCTACGCACAACATCTCGGCGGGCACCGTGCATACGTCGTACGTGTTTGTTGATACCCGACGGGTCGTTGTTGACCTTTTTCTTTACGCAGCCTCTTATCGCTCATTTACTCGGCCAATCGCTCCGGAGTTCTAATCCAGCACGCAGAGTTGTGTAGCTATATGTAACTCTCGTTGCACTTGCCGTCATCGCATGACACACCACTTCTAACTTCCAGAACACATCATGTCTACGCGAGCATAACGACCGTAATGCAAATCCCGTCAGTCGAGCCTCAAGGACACTCTTGGCAAGGCGAGTCTCGTATTTCCTAGAACTAACGTACAGTGGCAGCGAACAGCACGTGTCCTTCAGTCGTCTACCATCGCCAGTCGCAGAACATGTCCCTTATTGCGCCTTACCCCGTAACCTCGCACGCCCTGTCCTCTTCATCGTTGCCGCAACCAGTCGCGGATCTCATCTCAGAACTCAAGGTATGTATATTGTGTATTCTAGTACCACACGCCGCAACTCATCCAGGATAACAGGATAATCTAACTCTAGATGGTCAGCGATCGGTCCTTGTTTGCTCAGCAGCATCCAGTATCCAGCGCCGAATGGATCTGGCTGCCGCTCGCGAGTGCGACTTGGGGCCAATGACGTCCCTACTGTCGAACCTCGTACAATCTTGCATGACTGGGCTGCCAGTGTACACAAGGTGCGTTTAAGGCTCCAACCATTTAGTTTATGTTTACTGAAATCCAGTAAATACACGGTAGACAGTAAGTAGAGAGTATATACACAGTAAATAAACGGTTTAAACGGTTCTCAAAGGGACATGAGATGAGGTAATCAAACCAAGGGCATGATGCCAGTGTGCAGCCAGTGTTTTGCGCACATAAGCTCCGTGATTGTTGCTGCCTTGTCTGACCGCAATGGGACTACAATTCCCCTGTTCCTCGTGAGGCAGGCTTCACATTACTTGAGCAACCTGGGTAAGGAAGTTGTCCGGGTCGTCCTAGGGTGTCGGATCTGAGGGAAGGTCTTAAGGGACTGAATTTGTAGTGCGGTACTTATTCTGAGAATGTGGTCAAAACTTTTCGAGGCTCTTGCATATTCGATTCCGCCGAGGGTTTTGAACCATTCAAATGTGGGATCGGAGCAGAACATCATGAAATAAGGTTGTGTTATGACTCACAATGACATATGAGTGTCGGACAAAGTCACGTGCACCGGTGTCTTACAACAAAACCTTGACTGCTCAGAACTGAAGGTATGAGCTTTTGTGATGTCATAAGCTCAAAATATATTGTTTGGGTACTATTGGTGTCCTTTGAACGACCTCATTTACCTTATTCGTAGATGCCCCGACCTGCGTGAGTCAGTATACGCATCACACAGACCGTGATGTCATGCTGCAACTCATCTGTGACTTGAGTGTGTCACACCTCCGAGTTGCGCCCCATGATCCGTGGCAGCATGCCCAATGGTTCAGCAACACATATTGACCAACCATTTACTGTGTATGAAACTGTATATTAAACATTTACCCTACATCCGCTACACAAATAGTATATACAAATGGTAAAAACCGTGTATACACAGTAAATAAATGAAATGGTTGGAGCCTTAGGTGCGTTCGATGCATGTCGACCCTGTCTCTTTATTTGAGGCATTCCTAGGGAGCGCGTTCGTATCGCCACTTCTCGCCACCCTGCGGCTGCCAATGGTGATCCGCTGGCAGAACTCCTTCCGGACTACCTTCAGGTGGTCCTTCTAGCGTATTTTGCGCTTATCCCAGAATCGGTCATAAAATCAGGGAATAGCAAGGCAACAATCTTTCAAGAGACGGACGCCGGCTTATATGCAGACATCGGCGCATCAGAGTCGTCGAAGACAACCACTATTCTTCCTGATTACTATGACTCACATGGGGACCCAGATGAAGCTGGCGACTCAGATGAAGATGGGGACTCAGATGAAGCTGGCGACTCAGATGAAGATGTGGACTCAGATGAAGATGGGGACTCAGATGAAGATGGTCACACAATTGCAAGCGCGGTTTCATCTGACTGTTCTTCCCCTCCTCGTGGTCAGAACTTCTCCCACAATTTGTTCACTCATACTCTAGATGGCCACAATATCCACACGGTATTGGTAATGGCAGACGAACGCACCATTTACAGTGCCCTGGCTAGTCTGCTCTGTAGAATAAACAAGTAGAGAGCGAGTAAAATAGAGAATAAGATTTATTTATTCCGGCTCCTGAACGCGAGCCTTTATACCTAAGTACAAGACTACTGGAATATTCCTATGACTAGGAATTCGCTTATCTACTGTACTTAGTAATCTAATCTAGTATGTTCGGGAGTCGCCGAGTGGCTTCTCCCACTAACTACAACACTCCCCCTCGACTCCCGATTACCGCATTCCCAAGTGCTGAACAAGTTCCTGGTGATGCGGCTTAGGTAGTGCTTTTGTAAATACGTCTGCGAGATTGTCGAGGGTCGCGCAGTATTCAACTGACACTTCGTTAGAAGTAATACAGTCTCGAATGAAATGATGCCGGATGTCGATATGCTTGCTCCGGGCGTGAAAAGTCTGATTCTGCGAAAATTTGATGGTGCCCTGGTTATCGACGTTGATTTGCGTCGGCTCGTCCATGGGCGCGCCTAATTCCCTGAGGAATCTGCGAATCCAGATCGTTTCGCGTGCCGCATGGCTCAGGGCCATGTACTCTGCTTCCATACTGGATATGGCAACTGTCGGTTGCTTCTTCGAACTCCAAGAGATCGGGCCTCCCGCGATCTTGAAGACGTAACCAGAAGTTGACCTCCTGTCATCCAAATTTCCTCCCCAATCGGCATCCGAGTAAGCCTCGAGGCTGGTAACTATGCCTCGCTTCTCCGTGGTTTCTCCGCCGTACACGATTCCCAAGTCCTCCGTCCCTTTGAGGTAGCGCATGACGCGCTTGACTGCTGTCCAGTGCTCGGGACCCGGATTAGAATTAAATTGACTAAGGAATTGCACTGCGAATGCAATGTCAGGGCGAGTGCCGATTGCAGGATACATGAGAGATCCGATCGCCGATTGATAATTGGATCGGAATGATGTCTCCGCTATCTCCGTAACCTTCGTGAGCTTCACGTTGTGGTCCAGAGGTGTTGCGACTGGTGTCGCGTTGGGCATCCCGAAGCGCTCGAGTATGCGCCGAATGAATGATTTCTGTGAGATCTTCAGTGTGCCTTGCTTGCGATCTCGAATGACTTCGAGCCCGACGACTTGTCGGATCTCGCCGAGATCTGAGATCTCGAATTTCGATTTGAGCTCTTCTTTGATGGTGCGCATAGCTTCCGTGCCTGTTGCTAGAATTGGCATATCATCAACATGCACTGCCACGATCCACAGATCGTTGCCTTGCTGTCTGATGTATACACACTGGTCCGAGAACAGTCGAGTGAACCCTAGCTCCGCAAAAATTGCGTCGAGTAGATCGTTCCAGACTCGGCCAGCTTGCTTGAGCCCGTAAATAGATTTGAGTAGCTGCAGTACTCGTCCCGTCCCGTCGTCGTATCCCGGCGGCTGTTTCATATAGATTTCTTCTTTGAGCTCGCCGTTTAGATAAGCGCCGACGACGTCAACAACGTGAATCTCGAGATCATATTTGGCGCCGATCGCGAATAGCATTCGCAAAGTCTCCAGTCGTACCACAGGGGAATATGTTTCGAAGAAATCGATTCCCGGTATCTGTGAGAACCCCTGTGCGACCAGACGTGCTTTGTATTTTATTATGTTGCCATCCGTGTCGCGTTTCGTACGTAGCACCCATTTGCAGCCAACTGGATCGCGATCTGCAGGAAGCTCGACTTTGACGTAAGTGCCTAGCTTTTCCAGCTGTCCGAGTTCCCGTTCGATCGCTTCTTTCCATTTTGGCCAATCAGGCCGCGTCATTGCTTCTTTGATATCCACGGGATCGTCGTTTACTAGTGATCCCGTCATGAGCACATATTCCTCGTGCTCGTCCTCTTCTTCCTCTGCGGCTTTGTCAACTGCAACGGGCGCCTGGTCCGTGGGTACGTGATGTTTCCATTCGCGTGGTCCGTGTGCTGCTGGATTATTCAGCAGGCGAAAGTTTGTTGGTGCGTGTTGCGCGATCCGCGTGCTCGGTGCTCGGGGCGTCGGAATTTTCGAAGGTGTCGGCGCTTTGGGCGCTTCGGCCGGCGGCGCCGTTTCTCCCCTTTCTCCCCCTTGCCCCGCAGTCGGCTCGCTTTTTCCTGCCTCTGCGTCTTTCTCCCCCTCGAGCCGCGCAGGGGCCTCGAGTATGTGTTCTTCCCCAGTGCCCATAGTGATAGTTTTTTCTTCTTCAAATATAATATTTCTTGAAGTTTGAACTTGCCGGGTTTGTGGGTTGTAGTACCTCCAGGCACGCGAATTGTCCGAGAGGCCGACAAATAACATGTCGCGCGACTTTGATTCCAATTTTCCTTGCTGCCCATCCTGCTGCAGTACCCAGCAACGCGTGCCGAATTCTCGTAACAACGATACGTCCGGTTTCTTCCCCCAGAAGATCTCATCGGGTGTTTTCCCATCGGGTAAGGCGCGCGTGGGAGACCGGTTTTTCAGGTACGTTGCGTAGGCTACTGCTTCGGGCCATAGGTACTTGGGTAAATCGTGCGCCAATAGCATTGCGCGCGCGTGCTCGACCAACGTTCGGTTGAGTCGTTCCGCAATTCCATTCTGTGCGGAAGAGTGGGGTGCCGTGAGTTCCAATTTGATGCCGTTCTCTAAGAGGAATTTCAAAATTCCCTCGTTGAGATACTCGCGCCCATTGTCGATGCGAAAACGCTTCATCTTGCGTCCCGCCTGCGTCTCGATGTAGCTCTTGTAGTACTTCAGCTTTTCGAGTACGCCAGTTTTCCCTTTGAGAAAATGAACCATCGAGCGGCGCGACTTTCCGTCTGTGAATGACACGTAATAGAATTCACCTCGGATTCCGCGCGTTCGGGCCGGTCCCCATAAGTCTGAAACGGTGAGGTCACCGATCTCCGCGATCTTCGTATCAGATTCTTTTGGAAATGGTGTGACATGCTGTTTAGCCTGGATGCACGCTGTGCATTGCTCTTCCGGCGCGCTCCCTTCGTCGACATTCATCCCCTCCACCATATTTTTCGATTTTAGCATTTTTATCGAACCCATATTGAGGTGGCCGAAGATTCTGTGCCAGGAGTCCCAACTTCGGGCATTGCCGGATACCAGCGCCATTTCGGGAAAAGCGCCCGAGCCGGGCTTCAGGTCCATGATGTACATACGACCGACTTTTCTCCCTTTAGCAATATTCGTTCCCGCGCGTGTTCGGATCATTAGGTAATCGTTTTCGAACGTCACCTGCATGCTGTTTTCGGTGATGCGTGGGATCGAGACCAGGTTTGCTACAGCGAGTGGTGCGTGTATCGCGTCCCGCAAGACGCCCTGCACCGACTTTCCTTCAACTTGAAAAGTGACTGGCACGTCACCGCGGCCAAGGGCCGCGATGGAGTGATTCCCTACGCCCCGAACAATGTCCCCGGGCGTATCTCTGTAAGAGGAAAAATGCGAGCGCTCTCGCACGATGTGTGACGTAGCTGCCGAGTCGGCGAGCCAGAGCGGCGGTCCGGCGCGATTGGTAAGCGAGTTCTCTGATGCGAAGGCGTATTCTTCTTTCTTCGGCGCTTCCTGCGCCGTGTTTGCCTGCGTTGTGTTCCCCCCTCCGCCGTTCTGCCTGCCCGTCCCGTTGTCACGTTTGCTCGAGCGGCAGTCTGCTTTCATGTGCCCTTTTTTCCCGCACGCGTAGCATGTAATATTGCGTGTGTCGAACTTCTTCTTTCCTTTGTAGGCCGCAAGCGCCGTGTCAGATGATGGCTTCTCGGCTTTCTCCTTTTGGCGCTTGGTTTCTTCGAGAATACGAGATATGACTGTGCCGGATTTCCCGAGGGCTGTGCGATCTATTGACCGTATGTAAGGGTCCCAAGACTCTGGCAACGACGTCAGCAACGCCATGCCGAAATCTTCGTCTGAGATCTGATGTCCCAGTGAGTGCAGATCGCTCTGCAGTCCGCGCATCTTCCTGATGTGCTCCTCGACGTCTGCGCCTTCCGCGCATTCGGCTCTGAAGAAATTTCGCCTCGCGAGTACGAGCCCCAGCGTTCCTTTCGGCTGGTACAACTCCTCGAGTATGCTCCACGCGGCGGCGGCTTCTTTCTCGTCCCGAACGTATACCAGCAGCGGGTCTGCGACCCGCAGCCGAATTGCCGACAGCGCCTGTCGACTCTTCTTTGTCCAGACCCTGATCTTCTCGTCAGCGGCTTCTTGCACTTTGGCATCCGCTCCTGTCGCTGCCGCGGCAGGTTTCTTCGCTAAGGCTCCAACCATTTCATTTATTTACTGTGTATACACGGTTTTTACCATTTGTATATACTATTTGTGTAGCGGATGTAGGGTAAATGTTTAATATACAGTTTCATACACAGTAAATGGTTGGTCAATATGTGTTGCTGAACCATTGGGCATGCTGCCACGGATCATGGGGCGCAACTCGGAGGTGTGACACACTCAAGTCACAGATGAGTTGCAGCATGACATCACGGTCTGTGTGATGCGTATACTGACTCACGCAGGTCGGGGCATCTACGAATAAGGTAAATGAGGTCGTTCAAAGGACACCAATAGTACCCAAACAATATATTTTGAGCTTATGACATCACAAAAGCTCATACCTTCAGTTCTGAGCAGTCAAGGTTTTGTTGTAAGACACCGGTGCACGTGACTTTGTCCGACACTCATATGTCATTGTGAGTCATAACACAACCTTATTTCATGATGTTCTGCTCCGATCCCACATTTGAATGGTTCAAAACCCTCGGCGGAATCGAATATGCAAGAGCCTCGAAAAGTTTTGACCACATTCTCAGAATAAGTACCGCACTACAAATTCAGTCCCTTAAGACCTTCCCTCAGATCCGACACCCTAGGACGACCCGGACAACTTCCTTACCCAGGTTGCTCAAGTAATGTGAAGCCTGCCTCACGAGGAACAGGGGAATTGTAGTCCCATTGCGGTCAGACAAGGCAGCAACAATCACGGAGCTTATGTGCGCAAAACACTGGCTGCACACTGGCATCATGCCCTTGGTTTGATTACCTCATCTCATGTCCCTTTGAGAACCGTTTAAACCGTTTATTTACTGTGTATATACTCTCTACTTACTGTCTACCGTGTATTTACTGGATTTCAGTAAACATAAACTAAATGGTTGGAGCCTTATTCTTCGCCGTCCCGTCGACATAATCCCACAGGTCCGCATTGGTAAGTAGATCTTCGATCTTCATACGCCATACGGCGTAATTCTCGGTGCCCCGCAAGGCATCGATCCGGACTGTGTTGTACGTGCCGCTGCCGTACGTGTTGTCTGACATGGGTGGGAAGATTTCGGGGGTGATAGATAGGGCTGGTAGATAGTGACTGTATGTGATCAGTTAAGGGCAGGGCCCATAACCTGTAGAATAAACAAGTAGAGAGCGAGTAAAATAGAGAATAAGATTTATTTATTCCGGCTCCTGAACGCGAGCCTTTATACCTAAGTACAAGACTACTGGAATATTCCTATGACTAGGAATTCGCTTATCTACTGTACTTAGTAATCTAATCTAGTATGTTCGGGAGTCGCCGAGTGGCTTCTCCCACTAACTACAACACTCCCCCTCGACTCCCGATTACCGCATTCCCAAGTGCTGAACAAGTTCCTGGTGATGCGGCTTAGGTAGTGCTTTTGTAAATACGTCTGCGAGATTGTCGAGGGTCGCGCAGTATTCAACTGACACTTCGTTAGAAGTAATACAGTCTCGAATGAAATGATGCCGGATGTCGATATGCTTGCTCCGGGCGTGAAAAGTCTGATTCTGCGAAAATTTGATGGTGCCCTGGTTATCGACGTTGATTTGCGTCGGCTCGTCCATGGGCGCGCCTAATTCCCTGAGGAATCTGCGAATCCAGATCGTTTCGCGTGCCGCATGGCTCAGGGCCATGTACTCTGCTTCCATACTGGATATGGCAACTGTCGGTTGCTTCTTCGAACTCCAAGAGATCGGGCCTCCCGCGATCTTGAAGACGTAACCAGAAGTTGACCTCCTGTCATCCAAATTTCCTCCCCAATCGGCATCCGAGTAAGCCTCGAGGCTGGTAACTATGCCTCGCTTCTCCGTGGTTTCTCCGCCGTACACGATTCCCAAGTCCTCCGTCCCTTTGAGGTAGCGCATGACGCGCTTGACTGCTGTCCAGTGCTCGGGACCCGGATTAGAATTAAATTGACTAAGGAATTGCACTGCGAATGCAATGTCAGGGCGAGTGCCGATTGCAGGATACATGAGAGATCCGATCGCCGATTGATAATTGGATCGGAATGATGTCTCCGCTATCTCCGTAACCTTCGTGAGCTTCACGTTGTGGTCCAGAGGTGTTGCGACTGGTGTCGCGTTGGGCATCCCGAAGCGCTCGAGTATGCGCCGAATGAATGATTTCTGTGAGATCTTCAGTGTGCCTTGCTTGCGATCTCGAATGACTTCGAGCCCGACGACTTGTCGGATCTCGCCGAGATCTGAGATCTCGAATTTCGATTTGAGCTCTTCTTTGATGGTGCGCATAGCTTCCGTGCCTGTTGCTAGAATTGGCATATCATCAACATGCACTGCCACGATCCACAGATCGTTGCCTTGCTGTCTGATGTATACACACTGGTCCGAGAACAGTCGAGTGAACCCTAGCTCCGCAAAAATTGCGTCGAGTAGATCGTTCCAGACTCGGCCAGCTTGCTTGAGCCCGTAAATAGATTTGAGTAGCTGCAGTACTCGTCCCGTCCCGTCGTCGTATCCCGGCGGCTGTTTCATATAGATTTCTTCTTTGAGCTCGCCGTTTAGATAAGCGCCGACGACGTCAACAACGTGAATCTCGAGATCATATTTGGCGCCGATCGCGAATAGCATTCGCAAAGTCTCCAGTCGTACCACAGGGGAATATGTTTCGAAGAAATCGATTCCCGGTATCTGTGAGAACCCCTGTGCGACCAGACGTGCTTTGTATTTTATTATGTTGCCATCCGTGTCGCGTTTCGTACGTAGCACCCATTTGCAGCCAACTGGATCGCGATCTGCAGGAAGCTCGACTTTGACGTAAGTGCCTAGCTTTTCCAGCTGTCCGAGTTCCCGTTCGATCGCTTCTTTCCATTTTGGCCAATCAGGCCGCGTCATTGCTTCTTTGATATCCACGGGATCGTCGTTTACTAGTGATCCCGTCATGAGCACATATTCCTCGTGCTCGTCCTCTTCTTCCTCTGCGGCTTTGTCAACTGCAACGGGCGCCTGGTCCGTGGGTACGTGATGTTTCCATTCGCGTGGTCCGTGTGCTGCTGGATTATTCAGCAGGCGAAAGTTTGTTGGTGCGTGTTGCGCGATCCGCGTGCTCGGTGCTCGGGGCGTCGGAATTTTCGAAGGTGTCGGCGCTTTGGGCGCTTCGGCCGGCGGCGCCGTTTCTCCCCTTTCTCCCCCTTGCCCCGCAGTCGGCTCGCTTTTTCCTGCCTCTGCGTCTTTCTCCCCCTCGAGCCGCGCAGGGGCCTCGAGTATGTGTTCTTCCCCAGTGCCCATAGTGATAGTTTTTTCTTCTTCAAATATAATATTTCTTGAAGTTTGAACTTGCCGGGTTTGTGGGTTGTAGTACCTCCAGGCACGCGAATTGTCCGAGAGGCCGACAAATAACATGTCGCGCGACTTTGATTCCAATTTTCCTTGCTGCCCATCCTGCTGCAGTACCCAGCAACGCGTGCCGAATTCTCGTAACAACGATACGTCCGGTTTCTTCCCCCAGAAGATCTCATCGGGTGTTTTCCCATCGGGTAAGGCGCGCGTGGGAGACCGGTTTTTCAGGTACGTTGCGTAGGCTACTGCTTCGGGCCATAGGTACTTGGGTAAATCGTGCGCCAATAGCATTGCGCGCGCGTGCTCGACCAACGTTCGGTTGAGTCGTTCCGCAATTCCATTCTGTGCGGAAGAGTGGGGTGCCGTGAGTTCCAATTTGATGCCGTTCTCTAAGAGGAATTTCAAAATTCCCTCGTTGAGATACTCGCGCCCATTGTCGATGCGAAAACGCTTCATCTTGCGTCCCGCCTGCGTCTCGATGTAGCTCTTGTAGTACTTCAGCTTTTCGAGTACGCCAGTTTTCCCTTTGAGAAAATGAACCATCGAGCGGCGCGACTTTCCGTCTGTGAATGACACGTAATAGAATTCACCTCGGATTCCGCGCGTTCGGGCCGGTCCCCATAAGTCTGAAACGGTGAGGTCACCGATCTCCGCGATCTTCGTATCAGATTCTTTTGGAAATGGTGTGACATGCTGTTTAGCCTGGATGCACGCTGTGCATTGCTCTTCCGGCGCGCTCCCTTCGTCGACATTCATCCCCTCCACCATATTTTTCGATTTTAGCATTTTTATCGAACCCATATTGAGGTGGCCGAAGATTCTGTGCCAGGAGTCCCAACTTCGGGCATTGCCGGATACCAGCGCCATTTCGGGAAAAGCGCCCGAGCCGGGCTTCAGGTCCATGATGTACATACGACCGACTTTTCTCCCTTTAGCAATATTCGTTCCCGCGCGTGTTCGGATCATTAGGTAATCGTTTTCGAACGTCACCTGCATGCTGTTTTCGGTGATGCGTGGGATCGAGACCAGGTTTGCTACAGCGAGTGGTGCGTGTATCGTGTCCCGCAAGACGCCCTGCACCGACTTTCCTTCAACTTGAAAAGTGACTGGCACGTCACCGCGGCCAAGGGCCGCGATGGAGTGATTCCCTACGCCCCGAACAATGTCCCCGGGCGTATCTCTGTAAGAGGAAAAATGCGAGCGCTCTCGCACGATGTGTGACGTGGCTGCCGAGTCGGCGAGCCAGAGCGGCGGTCCGGCGCGATTGGTAAGCGAGTTCTCTGATGCGAAGGCGTATTCTTCTTTCTTCGGCGCTTCCTGCGCCGTGTTTGCCTGCGTTGTGTTCCCCCCTCCGCCGTTCTGCCTGCCCGTCCCGTTGTCACGTTTGCTCGAGCGGCAGTCTGCTTTCATGTGCCCTTTTTTCCCGCACGCGTAGCATGTAATATTGCGTGTGTCGAACTTCTTCTTTCCTTTGTAGGCCGCAAGCGCCGTGTCAGATGATGGCTTCTCGGCTTTCTCCTTTTGGCGCTTGGTTTCTTCGAGAATACGAGATATGACTGTGCCGGATTTCCCGAGGGCTGTGCGATCTATTGACCGTATGTAAGGGTCCCAAGACTCTGGCAACGACGTCAGCAACGCCATGCCGAAATCTTCGTCTGAGATCTGATGTCCCAGTGAGTGCAGATCGCTCTGCAGTCCGCGCATCTTCCTGATGTGCTCCTCGACGTCTGCGCCTTCCGCGCATTCGGCTCTGAAGAAATTTCGCCTCGCGAGTACGAGCCCCAGCGTTCCTTTCGGCTGGTACAACTCCTCGAGTATGCTCCACGCGGCGGCGGCTTTTCTCGTCCCGAACGTATACCAGCAGCGGGTCTGCGACCCGCAGCCGAATTGCCGACAGCGCCTGTCGACTCTTCTTTGTCCAGACCCTGATCTTCTCGTCAGCGGCTTCTTGCACTTTGGCATCCGCTCCTGTCGCTGCCGCGGCAGGTTTCTTCGCTAAGGCTCCAACCATTTCATTTATTTACTGTGTATACACGGTTTTTACCATTTGTATATACTATTTGTGTAGCGGATGTAGGGTAAATGTTTAATATACAGTTTCATACACAGTAAATGGTTGGTCAATATGTGTTGCTGAACCATTGGGCATGCTGCCACGGATCATGGGGCGCAACTCGGAGGTGTGACACACTCAAGTCACAGATGAGTTGCAGCATGACATCACGGTCTGTGTGATGCGTATACTGACTCACGCAGGTCGGGGCATCTACGAATAAGGTAAATGAGGTCGTTCAAAGGACACCAATAGTACCCAAACAATATATTTTGAGCTTATGACATCACAAAAGCTCATACCTTCAGTTCTGAGCAGTCAAGGTTTTGTTGTAAGACACCGGTGCACGTGACTTTGTCCGACACTCATATGTCATTGTGAGTCATAACACAACCTTATTTCATGATGTTCTGCTCCGATCCCACATTTGAATGGTTCAAAACCCTCGGCGGAATCGAATATGCAAGAGCCTCGAAAAGTTTTGACCACATTCTCAGAATAAGTACCGCACTACAAATTCAGTCCCTTAAGACCTTCCCTCAGATCCGACACCCTAGGACGACCCGGACAACTTCCTTACCCAGGTTGCTCAAGTAATGTGAAGCCTGCCTCACGAGGAACAGGGGAATTGTAGTCCCATTGCGGTCAGACAAGGCAGCAACAATCACGGAGCTTATGTGCGCAAAACACTGGCTGCACACTGGCATCATGCCCTTGGTTTGATTACCTCATCTCATGTCCCTTTGAGAACCGTTTAAACCGTTTATTTACTGTGTATATACTCTCTACTTACTGTCTACCGTGTATTTACTGGATTTCAGTAAACATAAACTAAATGGTTGGAGCCTTATTCTTCGCCGTCCCGTCGACATAATCCCACAGGTCCGCATTGGTAAGTAGATCTTCGATCTTCATACGCCATACGGCGTAATTCTCGGTGCCCCGCAAGGCATCGATCCGGACTGTGTTGTACGTGCCGCTGCCGTACGTGTTGTCTGACATGGGTGGGAAGATTTCGGGGGTGATAGATAGGGCTGGTAGATAGTGACTGTATGTGATCAGTTAAGGGCAGGGCCCATAACCTGTAGAATAAACAAGTAGAGAGCGAGTAAAATAGAGAATAAGATTTATTTATTCCGGCTCCTGAACGCGAGCCTTTATACCTAAGTACAAGACTACTGGAATATTCCTATGACTAGGAATTCGCTTATCTACTGTACTTAGTAATCTAATCTAGTATGTTCGGGAGTCGCCGAGTGGCTTCTCCCACTAACTACAACATGCTCTATCATCGACGCGCCGTGGGGTTCACCTCGGACATCCCTGTACTAGGCCTAGCGTACTCGAATTCAAGTCATGGAAGATGGCTGCATGTTGTCTTCGCCTGGTTAGACGAGACGAACGAGGTAGAGTCGTTCTCTTCGTCACATTGACTGCACTGATTTGCTTAGAAGGCAGGTGTCAATGTCGCTCATGACAGCTTCGAGGGATCTGGCGGGACGAGGAACGTTCGATGCCACAGACTCAAGCTCATGCAAGCGGCTGGCGTACTTCCTCGATTCAGTACAGAGGTATCTCAAGACGGCACTGTGCAGTGGCGAGGTCGACGACCTCTGGAGAGCGGATCAAGTACAATATGTTCGTTCGACCGGAGAAGCTAACTGGAGTCTGGACAAAAAAGCAAATTGAGAAATGGATTGCGGATACACAGTCTCTCACCGAGTGTATCTTGCCTGGGAATGATGAGTTACGGTAAGTCTTATATATCTATCACGGCGCCAAAGACCCTGATTCAGAGCATCGCAGTGGGCCGCCCACCGAAGAAGATAGCTCTATAGACTGGCGAGTAGCCGCATTCTGCCACTTCTGTGCTACCGGTTGACGTAGCGGTGTAGGGAGGTTGTTCCTTCGTCGGTGGACGCCAGCTCCGATCACATGTCGGCAACTGAGTAATATGCTCCCAATTGTGACATCTCTCTCCGCAAGCGCTGACGACGCCCAGATTTCTAGAGACACTCTCGCAGCTGGGAATATCTTCCAGGATGTGGCTGTTTGATCGTGGATGTGTACAAGATACACGGTTTCTGCCATTTGTGGACAATTACAGCGCCCTTATTGAGCACCCCAAGCTGGAGGCCTCGGAGATTGGACGAATCATTGGGATGGCGCCCTTGTTTCAGTCGTACGACGACGCCACGCGGTTTCGCCTGCCTCATGCGTGGAGAAGCGGGGTGCGTTCACTGCCTGGCTTCCTCCCACATATAATTCATGACAGTCACCTAGATGCTGCCCACGGTCTCAGAGTCTTTGACTGACGTGCACGACATGTTCAAGGTTGCTGCGAGTCGGCTCCAGGCGCGGGAAGATAGCCATCTCAGAGACATGGACGACTCAATGTTCGACAAGATCAGTCCTTTCTACGAAGACATACTATGTGTATATCTCAGAGGACGCCATTCCTTAGACAAGGATTCGGCCGCTCCGGGATCGGAGATTTGCTCGCAGTTTGACGCCCTCCATGATATGATCTTTGCGACGGCCGCAGACGATGGCATCATCATATCACCTCTGTGAGACCAAATATCTGTTCTCTTGATCTCCTTCTGACCGTTAAGAAGGATTGGGCCAACGTTACGGCTTCCCCGAAACGATCAGGCTGATCACCGTCTGCACCAGTATATGGGCGCTTCCCTGCACTCACAAGTGCTCAGGTTCGACCCTCATCAGCGGCTGTTGGAAGCCGGTCGCGATGTGCTTCTACAACTGCATAACGCTAAGCAGGGTGATTACACCTCGAAACTCGCTCGGGAATTAGCTACTTGCAGGAAATACGTCCGTCGTCATGACCGGTGGATACTTCGAGACTTCGATGGAGCAGAAGGCCGCAGAAGCTTGGATCCTAAGACTGGATTCTGTGACTCACTTTGTGTTGTGGAGATCCCCAGCGCAATACCAGACTCGGAGCACCTGCTGAAGGCGTTCGCGAAGATGAGCCTCGTTGTGACAAGGCATGCTCCTATGACCCCAGCGGATGAAGGTGCGAGGCATTTTCGATCTGGTTCCATGAAGATAATCGAGCGGCTTAATTCCTGTAGATGACTCGTCCGTGGCGGCCCCGACGTTGCCGACAGTACGTCTTAACGACTCTATCCGCCTGCCATTACTTGTGTCGCAGTATCGCAAGAGCTCCGGTCCATATCATTTTGGCACAATGAAGCTGCGTATGAACCTGACGGCGGCTGTCAAGTATCTCGCCGCCCTGGATATATGGAACGTCGCTGTCTTCGGGCTACTCACCAAGGGTTCAGTCGGAGTTGTCGTATCGGCTTGGGCAGTGCCCCCAGGAGAGGTCAATGCATCAGCCTGTTTGCAAAGTGCAAAAGCTGATGATTCATATGCACAGGAATGGATCACAGAAGTCCATATCCTCGAACGCAGCTGCTGCGCGTTCGATCTCGCTACGCCGCTTGGGGCCTTCCACTACGCAACATTCCTCTCGTGGCTTCAACTCGTACATGCCAAAAGGCTCCTCGAGGCATTTGATAGCGGCAAACGGGCGGCGTTCCTGCAGAGGCTTGAGCGTGGGGATGAGAGTATCCAATGGGCGATGGCGTAGAAGGTATGGGAATTGGGAGTCAGGAGAGGCGGGACGATCGAGTCAGTCCTGTCATCAGTCTCGTATCGAACCATCGTCATAGATTAGTTGTAACATACTAGTTGAGAGCCCGCGTTCAATTCATAGAGAGCAACCTCCGAGTCGCTCTCTCCGAGTCTCTCGTGAACGTGGAGTCTGACTCCTCTTCATCCTACTTGTCCATCAAAGCCTTAGGCCTGGCACGGACGACCCGCAGTGGCCCGTACCAGGAAAGCCTTCCCTTGTCCTGCTCTCGGTCTGAGTGCAGCTACCTAGACTCTCCGCACCGGCCTTCCGAGTCGCCGTGACTATTGCGCCTTGTGACGACGGCGTGTCGCGGTCACGCTCCAGTCCTCTCTTCCGTTCCTGCCACCGCCAGGGTTGCCTCGCCAAAGGCGCGCTCAGTCTGAGCGGGGTGCCCTGCACACTCTTCTCTCTCGTACACCCTCGCCCTTCTTACCCTCCATTTTCTGGCCGATTTCAGGTCAGTCAAGCAGCAGCTGCAGCTCTGGGCTTCTCCCCACTGCCCGGAGCTGCCAGCGCAGTCGTTCCTTTCGCGTCGTGCGGGGCCGAATTCCACCTCGCACGGACGCCTCTTCAATCTGCCCACAGTTGCAGGCCACACGTCGCAGGACTAGGCGCTTTGGTGTGTTTCCACTTCTGCGACGCGTTGCCAGCAGGCCTCACATCCGCGCAGCCTCGTTGCCGTCGAGTGTTCGCAGCGCAATTCTGACACTCGCGTTCTGACCGCTCAGCGTAGGAACTAGCGAGCCTATGTGAGACTCCCAGGTGAGCAGCATACACCTCGAGGAAGACCGCCGCTGACCTCAGGCTCCTTCCCATTTCCAATCCCAAGCCCATCATCTTCGCCAATTCTTGCAAGGCCGCATCCTTCTTTAAGAGCGCCGGTTCGCGCTCTCTGTGTACACCATCGCGCGCGGTGCATAGCTCGATGGTGAGTAGGCGGCGGTGGCGGCTCGCGGTCGTCATGCGTACGCTCTCGCCTTTGCGCATTTTTCTGATTGCAAGCTCCTGCAGATCATATCAAAGTTGGCATGTACGGCACGTCCAACTGCGTCCTGTCCGACCGCCAGCAGGTGCACCGGTATGTATGCCTTCCCGAACGGCGGCCTGTCCCCGACTCCCCCTAGCTCGGCAGCGCATGCCAGCGCCCCGCAGAGCATGAGCACCCTGCAGAGCACGAGTGGCCCGCTTCCTCGCCGTTGCGCTACGAACCAAGGCCTGCGAACACCCAGGCTGGCCCTGGTGATTCGTGAGCAGCGTTTGGTGAGTAATCCCCACCTCCACCTTCCGCGCAACGCTGAGGCAACGCGCAGCGAGCGGACGCAGGCTCTTTGCGCACCCGCTGCTCAAGCACAGCCCCCGACTGGTTCTGCGCAGACAGGCTTGACGCCGCCACGGAGGTCCTTGCACCCGGACGTCTTCGAGCAGGGTGTCGGGCCAGGATCTTGAGCCGCGCGCGAGTGGACCGCAGGTATTATCATGCCGCCAGACAAGCCGCGGTCCTTCGGCGCAGACGGGGTGACTGCTAGCGAGTGAGCATCCGGTGACCGGATCGACGCAGTCCGCGCGGTGGCCTTGTCCATTCCATGTACGAGCCTGAGCAGACCGGGTGGGTTCCAAACCTGATTTCGCTCGGGAATCTTATAGCTGACTTCCTCCCCTGATATTCAATATTCAATAGTTGTGCGTGCAGAGTGTGCGAGACAAACATTGCAAGGCCTGATTTCATCTACATAATCGTCGAGGGCACTGGGCACAGGCATCGCGATGACGTCGTTTGTTTGGTTCTATCAACACAGCAATGCGAGTGTCAACACGCCACTCGCTGCGTCGCCGGCTCGTCGCCGACTCGCAGGTCCTTCGTCTTCGCTCACTACGCACATCCCTGCAGGCAGCCTGCACTGTCCGTAGAGTCCAACGCCCGACTCCAAAGGTGCTGCTCAGCTGCATGGCATGCCTGAGGCGCCGGCTGATTCGGATGGTTCGGATGACTCGGACGGTTCGGACGACTCGGACGATTAATTCAGTCACGCAATCGTATTTACTAGCCGCGCTACACCTTGTTACATACATAATAACGTCGATCTGAGTGCACTGCCATACAGCTTTACAGGCCGTCAACTCAGGCCTTGCTGCCATGCAAGCCCGTCGGTGACCTCGACATCCTGATGCGAGTGCATGAGTACTTGCGAGACTCGAGGTAAACTTGCTCGCGACTTACGGCTCGAGCAGACTCCAGCGCGCACGTCACGAGGGCGCCTTTGCTGTCGACGTGACGGAAATCTTCTGCTGACCTTCGTGTGTACGAGGCGGGCTACAAATATTCGTGTGCCAAGGCCGGATGGTGGCATGCACTGCACCAGCTCGACTCGGACGCGGACGTGGGCATTTTCTGAAGAAGGCATGCGACTGCCGCCGACCGCTCATGGGCGTGTTGATCTTGGCCGAGCTCCAGGAAGCGCACGAGCGGCCCCGTGCACTGCAGCTCAACCATGGGCATCTCCTCATTTACAGCAGATGCCGCATCCGGAAAGACGAGTACGCGCAGAGGCTTCCAGGAGCGCAAGCTATGGGAGGTCGCATGATGTTACCCATCGCCCAGACCCGGCCTAGCCTCTATAGCCAAGACCTGCAAGAAACTTGGAGATGAGCCACGACATACACGATTGTCAGAGAAAATCTTACGAAAACCAGGCGACCACTTGCGCGCGGGACAGGCACGAGAGTTGTCATCGTTGCGTGCACGGCCGTCAATTTGCGCCTGATCCGCCTGCCTCCCACCGCCTCCTACACCGTAAACTTCGCAAGGGGCCCGCGCTGCCCAGATACTGATGGGGGGTGGGATGTCGCCGCAGTAGAGTCAGCGCGCCGAGGCGCCCGGGAATGAACCAAGCGACGTGCGTGCGTGTACTGGGGATCAGAAAGGCACTTTGCAGCTGAGCAGAGTTCGGTTTCGCGTGTCGTCTACGGCAGGGCGACAATCACTCGAGAACTTAGTACGATGATTGAGCGCAGAGATAGTGCACGGCGCACCTTCAGACTAGAGCACGGCACTGACATCATGGCTGGATGTTGGTGAAAGCCTCAGCCACTTGAAACGCGCATAGAGCTAGTGGTGACTATGTGATCTACTGAAGAGCCGGTGAAAGAGAGCAATGAACCACTGGCGAGCATTGATGCAGGGGTGAAAACTCACCAACCCGAAGTTCGAAGATTCGTGCACTGGTCACCTCCGCGTCCTGTCCGTGATCCCTGACCCTGATTTGCGCGTTGTCGGAGGGACTCATGCCCTCAGCGTGACCAAGACGACGTCGTTGATACCGTGTTTCGCCCGCGGTGGCCAAGCTCTCGCTCCTAGGTATGTAACCAAGCTGTGTGGAGCGCTGAAGCGATTCCTGTCCATGTTTGCATGTTTAAAGCGAGAACGAGGCGAGAAACTGAGGGTGGGCATCGGAGAGGGAGCAGGAAGATGATTGCGGCTGCACAGTACAAAATCAAGATGAGAAGGCAGAGAGACGGCGTAGAGGCAAGGCGCACCTTGACCCAGCGGCCAGCGAGTCACTACCACATACTCTCTGTCCAACAGATATCAAGCGCAGATAGGACTCATCTGATGTCCACGGTGGTCGATACCAGGATGCTTCGGTCGGTACAGACGAAAGGGCGCAACGGCCCGGGTGCCGCGCGCAAGTGGGAATCGGATCCCCGGGCCGCCGCCGGCGCATGGTACACGCCGCGAGGTCGCCCGGCGCTGTTCTGTACACGTACAGTGCTGCCTTGCATGTTTCGCGACGCTGAAGGATGCAGACCGATACTCTTTCTTGCCTGGTCAGTTTCTCAGGAAAGAACGCAAGATGGTGCGGCCTCGCCCCGCTGGTCCTGCTGTGATTCATCACCCGCTGTCGTCTTTGAGCCTGCCATCTCGCTGTGCCGAGCTCATCTCGCAGCTTACGGTAAGACCCATCGTTCCTTTGCGCGGATATTTTGACAGCGAAGCCCTCATCCAGGCCATCCCGACTCCTGATGAACGTCTCAAGCAACGTCTGTCTGCTGTAGAGTCCGCAGTCACCTTGATGCAGAAGCGAGCAGACATGGAAACACGCTGTCAGTGTGACCTGGGACCGAAGACATCCCTCCTCTGCAACCTTGTGAGATCTTGCTTGATAGGAAGTCCCATCGGTATCAGGTAAGTATCCTTTATTCTAGTCTTCTGCTGTTTGAATTTCCACTTACTGTCATTATAGGGAGTATATTCGGATCGTACGGCCGCGACAGCCTGACCCTGCGGTTAACCCGCTGACAGAATCTCCGCCCGATTTCATTGAAGTTGCCCTGCTTGCCTACGTACAATTGGATTCAGCAAAACAAGCACCTGGACCAACCAGGACAGTGACAACGAGCTCTGTCCCGGGCAGTCCCCCAAACGATCTGCCGGACGATCCCCGTATAGATGTTGGCGCATCGGAACCACGGTCAGAGTCTACAGATGGGTCTTCATTGAATGAGTCGCTACTTGCTGGCCCAGAATTTTCTAAATTCCTGGTTGCTGGCTCCACCAGCGAAACGAATACTGCCTCCGTGCTAGTCATGACAGGGGAGCCCAACATATACAGCGCAATTGCAAGCATCCTGTATCATCGAATATCTTTGGGCTTCGATGGTCCTGTTCTTGGCCTCAGCTACTCTAGCGATGGACGTCGGCTTCACCTCATCTTTGCATGGTTACTAGGGAAGAGCGACGGGAAATTGGTATGTGCGCTTCAACTTGTCCTGCTGGTCTATCGAACTTACTAACTCATACTGAAGGGTCCGATACACGTCGCTCATGACGCCTTTGATGTTTCAAAAGGACAAGGAGTTTTCGACGCCACCGACTTGCATTCCTGCATCGCCCTCTTGCATTTTCTGTCCTCAGCGCACAAGCGACTCATAAAACTTCCGAAGAGGTCATCACCTGGAAGGATCTTGTGGAGAGCTGATCAGGTGCCCTCACCTGCATCGGGCGGAATTGGGTCCAAGACGAAACGCATCGAGAACTGGATCTTTGAAGTCTCAGAGGCGTCAGCTCGTTTTCTCGTATAGATGATACATACCTCGATTTTTACCCGTCTAATCAGGATCCGCACCCGCGATCCGGCGGGCGTGGTGTCAGCGGCTCTGCCCTGCGAAGAATTTATCGCCGATGACACGTTGGCAGAGCGGTACGTGACACCGAATTTTCCTGCGAAGCGTGTCAAACGATCCCGCACTTACAGCCCGCCATCCACTCCATCGGGCGACTCGCACACGTCTTTTTATGAGCCTCTTTCTCGCATGTCTTTTGAAGTGTATGATTCATCACTCAATCGCTTCAATGATAGTTTGCATGCTAAGCGCTGTTGCCAGATTTGCAAGGGGCCACGAAAAAACTGCAAGCTATTGGCTGTACGATCGTGGATGTGTCCAAGACACAAGATTGCCTCATTTTAGAGACAACTACGAAGCGCTGCTCAATCACAAATTGATGCAACCAAGAGACATAGAGCAGTTCGCGAAGAGCATACCCGTCTTCAAATCATATGACGACGCCACACGGTTCCGCTGGCCAAGCGAGCTGAACAGCAAGGTGCCCTGCTTTAGATCGAGGTTTTGCACGAGTCACTGAAATATTTTAAGGCGGCGGGGCTCCCAGCCGTTCCACCACACCTAAACAAATTACGCAACAACTTCTCGCTGGCTGTTGACAATCATCTGGTGCACGAGCTCGGCCACGTTGGACAGGTCGAAGGCCTGAAAACAATCAAGGAACATTTCGTTGATCTCCTGTGCGTTCGTCTACGAACAGAATTTAGGGGAGGAGAAATTCGCTCCCAATTCGACGCACTTCACGACTCCATTTTCGGAGAGGTGTTGGGCTCGAACGATGTCGTTATCCTGCCAATGTGAGCACCATCGCCTTTCTTCTCGACCGAGCTAATGGCATTGTCGTCTCATAGCCTTCATCCCACGTTGAGGCTACCTCGCAATGACCAGGCCGATCGCCGCCTACGTCCAATCTTGGGTACAACACTTCAATTCCAGATGTCGATGGAAGGAAACACACAGTCACACCGGCTTCTCTTCTGTCGCGATATCTTGGAGGATCTCATCTCCAATGGGAGAGAGACAAATCAAAAGCTCAGCAGGGAGGCAAAAGCGAGTGCGTGGTTCGCAGGTAATCACGACACTTGGATTTCTGCGGACTTTGCGGGAGCGGAACGTCGGCGGACGCAGGATCCTGAGGTTGGCAAGTGCGACTCGCTTTGCGTCGTCAAGCTAGGGGGTGTCATTCCGGCCAGTCTGCAAGCAGAGTTCAATGAAATCAACCTCGTTATGTTTCCTGATACGCACGAGAAAGGTACGCCATCGTCTTTGGTCTCCTCTTTATGCGACTGGAACAGGCCACACAGACGATTCCGGGGATTGCAAGCCACCGCTCTCAGAAGCTCTTCTTCTCCCGTTGCTAGTTTCTCAGTACCGCAGAAACGACCTCATCCCGAGCTATGATTTTACTCCGAGGAAGCTCCGTATGCTCCTCACTGCGGCCGTCAAGTTCCTCGTCGCTCTCGATGTGTGGAACTTTCCTGTATTCGGTTTGATCACTACAGGAGCCGTGGGCATCGTCGTCGCTGCGTGGGCGGAGCCCGGTGGTGAAGACTGGAACGTGAGATTAATTTATATATTCATCCCTGGCCTCGATGTTGATGCCGGTAAAAAGCTATGTCCTCCGGTCGTCCGGATCCTTGAACGCAGCTGCTGCCTGTTCGACTTGGCAACGCCCCTCGGAGCATTCCACTACACCACATTCCTTTCATGGCTTCAAGACGTCCACGCCAAAGCACTTGTCGAGGCATTCGATGATGCAAAGCGTGCAAGTTTTTTGAAGAGGCTGGAAAGTGGGGACGAGAGCATCAAATGGGCGATGGCGCCCCACGCGTGGGAGGCATCGAGCACTTAAATAATATCGATATGAGCAACATGTACACAGGACCGCAGCGTTATCGGACATTCAACTGTCATATGTAAACTACCACCTGCTTGGCAGACGAGCAAAGAGGGCGTGAATTTTCCGACCGCACGTTGCTCGATGCCATTGCCGCAAGGCAAGTTTGTCACATGGGCCATAGCGCAGGACAGTACACCATCCATCGTGCCTCGTTTCGAGAGCGGGAGCCCTTGAGCTCTGGGCCAAAAACACGGTGCCCCGATGCATGGCGACCAGAACCTCCGCCAGCATTGGCGAGATGGCTTTGGGCCTCGTTTGGTCACCAGATATGATATGAGTGAGCTAACCGCGCCGTGAGTCGGACGTGCCGATGGCAGCAATTGGCTGCGCGTGGAGGTACGATCGGACGCCGCCGAGCACTCGCTCTGCGCAACGCTCGGCCGCGCTGCGGGATTCCTGCCAACGCCGTGAGCTCCAGTGGGGACTCCAAAAATCGGTGAGCCTTCGGCATGTCGGACAGGCTTGCTGCTGTGCCATGCAGAGATCGCGCGCTTACCACGCGCTGGGGTTGTTGGATGATGGCTGCCTTTGTTATCTGGGGCCATCGGAATGAGCTACCTCACACAAACAAATGCAGCAAATACAATCAGCGAGTCATGATATCAGGATGGACATTGGACACACCTTGGGATCAAGGTAGCCTGGCCGCGACCGCGCATGTATTCATCTTGGGCCGTGCGCGTCCAGCGGGAACAGTACACCACACGCGGCAGTAATGTGGACGCGGCGCGGTTGGCTCGGACGGACTGGCCCCGGAACATGTGTACTTAGTGGTGGTTGTCTTGAAACTAGCCGAACGTCGGGCGGTTAGGACGATGACCGCGTCTTGGGATCCAAGTAACTTGGCTGCAGCCCAGGCCGCACGCGCCCAAGCGGTCGGTCTTGCGATGCGGGCGAAACTCGGATGGGAGGAGATATCACCCCTAAGTCAGCTACGCGCATACTTCTAGATAGTCGGTGGATATGCGCACCTTGCAGGGGCATGCCGACTGCGCTCCCCAACTTCGAGTGGTCGGCTCGCTGTACGAGCGCTCTCATCCGCCTTCCGCCCTGACACTCCCAACAGCCCTCGTCCTCTTCTCCAAGTTGCTTCGAGAGAGCTTGAAGGTCGGCAGGCCGTGAGCGCGCAGAAGAGAGCGGCGGTAAGAATTGACTTACACTGGTGCTGATCGTCGGAGACGGCTATGTAGAGGTCGGACGTGCCGGTGTGCCGTGAGCATGTGGATACGGAGCGACTTTCAGACGCAATTGCGGAGAGCGGGCGGCCAGCCTGGCGCTGCGCATGCTGCAATAATGGCCTGCAAGAGCATGGATGCGATAGTGAAGGCGATCCGGCCATCCCATAAGCGAGCAAGTGCCGCGCGACGCCAGCCACCCCAGACGGGGTACCTGCACTGAATGCAGTGGGTAACTACATGCAGCCTGTGGTGATGGCAGCAAGTGAAGACGTGTAAGCGCTGGGGTAGACGCCCTGTGATATCGACAGTCGATATCACAAGGCGTCTACCCCAGCGCCTAACCGTCAACTGAGCACCGGACGCGGCCAGACGACACCTCCTCCCTGGACCTAGACAGATCGACTATCATCTGTCAAAGTCAGCTACGGAGACTACCTGGACCCTCCCCTCGCTCAAAGTCAAACACGCCGCGCACAGATAACTTGACACCCCACGACTACGCAATTACTCTTCCCGCGCCCATGACTCCACCAACCGGCGACAAGACCTCGCTACCTGCGCCCGGCGACAGCACGGGCGACCACGGCAACGACGCCCAGCTGCCTGCACCGCAGCACGACGTCCCCATGGCGCGTACTCCCCGCATACACTGACCAGCCCACACGCACTCAACACTGCACGATGCATGACACATCCCTTCTGAAGACTCTGTCCAAACGCGCTCCCCGATCATGTCCAAGAACAAACGAACGCATATACTTACTCCTCTTCCCCGGCCTAGGACTGTGCTGCGGTGCGGTCCTTTGAAATTGCAGTCGTCTTCTTCCTGGACGCGACGCCCACGACTACAAACTCCCAGCACCAACGCCCGCCACTCATACTTTCCCCAAACAAACCCTCCTCCACCCACGGCTCCGCCCTCACGCCAACGTCCGGCCAAGAGCCCGCACTGGCACGCCCACGCGCACAGAAAACCCACCGCGCAACAGGCTCGTCTTGCAGTGCGTCTGAAATCACGGCGTCTTCGTGCTGGGTGCGCTGACTTCTCGGGCTCCCCGCTAGGCTGGCAGTTGCCGGCTTGACATCGCCATTCCACGAAACGAGCTGTGGGTGCGCAGAGTACGAACGCTCTGCGGTGTTATGCATGTTATGGCCGAACAGACTACATGCGTTGTCAAGGGCGAATTTTGGAGCCAGCAGAGGGCCGAAGGCGGAGGCGCGCAGAGAAATGAGGACACTAGCGCGCCCTTGGTGAGTTTCAGCACCTTGTTGCTCAGACAATCACCCAGATATCTAAATTTCCCCACAAGATCCCTGTCAACTCGGTGCCGCTGGACACGACTACAGAAGCCCAGGGTGAGGCTTCTCAAACCGCGTGTTCCCACTGCGCTCACCGTCGAGCTCCTTCATCTGTGCCGACCCGAAGCATCCTGGTATCAAACACCCGCTAGTGAAGCGATAGTGGACTACAGATGCGTCCCGATGAAGCTTTGATATCCGTTGGACAGAGGGTAGTGTGCAGGCTGGGTCAAGGTGCGCGGCGGCCTGCCTGCGGAGAGTCGTCTCTGACTTCTCATTTTGTAGCTGATCTTCCTGCTCCTCCAACGCCGAACATCTCATGCCCCAGTTTGTCAACCCTTGCTCGCTTCATGCCTTCCCAAGGACCGATCGGTCAGGCGCGAGAACTTCGCCGTGTCATCGACGACGTTGCTTCGGTCACACAAGGGCATGAGGTCCTCCGTCACCGGCAACGCGCAAATCAAGGCCAGGTAAACGGCATAGGATGCGGAGGTCACAAGCGCACGCATTTTCGAACTTCGGGTCGGTGAGTTTTCCCTTGTCAATGGCTCGCCAGTGGTCCAATCTCCTCTTTCACCTGCTCTAGATCACACCAGCTTTTTGCGCATCCCAAGTGGCCGAGGCTCTCCACCCGAAATACGGCCGCAGCAGTACTGGACTTCAGGTCGCAGGTCACAAGGTGCGCCGTGTACTATCTCTACACCCAAATCATTGTACTGACTGGTCGATCAGATGTTCCCTGCTGCACAGACGACACGCAAGAACCAAACCCTGCTCAGTTCGGACCTGTAACACGCTTTCCTGATCCCTGATCACCAGTACTCGGGCCTACGTCCGTTGCTTCATTCCCTGGCATCTCCGCCGATACCGCTGCGACGTTCCTTCTGTGATTTAGTGCCCTGTAAAGGTCTTAATGGGGCTTTGCTAGCCAACGAACACGGAGCATTCGCGGACAGGTGGCCGCTTGCGGATTTCCCATATTCGAGGAGGCGGTGGAAGAAAACGGAGATCATTGGAAAACTGGGTAGCAGGCGGAGCACGCGGCTGTGCAGGCAGGGATGGTACGACTCTCGTGCTTGCCCAGTATGTCGTGGTTCATCTCTAGTTCCTTATAGGTGTGTGCTGTGGTTAGATCCGGGTACCGTCATGCAGACCACCAATCCTCGCAAACCATGCGCTCCTGGAAGCCTCGGCGCATACACGGATACCCGTGCGTGCCTATCCTCGCTACCACCTTCTATTCCTCACCGACCCTTTGCCAGCAATGTCTGCGACGTGCGCATGGTCTGTTCCAGCCAGGAGATGCCCGTGGTCGAGCTGCAGCGCGCCGCGCGCTTGTCCGCCTCCTGGAGTTTGTCCGAGATCTGCGTCACCATGAGCAGTCGGCGGCAGCCACATGCCCCCTCCGGGGACCGCCAAAGTGCGCGTCTGAGTCGAGCTGGTGCGCACGCGCGCAGGACTGCAACCCGTGGCACGGACGTAGCCCGCATGGAGGCGCCTCCTCGTTACCTTGCCAACCTATACGACACGTTGTCTCTGACCATGTCGTCAAGCGCGCCAGTCGCACCAGCGGTGAACTTAGTCGCCGAGCCATCGACTATTCCTGGGTACAGCAACTCGAAGCTGTCCACCCGATTATCGGTCGTCTGTCCTGAACCCCCCGTCCGCGGCGAGTGGTCGTTGCTCATCTCGCTAGTCTGCATATTCCTGCAGGGTTGGTCACTCTTTGCGCTCGCTGTCATGTCGTGTTTGAATGATTCGCAGATCGGCCCATGACGTACACGAAAGTCGACAGAAGATTTCCGTCACGGCGACGGCAAAGGCGCCCTTTGACGTGCGCGCTGAGCCTGCTCGAGCCGTAAGTCGCGAGAAAGTTTTCCTCGAGTCTCGCAAGTACTGATGCCCTCGTGTCGGGATGTCGAGAAGTGACGTCACCGACAAGCGATTCTGCCTCGCTGTGGCTGTGTCAGGCACAGTCAACATTTGCATGTGCTACAATTAAACGAGAACACGCAGAGAAGACGCAGGTCACGCGCACGCGAACAGAGCTTGGGCCGCCCTGGACATGCGATTGAGTCGGACAACACGCGAGGAAGCCTGAACGTCGCTTCAGCGCTATTAGGAGATACAGCTTTCGATCGGCCATTGCCAAATCGGCAGACACGGACGCGTTAGCTGCTTTTTCCCCAATTGCCTCCCACCACCATCACATTGCTATCCCAGGACTCGATCGCGGCTTCGGACGCAGGGTCGTTTACTCCGCTCGCTCGCCCCGAACATCTATGCTCCTATCAGAAAGAAGCGGACCCGTGCTGCAGAGATATAACCTCGCGTTCTTTCCGAAGAACGGTAAAATGCTGGGTGGCCGAGGCGCGACTATACCTATCGCGGACCATTCGAATTTGCTTCCAGGGCCAAACGGGGGCGGCAGGCCCAGGGCGCAACATGCAATATTGTGTCGCTAGGAGAGTCGCTAGGGCACAAATACAACCTGCCGATGTCAATCCGATGTCCCAGTGCGGACAACTCGCTTCAACCCGCCCCCAAGCGGCCCCAGGCCCGCGAATCATCGTACCGGAGGCCTACCCCCTCTAATGAGCGCCCAGTCGACGTCTTGCCTGCGTAGCTCTAAGCAAGAGCCCGAACGGCCGAGGATATCATTATGTCTGGGTCCAACTCGACGGTCGGGCGTGGACAGGCGCGGGCGGAGGATATTTTGTTGAGGCGGCGGAGGCAGACCACGGCGTGTCCGGGAAAGAGGCTCGTCGTCGTGTAGAACTTGGTTGTAGAAACCTCCGTTCCCGACAAGCGGTCATCAGACTCGCCAAATGCGCCAAATGAGTCTGACCCTCGTAGTACACGCACTTCATAAACCGCCGCCCTCCCCCCCCTTCCACCCTTCATCCCCATCACTCTCTCTCTCTCTCTAGCCGCGTAGCGTCGCCTTCCTCGTCGACTACCACCCGCATGGGCATCAACATCCACACCGCCGCAGGGCAGATTGAGGGTGCGTCGGCGACGCGCCCACTGACCTTCCTGCACCATCTCACATCGCGTCTACAGTCACCATCGCTGTCGTCGGCCCCATCGCGCTTTGCATGACCATCGCGCGCCTTTGGATTCGCCGCGATCGCTACTGGTGGGATGACGCCTGGGCTTTTTTCTCTCTTCTCAGGTGTGTCTATATCCATTCCATCCATCATACAGCCATCTGACCTCCTCCAGCCTTTTCGTTCAGACTACAGGCGTAATCATCCACATTCACGATCCTTGTACGCTCTCGCCTTCTGCCGCTGTGGGTTTTAGCCTAATCGTCCCACAGCGAAGGTCCCGAAGCACGAACGCGTCACGGCGTACTACCTAATGGCAATGTCCTTCTACACCGTCATCTGGTCCGCGCGCACCTCCATCCTCTTCTCCATAATTCGTATCGACCCCGACCCGCGCGCCCGCCGTGTTCTGCGCTGGGTCGCGGCCGCCTTCATCGGCGCCATTGGCTTCTTCATCGCGCAAATCCTTTGGGTTTGCGAGCCGGAGCCCAAGTGGAAGGACCTCCCGAGCCCGCAGTGCCATCTCACTAAGCAAGTCGCGATTTGCCAGCTCGTCTGTGAGTGCATAGCATACTGCGTGCGCGTCTGGGACGGGCTTCTAACGCATTACATGCACAGCGGACATTATCGCCGACTCGCTGCTCATCGCCCTGCCGCTCCGGCTCATCCACGGCATGCGGGACACGCGCCTGCGTAGGCGTATCATGTTCATCTTCTCCACCAGTAGTACGTACCGCGTCTGTTTTTTCTCTCCTACACTGACGCACCAACGCTCGGCCAGTCGTCACAACCGTCGTGTCCCTCGTGCACGCGATCTACATCATCCGCTTGGGCGGCAAGAACGTGCTCATCACCGCGCTCGTCGAGCTGTCCATGTCGCTCACTGTCGCGAACGTGCCCGTCGTCGTGACCGCGCTCACGCGCGCCGTCGAGCGCGACTCGAGCGCCGCCGCCGCCTCGGAGGACCCCGACCGTGGCCCGCGCTGGACGACGATGCAGTTCGGCCGTGTCAAGGGCCAATACAGCGCCGGCGCCGGCATCGGTTGCGGGTCGGCGGGCGCGGGCAACGCGCATCCCAGCACGCACGGCACCATCATGCTCACCACGCTGCACGACTCGGACTCGGCGTCGCAGCTCGACGGGAAGCACTCGGGCATGGGCAAAATCATCACGCCCTTCTGAGCAACCCCTCTGAGCACCCCGAGCCTCCGCAGCGATGTACGAATGCTTGCTGTACGACGACGACCCGGGATCCTGCTGCAACCGCGAGCGCGGGCGCACCACTTCTGAGATGTAACAAAAGGAAAAAACGCAGGCGCTGTAGTGCCGCGATACGCGGCGCTCGCTGTGGAAACCGTGACTAACTGTGTTTTTTGTGCCAGGCCGGGCGCGACACATGGAGGGATGGAACCGCCATACTTCATACACATTATGCCTTGTTCGGTCTACTGAGTGATATACTGGCTGGGCTTATGGTTCTTTTCATTTTCGGTTTTGTTGTCGTTATCATCGTATATACATACAAAGCGCTCGTTGTGATAGTCTCCCTAGCTGCTGTGACAGATCTCGACAGATGAGCGCAGTATTTATGACCACGCTTGCGTCTTCACCTCAAATCTCGCCGGCCACGGTCGAACATCATGGCACATGATGATAGGTTCGACCCCCAGGCGAACGTTCAACGGGGCGACCGTCAAAACGAAGACAAAACGAAGACTTCATGTATTCAAGTGAGAAGGCCAGCCGCTCGACGAAATACAAATTACGACCGATACTGCATGACACAGGCACTGTGTAGATTGATCGACTAGGCGGAACTGACAACAGAAAAATAGCAAGTTGAAAGCAAGGGGCAGGTGGCATGAGCAAAACGAGTGGCATGGGGACTAAGATCAGGTAATCGTACAGACGCGCAGACTATACGGCCTCGCGACATCAACCCTTGCGGAACCACTTTGGATCCTTCGTTTGCCCGAGGAGCTTCTTCAGCTTGTCAAGATACTCGCGTGAGATCATGGGCATATTGTCTGAGCGGAGGTTGCTCGCGACGACGAGGCATGGGATGGGGTGCCTCTTACCCTCGGCCATCATGAGGCGTACGCGAGGGTACAGGCCTAGTCGTTCCGCGACGTGATTGGCAGCCTGTGCGACATCGAGGTTGAGTTTCTCGCCGTATGCTTGAAGCTTCTTGACGCTCAAGGGATAGCCACGAATCATGTGTGGCGTAAGCATGGTGGTGGTTGGCGTATAGGTGCGTAGAGTGCGTGAGTGGAGTGCGTGAGTAGAAGAGGGATCAGAAGGGTTGCTAGCAGTAGTATGAGCGACAGCGTTCGAGAAACCAGCGGGCGGACACTCACTTGTTGGCGGAGGAAGGGCAGTCTAGCTCGGGCGGGGCACTGAACTGAAGTATGAACTTCTCTGCACGTGATCTTCCCACTTCGGACCGGAGGCTGGAGCACCGGCGGCCGGACAGAGCGGGGAGGAGGCCGATGAGGTGGTGACAATGAGGACGGCGAGTTGGGCGAGGGCGAGGGCGAGGGCGAGGGCGAGGGAGACAGCGTTGCCGGCTAAAATGCCAGCGACGTGAAGGACGGCGCTCCGGCGTCTCCCTTCGACGACGAGAACGGGGACATCCTATCACTGGTGGACGAAGAAGAGGATGATGACGATGACTTACTTGACTGAATAGCCGTCCTCCGCTGCCGAGACACAACCGGATGCCAAGAATCGGGTAGACTTCGCCCTACTCTGGGTCATGGCGAGGCGCGAGGCGGTGGAGAGTGACTATCATGGCGGATGGGAGATCACTTCTGAGCGGGTTTGCGCGCTCGTCGAAGTCAAAAGGGGACCCCATCGCCAAGCCCGAGACAAGGAGTTGGATGCGCACATCCTCTTGCGCCTGCAGGAGGCCAAGGACGACGTGGTCAAGCAATGCGCGTTCACGTTCGCGAGTCGCGCGGACCTAGAATCTATTCGGGTCATCGCTGCGGCAGGGCAGAACTGGTCGGGCGCCACCATCGTACGGAGTACCCAATTCAGGGCGGAATATCTCGACCTGGCCGCCGTCGACTCAAACTACAGCCCTGACATTAAAACAAAGAAGGCGGTAGCCTGGACGAAACCGCGAACCTTTATGGACCTGCGTCGTTCCGTCGTTTGGAGACCTTGCGAGAGTTTATGGATGATACGGGCAAGATGGCGGTGCCGAGGGGCCGGGCTTAAGGTGGAACAGGGTGGTACAGTAACAATTAAATGGCATTGAATATGGCAGACATATACGGGTGTGTTGAGTGCGTGAGTGGGAGACTCGAGTGTCCATCGTGTGCGCGCGTGACAGGTTATTGTGTTCTCGTACACATCGTATTCTTATTTTGGGCGGTGCTTGTCGTAAATGGAAGCTGGGGCAAGCAAAAGCAAAGAGCAAGTGAAGCAGAGAGTGTGCGGCTGAGCAGCAGCGAGCAGCAGCAGTAGCAAAGCGTAGAGCGAGTTCCTTCACCGTGTTAGATAAGTACCTCTCAGTTGCAGGCGAATGCGGGCGAGAAGAGAGCGAGGTACTTAATGGAGGATGAGGTGAGTGAAGAGAAAGGGAATGTCGACTTGGAGTCTTGCCATGGAGACTTGCCGCGCAGGGTTTCCCACGAACGAGCATCGCAAATCGCATTCAAATATTCAAACCGCCGCATTGCCTTCGAGACGCCCGCTTCGATTCCGGCCGCATGTCGCGCACACCTTCGTCTTCATGTACATCACTGGCTGTCTGTCGTGTCCACTACACCCTTCAGTCGACAGCTCCAAGTCCAGGTAAGCCGCGTGCCCGTGAGTCCCCAAGGCTATCCAGCTCATCAATAGTCGCTCAGGCCGCTCTGTATACTCGACATCGGACAAGGCACCGTCGGCATATAACCGACGTACGCGCGGCTAATGTACTCTGGTGAGTCGCGGTCTGCGTTGTCTTCGCGATCCTAGCGGGTCTTCTCCATAACATCGCCAGGTCGACTCGCTTTGGATCGCGCGGTCACATTATGGGCGGCGTCAACTAATCATAGAGTTTCAGACAGTCAAGACACACACGAGGCGCACCCAGCCTACGAAGACATGAGGAGAGCGGCCGGCGCCCTTCCTGCCATCCCCCGCCAACGCGGCCGCGCTACTTACAAAAGGGCGTTCGGACGGATCCTGGCGGTCTTCCATCCCGGGCCTAAGCAGCGGAGCGCATCGGCAGATGGACGGCAGGACAGCTTGTCGATTGCCTCGTCTACCGTCGTGGATGACGCCAGCATCGACCAGATGTCCGAGTACCTGGCCGTGCTTGGCACGCGGGAGGATATGCAGAAGCAGCACGACGGCCCTTGGTACCAGACACCCGGGAAAGTGACAGGAGCGTCAGAGCTGGACGGATACTGGCCCGCAGCTCCGTCAAAGGACATCAGGTACGTAGTTGCTCAGGCACTCTACCTTCGCTTGACGCGACCTTTTGCAGCGCGCCTCCCGATCCTCTTGCCTCTTCACTCGACGCAAAGGCTCCATCGGGATGGGACAGTCCGCCAGGAGTGGGTGAATCTGAGCAGCAGGCTTGGGAGATGTACACCGCAGCCGGGGCAGAATCTATCGCACAGGCACCCTTGGCAGATGCTGACTGGGAGACGTTACCAACTGGCCAAAGTGCGTCGTCACGCCGATCCTGCTGTTGCGCTTCCTCTGACTGGATTGTTGTGCGAAACAGACTGGTCTCTACCAACCAGGTTATGGCGACGTTGGTCACGCGAGGATGTCATCGACGGAGACGAGCCTCAGTCCGAGGGCACCAGCCATCGACAGAGCTACCGACGCTCCGGAGAGAATGCGTCCTGGAGGCACAGGGACGACAGCCCTGAGTCGTCGCGTACGTCGACATCGACAAAGCGTCGTTCGGTCCCGAAGTCGATCAAGTCCCAGTCGTCCAAGAAGGAGCGCACAAACTTTTTAATAGTGCCTCCGGGCACCCCCGCGCTGAGGTAGCGTGGAATTTTGTGTGGACATCGTGGATGTAACCGCAGTGTTCCTGCGCTGCCGGGCTTTAGAATGAAGAGGCAGGCGGAGATCAAGTTGGACAAGTTTCGCGATTCGGCAGGGTCTGATCATCCAAAGCAGCTTCGCCCGACAGCCTGGGACGCGATGTTGACACCGCAAAGGCTCCAGAATCGGCAGGCTGGCGAACGCGCAGGAGCACAGTACTATCCCCAGAATCATGTACATTACTGTACCAAGTACCGAGGACATCCCATTGAAATACATTGTGTTTGTGGTATCCCTTGTGTATCCCGAAGAAAACAATATAAACCATCGTTTCAAGTCAGCCCGGCTGCCGTCCGGAGGCTGGCATATACGGGAGATCCCACACCGGTGACCTGAGAGAACGCAGCAGCGTTGCATCAGTCACAGAACAATCACCAGCTTCAACGACGTACCGGATCCCATCCTACTTCGGTGCTGAAGCCTTGCGTGCCACATCCTGGGTTAGTACCTAGCAGTACATAGCATGAGCATCACGCGAGCAGGCCGAAAAGCAACTCTTGCACACTCACCCGACGTGATGTCCGTGAAGATATCCTGGTTCGCATACAAGAAGGGGTTCAAGAAGCCCAGCGGCGACTTGCCGACAGAGATGAGCTCGTCGTTGAGGAGCCCGAACAGACCCGCAAGGATCGGCGTTGAGCAACTCGTCCCGTCGACCGTGCCGAACTCGGTGTCCCACGAAATCTCAACATCCACACCCGCGGCGGAGATATCGGGGAATGCTCGCCCGCTCGAATTGAAGAGCCCCGCGTATGTGCTGCCGAGCCCCGCGAGGAACGCGCTGACGTCCGAAGCCTGGTAGTCGGGGATGGGGAAGAGGTTGGAGAAGCCGCCTGAGGAGAAGCTTGCAGCTACCTCGGGGTTCAGGCCGCTCGTAGCGCCGACGGAGGTGACGCTGGCAGGCTGTTAGATGGGCATTAATCTGATGAGGATGGCGACTTACAAGGGGCACGTGCTGGGGAAGGTCGGGATGAAGGTCGTGCAGGACTGCGATTGACCGCCGGAGACACCGCCGTCTCCTGATGAGAAGAAAATCGAAGTTCCTTGAGCGCCAAGGGCTGCGTAAGCATTGCAGACCGAGCTGTAACGGCAAACGGTGAGGACAGCGCGTGAACAACGCGAGTATGAAGGACCTACTTCGCGAGATCGAAGGGGAGTTCATCCTCGTCGAAGCTGTAGCTCGTCGAGAGCACGGTGGGTACCGGCGACTCGCCAGAAAGGAACTCCAGAATGTCGAGGAAACCAGCGATGTCGTCATTGTTGTCCGGTCCTACGGAGATAAACTGGACGGGCACGGTGCCGGCGACGCCGATGGCGTACTGCGTGTCCAGGTTCTGATGGACATTTCTTATCAAAGCTTGTCTCAGGGCCACTTGTGCAACTCACAGCTTCGATACCAGCCTCGCTCCGTGTCTGCGGGTTCGTGCCCCCATCTATAAGCTGCGTGGTGAAGGTCGTGGTTGAAGGAATATCCGTCCGGAAACGCGCCAGGAACGCCTACGGCCGGTATCACTTCTGATAAGCACGATCTCTAGAGATAACTCAGAATACGCACCGCGAGGTCGGCCTGGTTCGCAAACTCGTCAATGAAGCCCGACACGGCAATGACATTCGACGTCTGGCCCGTGGATGTTGTGGGGATACCGTAGAGCTCTTGCAGACATGTCGGGGTGAACTCCGTCGCGCAAGACTGCGGTGCAGCGTCAGGTGCGCGCTTCGACGCGGAGTTGGGCTTGAACACGAGGTTCTTGCCGCCGAAGGGCTGTATGGGGAAGCTGAGCAGGAAGTTGAGGTCAGAGCGCTGGATCCACGTGAACACGAATCGCTTACACAGTTGTGGGATGAACAAAGGTGATCTTCCCCTCCAAAGAAGTCGGCAGCGAGTACGATAAGGTGCGGACAGTCTGCTTCCCGGTCGCCTGGTTCTTGAAGGTCGCGAAGTTGGTATTGAGGAGCCTGTTTGCCTGCGCGACCGTCACGGAGAGCTTCAGCCAGTCGCCGGCCGGCGTAGCCGGCGCAAAGGTGACGTTGTGCGACGAAAGCCAGGCCTGGACGCTCGCCGTCGTTGCCTCAGTGGGAGCAGTGAGCGCTTCCACCTATACAAAAAAATATTAGCTGACGCACATGGAATAGAAGGTCAGATCTCTTACATCTTCTTTCGATAAGTGCTGGCCGTACTGGTCGCTGCCGGGCGTGCTGACGCTGTAAAGGGCGTCGATCAAGCCCGCAGTGTTGCTCTGAGCAACGCCAACGCGCAAGGTGAGCACCTGGCTGTCCGGTGCAGCTCCGACGTGCACGAAGCCAGCCGGTGCGCTGTCCCGTCGCACATGGACGAACGTATCGCGCTCGACGTTTGGTATCGCGCACACAACGGAGATGAGGGAAGCGAGGAGGAGGTAAGACCGAGCCATGGTGCAAGGAGCAAGGAACACCAAGTGCTCTGCGGACTGCGACCAGCGACGCTCGCTTTTATGACATCCGTTGTGGCGAGAGAAGACTCGATCTCGGCGATAAGACGAAATTCGGAAGGCTGGGATGGCGAGCTAGGTGATAGAGAGCGCATGGCTCGCGCGTCATGGAGGCACGCTGTCCAGGCCACAGAATGTGAATATCCGCGCGGAGCTTGCGATGCTCCCACACCGCCGTATACGACTGCCAAGAGCTGTACAGTCACGACTGAAGATGTGCGGCTTCGCAGTTGGTTGCAAACCTATCAGAGGAGTGTGAGATATCATGAGAAGACCGAAGCAACACCGACGAGACGTACCAGCATGCTTCCAGCGTCCTTGTCGTGAGACCCATACGCTGCAGTCGGGGACAAGAACTGGAGGGCATACAGTCAGCTGTTCCTCGTGCATGGTGCCGCAGAACGTCGGCACCGCAGGACTCATAGATGGTCGCGAATGGGAAAAATGGTATATCTGATGGGTGCGCTCGAAAGTAACCATGCTGATAGAAAGCGAAGACCGCAATAAGCCGTAAGCAGGGTCCGGCCTATCAGGAAAGAACCGCGTCGGCGCAACCTTGCAGACGATGTGAGACCCCACGATGCGGAAAAAGCAAATCGGCGAGGGTGACTTGGAGGGGTCCTAACAATCGCTGGCAGCGGGACCAGTGCGGGCCAAGAGGACTTAGGAAGGGTACAATGGTGCGGGGCTCGCCCGTACAAGAGTCGAAATAGACATGCCTTGGTGGATACACGGTTCTGTGCCTGGAGGCTAGGAACAGTCCCCACGTACAGATTTCCTAAGGACGATCTCGTGTCAGGATTCTTTGCTGGCAGAGAGAACATAGAGCGTACTCGTGGACAACAAGCCGCCGTGACCGTCCTGCCCACTGCCCAGGCTCGCCTTCTACGCGTGCCAGCATCGACCAAATGGCCGACTCGTCACGTCCCCATATGGACGTCCTAGCCTTCCAGCCGCTCAACATGCGGCACATCCGACGATGTTGAAAGGCAACTTCGACTGGCGAGCCTGGTGCCAGCAAGGCCCGTGGGAGTTTCTAGTACTAGGAGAACACAGGCCCAGAGTGACGTCACGTCGTCTCTCCGAGTTCGCTCGCTCTGCTGCCTATGCTGCTCTCTTTACCTGATCCAACGTCCGGGATCGTCTTTGCGCGAGCAAACACGAAATCTTCGGGGCCTCCACAGTGGCAGAGCGAGTGAGCTGGCGGATGCTGGCGGGGAGTTGGGCTTTTACTACATTGGTGGCAGACGGACAGGTACGTCTATTTCTCAATGGTCTCCATGCATCGACGCAGTAACAAGTTGAAATTTTGGAAGGACTCAGCACTAGCAGGCACTAGGTTGTACGCCTTACTTCAACTTGGCCTGAATTTTCTCCCACTTCGGAGCGCGCAAATTGCATCAGCGCCGTTTCTTTTGCCGCCGCATCGCATTCCTGTGGCAATTTTGAGAGCGCGCACAGCAAAGTGCCGGCTGGTCGGTGGCGCGCGGCTCAGGGTTTCCTCTAATCTGCTCTGCAGTCAGGCGTTTGAATCCCCACTTCCATGTCTTCGGAGGAGACCCCTTTGCTCACTCCGGCGCTTGACGACGCAAGCCCGGATGACTGCACCCAAGCGGAACTTCACGACGCGGTGTATGCGCGGTTCACTCCCACTCGAAAGCGGGTCATCGTAGCGCTTGTCTCCAGTGCAGGACTCCTTCCCAGTGCGTATCCTAGGCTATCCATTTATGTGCACATCAAGCCAATTGTCACGTCCTAGTGTTCGTCGCGGGCTCATTCGTTCCATCAATACCCCAAATTGCTCGCGAATTGGATTCAACTGGGTCTGTGATCAAGTATATCCAATCCATTCTTTCCTCTTGTTACCTTGCCCTCACGCAACGTGCTGTAGTCTTGCAATCAGCATTTCCATATTCTCCGGCGCCATTGGCACATTGACGTGGGCAACTTACTCCGGCTTCTGTACGTTCAACTTAGTGCTCGATATTTCGTACTAATCCCGCTCATCAGATGGGCGGCGACCCATTTACCTCGTCTCCCTTCCCATCTTCACGATTGGCTCGCTCGGCGTGACGTTCGCGCGCACAGTCCCAGAGCTCATGTCCTGGCGTGTGCTGCAAGCCTTCGGCGCTGGTGGCGGCCTCTCTGTTGGCGCAGGCGTAATCGGGGACATCTATCGCCTCGAGGAGCGCGGCACAGCCATGGGCATATTTTTCGCAGTGCGTCTAACTCAACTTATTTGCGCTTGACCACGTGGAGAAATAACACGCTACAGGCAACTCTCGTCGGTCCCGCGATTGCTCCGCTCACAGGCGGCCTCGCGACCCACTACGCGTCCTGGCGCGTCATGCAAGGCGCGCTTTTCGCGACGGGCCTCACGGCGTTCACGTTTATGTACTTCCTGCTGCCGGAGACAAGCCAGCCGCGGTCGCGCGGGATGGACAAGCTGCTCGAACGCGAGGGCGACCCGGACGGCTGGCGCTGGGTGCTGCTGAACCCGTTCCGACCCATACCACTCCTCAGGAGCCCGAACATTCTCGCAGTGGTGCGTGTGTCGCCAATTTGAGATGACGCTGGTTGACCATGCGGCTCCTGCAGTGTCTCACAGGCGCTTTCGCCCTCATAACAAACTACAGTACGTCTTCATATGAACTATGTGCTCGCTGTCAATTTAACTCTGTTCGGCACCAGCGCTCTTGACCCCACTGTATTATACGATCGTAAGCTGAACCGTGTGCCCTCCTTTGCGTTCCGCCTGACAGCCAGAATATAGGGTCAACATTACGGGCTGGAAAATGAGGCCGTCGTCGGCGCCTTCTTCCTTCCCGCGGGCCTGGGCAACCTCAGTACGTCTTCTCGTCGGCGGTGCAGCATAAACGCTCACCATCACACCCGTCCCCAAGTTGGTGCACCTCTTGCCGGACGTATATCCGACCGCGTTGTTATCAGATGGAAGACGCGTCGCGGGGGCGTCTGGGTGCCTGAGGACAGGCTGCGCGGCGCGAAAGCCAGCGCGCTTGTCTTCGTGCCGCTGTCGGTGTTGACTTCTGGCATCGTTACTCACTTTGTCAGCGGCACGTTGGGGATCGTGCTCAACCTACTGTGCCTGTTTATGAATGGCGTCAGCGTGCGTGCCAGTCCCACCATCTTCTTATGACCTGGCTGAAAGGAGAGCAGATCGACCTGATATTCACGCCTGTCGCGGCGTATAACGTAGACATCATGCACTCCCGAAGCGCAGAGGTCATGGCTGTCACGAGGTGCGTTGGCACAGCCATGCGCCATATGCTCACAAGTGTGAACTTTGTTCTCAGTGCACTGCGAAGCTTGATAACGGCATTCGCCACTGCCGCGTTCCTCCCGCTAATCAACAATATCGGCGTGCTCCCTACCGACGCGCTCTCCGCCACTCTCGCTTGGATCGGTTTTGGGTACGTCTTGAGCTTGAGAACGGTCACATCTACTGCATGCTCATGCAATTTGACAGGCTGCTGTGGACGACGATACAGTACGGAGACCGCATGAGAGCGTGGGTCGATATAGGGTATTCGACTGCACAGGATAACTAGCCCATACTTCCTACTTCCGAATAGAAGAGGACTGACATGACAGGAACACCCGCAGCAGGGGCCACGGTTCTTGAGAACAGGTCGCGCCTATCGTTAGAACTCTTGTCGGTGTCGTTGTGCACATGTCCAACACTGCTTCGCTTCCTCGGTACGCTCGGAGCCGCCGTCTGGATCATGCTCGTCCTGTTCTGCGCATTTGGTTACGCTCTCGGATACATAGTTCGACGGTAGGTCTCAAGCCCCACCCAGCCGTTGGGCATCACTGATCCACAGTCAGGAAGCATGGACAAACGTCCTGAGCATACAGAGATTCTAGTCATAGGCATAAGGGACAGCGCCTGGCACGTCTTTGCCTGGATCATTTCCGCAGCATCCTGCCGCACGAATCTCGTCGTTCTGTGATACTCGGGAGGCTGTGAACAATGTCAATCACCCGTTATCCTGGCGCTGGTTTCCCGTTTCTTAATCAACGGCCGCTCATGGCAGGTATAAATTAGGTATCGGTGGAGTAAAAAATGAAGCGGTCCTTTTTCGTTTCGCACATCATGGCGAGAGCGCTTTTTCTTTTTGCCTCCTTAGCGTCGCTTGCTCATGCCCAGCCCAACATTGTTCAAGAGCGGCGGGACGTCGCGCCTCCCGGCTTCGTGCACGTCGATCTAGCCCCCATCGATCATATCCTCACACTACGCATCGGTGTCACTCATAGCAATGTTTCTGGTCTGATCGACGCCCTGTACGCTGTTAGCACCCCAGGCGGGTCTCAGTATGGCAAGCATCTCTCTCCACAAGATGTACGTGCTACAGTGGTCTCCTCGGCTACCACCTCATTGATTGATCTGCTCAAAGGCCCATGCCTTTGCTGCGCCGGATGCGCACACGTCCTCTGCTGTGCAGGCTTGGCTCGCGTCGCACAACCTCACCGCAGCGCCGGCTACGCCGGCAGGAGATTGGCTCAGAATCTCCCTGTCAGTTGCACAAGCAAACAAGCTCTTGTATACCAACTTCTCTATTTTCGAGCATCAATCCAGTGGGAAGCGGAGCGTTCGTACCCTGGCGTACTCGTTGCCGGCTGACCTGAAGGCCCATGTGAATTTTGTCCATCCGACCACCACGTACGGCTTTCGCCTTGAGTTCCAACCACGCGAGACAGGCTAAATAGGTCATTGCAGGTTCCCCACATACGCCGTCGGCAAGCAGATCGTTTTTGAAGCAAGGCCTGCTCCTGCCAGATTTACCGCCTCCGGTATTGCTACGGCACCTGCGTCCTGTGCCACGGCTGTGACTCCTGCTTGCCTTGAAGGCCTGTACGGGATACCTTCCAGACAAGCTACACAATCGTCCAATGTGATAGCAGTCGCAGGATTTTCCGACCAGTATGCGAACGAAGCCGATCTACAGGTAATCCTCCTATTCTTTGCGTATGATAGGAGTAACCCATTTTTGTTTAGGCATACCTCGCCATGTACCGACCCGACCTGCCCGCGAACACTGCGTTCGCCACAGTTCTGGTGAATGGTGGTTCCAACCCACAAACGCCGGGCACCGCCGGCGCCGAAGCCGTACGTAGAGGCAGGTCTGAACTTGCCTGCGCAAAAATTGACCGGATTTTAGGACTTGGATACACAGTACACAGTTGGCGTTGCTGGCGGGGTGCCCGTGCAGTTTGTCTCCATTGGAGATCCCACTGGAGACGAACTAGATAGTGCCCTCGCTTTCATCGAATTTCTTTTGAACGAAGAGCCTATGCCCAAAGTCATGACCATGAGCTACAGTGTCGACGAGGCGTCAATTTCGTTCTCAATCGCCAAGTGAGCCCAATCAAATTGACCAGAAACATCCAACTCATGGTTGGATTAGTCAACTGTGCTATGCAATTGCTCAGCTTGGTGCCCGGGGCATGTCTCTCTTCGCATCCTCTGGGGATGGCGGCGTCGCTGGCCACGCGGGGCCATCCTGCACGAACTTTGCCCCGACATTCCCCGGCTCTTGTCCATTGTAGGTGGATTTTTACAGTCTGCCGAACCCACGAATGACCAATCATACAGTATGACCTCGGTGGGCTCAACGAATGGCCTGCCGGAAACCGCGGCGAACTTTTCCTCCGGTGGCTTCTCAAATTACTTCTCTACGCCAGGGTATCAGATAGCCGAAGTCCGCGCGTTCCAAAGAAGTCTCAACGGCACTTACGCTGGCCTATACAACGCCTCAGGACGTGGATTCCCCGACGTGTCTGCCCTTGGAAGGCACGTGGAGGTCGTTTGGCGTAGTCTTTTTGGCACGGCTGCAGGAACAAGTTGCTCGACGCCGATCACCGCAAGTCTGTTCGCGATGCTGAACGACGAGCTGATCTCAGCCGGCCGACCCTCTCTCGGTTTCCTCAACCCCTTCATCTATGCGCATCGGGAACTATTCACGGATATAACGTCCGGTATGATGTCTCTTACAGTGTATAATAAGGCGCGGTGGCTGATATGCTCGGTCGGCAGGGAGCAACCCAGGGTGTAACACAACAGGGTTCAATGCTGGGAAGGGCTGGGATCCGGCACGTATCAACAAACTGTCAGGGATGTCTTGCAGTCACTCATTTACTCGGTTACAGGTAACAGGTGTCGGGACTCCCGTATACTCCCGTCTTCGCAGCGCTGTAGGGCTGTGAAGTTTGTTTATCTCTGCAGCCCAACGGCTCTTGCAAGAGCATCCGTATTCTTTGCGCATACTTCGCATGTCCATGTATGTCTCCTACATGTTTGATGATCACTACCGTAACATGGGAGTACCGGGAGGGAGCAGATAAAAATCATTACGCTCCTTCTTCGACAGCTGCGAGTTCGCCGATTTACTTATCGAGTAATCTGTCGTATTTGTCTCAAGGCTCCTTCCCTTCTCTGTGGGAGCAAACCTCCGACCCTGTGAGACGGCACTTTCGCCGGTGCCCCGAATGGCCGGCCGCGCCCATCCTCTGCCCCTACACGGTCATACGACGAGCTCCATGGCCCCCAGTCTTGGACCTCCGACGGATCTGCCTGGGTTGCGATACTGATACTTTCGCTTGCACGCCCGCTGGTCTTTGTCGCGTCCACGTGTGTGTCGCTCATTGTCGGAGATTTGAGCTCGTCAGCGCCTTCATCATTATCATATTCTGTCGCAGAAGATGACGGATCGCAACCTGGGAGAGGCTGAGAAGGGGCAGAAGCGGAGTACATGGTGCCACCGCCCTCTTGCGGAGTATGATACAAGTTCCATTCATCGAGCAGCTGCTCGCCCACCGACGGCTCAATCTCTGTGCCGTCCCGAGACAGCGTGACTTCCCGGTCGAGATTCCAAGAATTGCGAAGGTGCCGGACGCGGAAGAATGGGAGTCGCTCGCAGCGTAGCCAATGGATGCTGAACTGCCGAGCCTTAGGTTCTTGATCATGACCTGTGTTCGGAAGATTGGAGACTATGGAACTTGGTGATCGGTCCTCTTCGTTTGGCGTCTCGGAGACGGAGAAAAGAGAGCCGGGCTCCCACCCCGATGAAGTATTTCGGTCGAGAAGGATAGGACCAGACATCCTATCGTATCTTCAGCACAGGCGTTTCGCAGCTGATAGGTTTATGAAGAGGTTATACCTTCCATAGCCGCAAAACTCTCCGCTGTTAATCACAACGAAGACAAGAAACACGTCGGTGCTGGTCCTGTAAGCCTGCTCGAGGATGGCTGTGTTGTCTGTCTGAGTCGTCCATACACCCCGTTTGACACTGAGGGTAATGTCGTACTGTCAGGCGTCCAGTTTCAGCAAAAAGTGCTGATATATAGGACTCGGAGCACATACTTCGTTCAGAGCCTTCATGACGAAGTACCGCCGCGGGAAGAACCGATTCATGATATTCGCTGTGTTGCTTCCTAGCGACGTTTGGCCCGACGTCGTGTGACTGCCTGATGACGCAGACAAGTACGGTTCCTGGCTTGGACGCTTCACGACGATTCTGGCCGACTTCGTCTTCTCGACCAACTGACCGTACTTCACTTTCCCGTCAGGTCCGGCTATCCCGGCTGGTAGATAGTCGGTCTCCTTGCGCACGCGGCAGCGTAACCCGGGATATAGCGGATCCCCAGGTCGCAATAGCAGACCGTCGAACCGCCTGACGGCTAATTTGAGGTGGATTTCAGAGCTGAATCTGACAAAGACGCCTCTTTCCCGGGGCAGAATGTGTATTGACGCAACGCCTCCGTATATCTCTGGCTTAGAAATTGGTCGGCCTTCGTGACTAGGCGGGAGCTGGCTGAAGTGTTTCCACAGTTCGCCGTGAGTTACGTTGTCGGGTACGTTCCCAACCCACATAGTCAGCTCGGGCGCGTGGGGAGCACCAGCAAGAGTAGTGATGTGAGGATATGGACTGGAAAGATCTCCGATGAGAACTGACAACGGAGGGTAGTTGGAAGCGGACATACATCTGGCTCTCTGGGGTCACTGTGACGAAGATGATCTTCTCGGACGGAGTAAGGACGCACTTCGTCCCGTAGTAGCTGGAGCACAAAAGAGCTAGAAGCCGTTCATAAGGAGACGACGGCACGATGCAGACGCGATCCCTTGAAGTAGGGTATTAGATGCGTCCAGAACAGTGTCACGGTAGCAGGAAGCGATGCGCGGCACGATCTCGCCCACCGAACAGATAAGAAATTATTACTCACAGATCCTGTACGATTGCAAGTTCAATGACCTCTGAGATGCCCAGCAGATACTCTCGGCTCTCGGTTTTCAATGCATATGTGAGCGCCGGGGGAGGAGAGGGCTGGCTCGTCGACAATCGCGGTATGAAGGGTTCCGCGAGCGGGGACAGGTCCTCACCCATCTTGCGCCTTCCTTGCCTGGACATCTTGGTTGCAGTGGTGACGATTTCTGCCATAAACTGTGTCGCCAGGTCTGAATGCGAAGATGAAGTGCAATGCTCAAGGAAGATGTCTCCCAATTCAGCACTGGCAGGCCTGTTACACAGCCGCAAGCGCGCAGGTGCGGACCAACCTGTGCTCGTGGGAGCCTTGGACCTGGACTTGGAAATTGTCCCCTGCGCATGCTGGGTAGGAGAGGACGAACGTTCTCTGACTGGTCCTTGTAGAAGTTGAAGGTAGAGTGGCAAAAGCGTGCGAAAGTTACCCGACTCGCCACCTTTAACATTCAATGCATTTGAACTCGCGCGCCTACGATACAAAACTGAAAAAAATAAAAGGAGGGTATTGAGCGTGCTACAGAATCCAAGGCGCTGTGTCATCGGTGGGGCAGCGCTGCGCGGCTCCCAACCGGCGACGAGCAGCGCGATCATAAACGTTGGAAACGGTGTTGACCACGATCTACATTTATGTACGAAACTATACAACTACATAGACAAGTAGGAAAAAGGACAAAAAAGGACAGTGTTATCTAGATACTTAGACAAAGTCTCACCGGTCACACTACTTCCCTTCCAACTCGTTCATCGTCTTTCTTCCCGCCAGCACCCTCTCTGAATGAGACCTCGGACTCATAGTCCAGCCGCTGGGGCTTTCCGAACCCGTCACTCGCTTCCTGCTCTTCGAAGCCTTCGCGATCCACGCGCACGGTGACCTCGAGGGGGTTCATCGGCACGACCGTCGTGTTGTCGCCTGCTGTGGCAACGTGGGATTTGCCGCCGAAGCGCACTATGCTGACCTTGCTGCGGTGGTTGTCCGAGCTGGGGAAAGGCAGATAAATGACTCAGCGTCGTCAGCGAGCGGAAAGCTAGCGCGGAGACGTACGACGTCGTGAGCTTGGGGCTCAAGTTGAAGAGGTCACGATACATTCGTGTGGAGCATATAGCCCTAGAGATCGGTCATAAAAAATAAAGTTGAAAATGCGAAAGAGGCTGCGCACATGATCATGACTGCACAGAAGAACCCGCGCGCGTCAGTCTCGTGTAATTGCGAGTAATGACATTTAACTCACGTCCTGGGACTTGGAACATCTGGAAAGGGACGATCAATGATGAGTGTGGAAGCAGACCCGTAAGTCGTGCGTACCAAGTTCCACGGATCTGAGGGCGGTCCAACGCGGGTCAGCTCATCTTGAGCGCCTCAACATTCACCGACGTACCATTGAGGTTCAACTTGATCAAAATCTGAAGATTCGCAGCAAAATTGTCAGGCCAAACACCCGCCACGATAGCTGAGCGCACCCACCAGAGGCGGAAGCTCGCCGACGGTGGCAACGACCAGCCAGACCAGTCCCTAAGCCGAGGCATCAATATCACTGGTTCGGCGACGGACGACAATAAGAGATGAACCTGGGTGTACAGAACTCGCCAAATGGTGAACGACCCTGCTTTTTGACGTGTGCGCAGGAGGCCGGCAAGCATCATGATGAGCAGGAAGAGGTCCGTAGAGAACGTGGCGGCGATATACTTTTTCGACTCGGTCGTGTTGGTGATGATGCAGCCCGTGCCGGGGACATAGATCGCTTTGACCTGCAAATAGTTGGATCGCGGAGTACGGAGGGGACGAAGGTGCGTACCGAAACGATGCCTGCATTTCCAGATGTCATGCGCAAGTTTGAGATGGTCATGATATAGGACTCACTGTCGATCAATAAGCCCAGATTCATCAACCAAACCGCCACCACGGAGACAGCGACGTAGACATTCCGGTCCCAAATTGCTATGCTGTGCGGGTGAACGCCATAAGCGCAGGAAGTCAGACCGTCAAGCGCACACTTACATCCTCAAGAGCATCAGCGAAGAACCTGCAGCGAGAGCAGAGTAGGCGAAAAACTTTAAACGGCCATGAAGGGCTGAACAGCGACGCGCAGGTGATGCCGAGGACAACATACCAGTTGAAACTTGATGTAGAGCTGCAGAGGCGGTCTGAGATAAGGATCATGATCAGGTGGTGATGGACAGCACGCACCTCGCAGTTCATCGGCGAAGTGGTGTTTAAGAGTGCGAGGTTCATGGCGGCGTTGACAAGAGCAAGCAAACGGGTCCCGGAGTAGACCTGCCGAAGTTGTAAGCAACAGGATGGGGAGATGCCTTAGAAGACGCACCAACAGCGTCCACCGGTAAGGCCGTCGTCCACTAACGACCTCCCATTCGAAGTAGAGAGTCGAGACGTATTCCCATCTGTTGCAAGCAGTTTAGTTTGCAAGTGCAGCGACACGGCGGAAGAGCATACGAACATGAATATGCCGGCGAAGACATGAACGAGTTTCACGAAGGATACTGGCGCGTGCAAGTCTCAGGTGAGGTCAGGGGCTTGAGAAACAGAATTCTGCACTCACGGTAATTGCTCAGTTCGACTTTGGGGTCTTCGAAGTTCGTCATCTCGAGCCTGCGCCCACCAAGTTGGGAAAAGCTTAGGGCTACGTATCGATACCGATGAGTAGTTTATATCGTTGCGCGGTGGCGACGGCGGGGACAGCCCAAAGTAAGCAGGGTCGGGCTCAGTGAATAGAAATACAGTCCAGGCTACTATCTTAGTAACCTCGAATTGATTTCTATTCACAGAGGGATAGGCGAGCTGCAAGGAACTTCAATTGCCGGGATCGCCGCGCCCTGTCGTCTCCCCCTGTCGTCTCCTGTCGTGCGCTCCTGTCCGGCACATGGATGATGCTGGAAGACAAAAGGGTCTGACGAGGGTGCACAAAGATTACATAGCGATGCCTGACTGACGCGACAATCGGACAAGAGTTAACTACTAAGCTCCAGTGTCTTCGTCCGATGCCTCAAGTCCGATGGCCTCGCCACATGTGCTGCCAGATTTCGTTGATCCTGTCCATTCTTCCGTCAGAGGAGGCCGTACTCGAGATCTACCGATGCCAAAGCGAGATGTGTCGACGTCGAGAGCTAGGGTCGAGATTGTGAAATTTTGCGATCGGCTGCAGTGAGGGAGTCGGGGCCGTGTGAAAATTATACTGAGGTACTGTACTACCGCCTCCACCAATTCACTACTTCATCCCCGCCTCGACGACGCGACGACTTAATATCGGATACCGATCTACAGAGTTCTATACAGTCGACGTCGACGGCTTTTTTATGGTCACCGGGCAGGCCCATTAATTAATGTCTGCACCCGCACCGTGCACGTGACCGCCGCCCAAATGCTGCGCTGTCACGGTCCTGACGACCTCGGCCTTGCTACCACGAAATGACAGCGATCAGTGCGCGAGGACGGGAGTTGCGCCCACCGCCGGCCCTGGACGGTCTACCCGTCCCGGGCTACTTCTACAACTCTTGAACGCACCTCCAGCTGGCGGTGAGGCACCTTGCTCGGGTGCATGGACGTGGGGAAAAGGCAAACACGCGCAAGTATGCATATGTGCCTGACACAATTTCGGGGAGAGACCTTGGCGAGCAACTTCAAGGAAATATAGGGTAATATCTCCGAATACTCACGGAGGGCGGGCGCCATGTCGACGTGCCGCCGATTAGCATGGCAAATCATGCGCGCACGTTTGTCGACGGTCGCTGTCTGTGGCCAGGATAGGGTAGGAACAATCTACTATTCTGTCTTCCATCCTTGTGCTTTATCTATACTAGCCCTAACAAAAGGCGGAGTCACCTCCCTCGATCCTATCATCAGGCCGTTGCCTCGTCCCGTATAACTTTCGTCGGATATATCGCACCTTCAAGACGGTAAAGCGTGGGGCAGCCTGAGATCTCTGGTACCTCTCCGCGTTCCGTGGTTTGGACTAGCCTGGCCTGACAGCTGATCGGCTGTTGTCCAGGCGGTCGGATTGCCGTTGTGCCCATTCGTCAGATTGACAGCTAGGAACACTATCGGACTATAAGCTCGCGCCACTGCTCAGCACCTGATATATACAGAGAGGAGCTGGTAGGACTAGGCCCCGTTCTCGCGACCGCCCCAGACCGCGCGCAGACACGTAACCGACAGTGCGATTCACCTTGGCTCCCGCCCTCAAGTCTTGAGACTGTCGAGTTGCACCCCGCGTTCACATCGACGCGTGAGGCAATCCACATCTACGACTCGCAGTGGAGTTACCGTAGCGAGTTTAAGGATAACATTCAGCGGCTTGTATTGTAGTACATGATACCCGGCGACGATACACCAAAGACAACCCTGGAAAGACGGTGAATGACTGACGTTGGGGTGAACAACGTAGGGCTCACATCCAGCAACAGAAACCTGACGGGCACTCAGCGCAGCAGGCTTCCCAGCTGCTCCCACGACGCCTGGACCTGACGATCATAGCTCTGCTGATGGAAAAGCTTGCACTTCGGACATTGCTTTTTCATGGCCTCGGCAAACGTTGGATCGTCGGTGCTGCGCTGTAGTATCCGCACGGACAGGAAATACCCAGACGTGGCCGCGGCCGCGGTCGCCTCCGCCCGTGCGGGTACGCAGTAGTCCGGCATTTGGCAAGACGGGTTTTGAGACTTCATGAACGTCATGGCAACTTTTGCTTTCGCGACCTGCAACCTTTTTCTCCCAACGGCATAGCGCTTGTAGAAATTGGCGTCCAATGACAGGGGGATGTTGTCGAGCTTCTCGGGGTCGGTCAGGCAGCAGACATACATCGCGACGCTCGCGATGTGGTCGAGGTCCGCCTGAATGTTTGTGTCGCTGCCGCGTACGCTTTGCACGAGCAGAAATACCAACATGGGTTCATAGCGCACGCGCGGGAACGTGCGCGGGCCGGGAGGTTGGAGACCCGTGGTAGATTTAATGATTACGTCGAGGCTCTTGGAGTAGACATCGAGAAGGCGCGCAACGGCTTCGCTTTCGAGATGCGGGATGGCATACTTGTTGCCGAGTCGGAGGATCGCGGATACGTAGTCGAGCGACACCATGCGGTTGTTGACATAGCCTCTGGTATTTCATAGTCAGCTTCCGTTCCAGGTTTCCGAAGCTTTTAGGCCACGCACCCCAGAGAGTAGATCGCCTGGAGCATATGCGCGGCGTCGGACGCAGTGTCGTGGAAAGTCACGAGGGGGCACCCATCTACCTGATCGACGAGAGATGTTGCCGGCTGCGGGAGGGAGAACATCTCTTTGAACACGTCCGAGTGACGCGCGAGCAAGCTCATGTGCACGCGGAAGAGCACACCCTCCGCCGCGATGACAAGCGTACCATCATCGAGCCACAGATCCTTGTGCCGCACGAGCTCTACGGGGGCGTCTTCTTCTCCGTCACCGCGAGAGCGCTTGCGCGGGGCAGATGTGTCGCTACAATGATAGGTATGAAGTCAGTCCTCTCGCTCAATTTACGAGGATTTGCTATGTCGATATGGAACCCACACAAGCATTGTTTCATCCGCATCGGAGGCGGTTTGAGCGGTATTCATATCACTATTTCTTGAGGGTGAGTTCGGTGCAGATGGGACAGTTGGGTGCAGGTGTTGGTTGGGTATTGGATAGCATTCGACGACGGGACACGAGGCCAGGCCTCGACGAGGCGCATGGTCACGATCCTAATTGTTAGCTGCGCCGTCACGCGATAAGGGGCGCGGCTAGAGTTGCGTGACGTCACGCGAGTTGACGTGACTATGCCTCTCGCTAGTTCGTTGAACTTGTTCAGCTACGACAGGCTACGACATACTCGTCCCTCTTCAGATAGTCATGTCTTACTCTGCTTCAGAAGGAGAGGGTCATGAGCAGGATCTACATCCGCAGGTTTCAGAGTCGGAAGCCTCGGTGCGTAAAGACTGGTGTCGTGTATCGTTTCTATATATTGAAGCTCTGCTCCGTAGGAAGCCGCCCCGGACTTGTTCACTTTGCCAAGTGGCGCATCAGCGGCTTTCCACCTGCGGAGGATGACTGATGAAGATGCCGAAACGTGGGCCCAGAAGATCGTCGTGCGTCTTGATGGTCAAGTGTTTATCTCCCGTGATGACTGACAACGTCTCAGGAGCACGGTGGGGAAGTTGTGGACGTAGAACAGGATGCGGACGTCGTATTGACAACCGACAGAGCGGATCATCTGCGACTCGTGGATAAGTATGCTTCTTCACAGAAGACATACGTCCGCATGTCCGGGTTCGTCGACATTTGCCTCGTCAAGAATTCCTTTTCCCTCGAAGTCCCCCAGCCAAAACGAAACCCTCCCGGTCGTCGTGTAGGTGCACGGTACGTTTTCTGCCAACGCTCAGCGCCTTCGGTAACAAAGCATTCCTCAGGCGTAATCCCTTCACCGAGCAAGACGATCAGAATCTTGTCGAATATCTAGGGCAGACGATCCCCTACAAGGAAGACGGCGGTCGCACGGGCCATGCTATATACGAAGAGCTGATCCATGGCGTCAGTTCTCTACCTGACTCATCTCATGATATTCTGACAGGTCTCCAGGCCGCCGAGCACAACACCAGGGTATGGGCCCTTGAACACCCAGCTGAGTCTTGGCGCGAGCGATACAGGACGCACCAGCCGGAGTTCGATCTCATGATCGATGCCTACGTGAAGATACACCCGCCGCCGGAGAATGGGAAAGGCATGTACGGCCAAATTATGTGTAATCGTTGCAACAGGAATCGTTACAACAAGCTGCACGGAAATGTTGCGAGAGGAGATAATAGGGAGGAAGACGGGGCTGATGAGGAACAGGATAGGGCGGAGGCAGAACTGCGTAGAGAAGAGGAGGAGGAGGAGGAAGTCTTACCCACTGACCCGCCACAGCACGAGTCGTCAGCTCGCTCACGGGCTAGAGCGGGTGGTAGTCAGAAGCGCGCTCGGGTCGACGCACGGCGGCCGTCGCGCGGTGGTTCTCCACCTCGAAAGAAACGCAGAGAGGTGCGCCGGTGGCTGCCGATCCCTTTATCAGACTTATCCAAGGCACCCCAGATACCGCAATCTCGACAAGTCACCTCGGTACCAGACTTTGAACTTGAGGCGTAAGGATGAGCACATTCATCACAGTGTAAGCTCTACTGACACCTCCTTCGCTAGACGCGAAGTCCAGGCCGGTCCGTCGAGAATCCGCCGAAGTCCAGCGCCCTCGCCTTCGCAGCCCGCTGATGAGCAAGAGACTGCAATGCCAATGACACCTCCGACAACGCAACTGTGGTCGCGGCCGCGTCGCCAGGTCGAAGTCGTCGCACCCGCACGGCCCAAGCCCCCATCTGCCAAGAGTCAAGCAACGCGACCTCCCCCGCCAGCATCAGACAGCCCAGCGACGCGCACACGCGTGCGCTCAACTTCGGTCGAGCCTCGTGCTCAGTCCGCTCTGCGCTCGCAGCAAAAGGTCCTTTTCAAGGCCGCAAGGCGGCGTCCAGCGGTGGACTCGATCGTCGAGGAGACGCCTCAGCCGGAAGTCCCTGACGAAGATGGAGACGGGGAGAGTATGGAGGTCGAGGCCTATTTGGACCTTGCGAACGGCGACGACGGTCAGTGCTAACACTTCTATTCATTCAAAATCTGACAGCTTCTGCGCCAGGTCTCTTCGACGAGGGCGTCCAGGATTCCATCGTCAGACTCAGCTCAGACGACCTGCAGACAGCACAAAGGCTCTTCGCACAGGTGCAACCGAAGTCACCTTCCATCCCTCCCTTCGACGACGAGGGCGACAACAGCGGCATGCTTGCCAAGCTCAAACAAACTCAGCAGCGCGTGCATCCCTCTCGCGTTGTCCGGGCTCCTGCAAAGTCACTACCCACCGCGCCGCGCAGACCGGTCGTCAGGCGGCGATACACGGGAGAGTCGGAGGAGGAGTTTCCGTCGCCGCATACGCGTGCGCGGGATGAGAAGGATCGGCGCGTGCGCCAGGCGAAGGACAAGGAGTTCCAGCCGCAGCCTGGGACGAGGGCGGCTGAATTGAGAGCAGCCAGCACAGCTAGGAATCAAAGGTGATGGTGAAGGTGCGGGCAGTGTGGCATCATGATCTAGTAAAATGGTATGCTCTTGCGAGCTCTCCCGAAATTCAGAACGTCCTGGACATACCGGGCCGGCCACATCGCATACGGCGGGGACGTCGCAGACTGCGGCTGCGCAAACGTAGCATTTCCACAAACCACGAGCTCGGCGACCTAGATCAACTATTGACGTCCCCTGCCAAACGCGAAGGAGACGTGCGACTGTGAAATCATCGAGCGGCACTGGACATGGGCTATGGGCGCTTGTGCGTTTATGAGACAGCGGATAGTGAGTGTGAAAGCGGCTCGGGGTAGTGCGACGTGGTCAGGTCAGGCGTCGAGATCTGAAAATTACTGTCCATGCCCGATGAGGGAACAGCTAAACCGCCGAGCGATGTATACCACGTATCTTCACGATGTTGCCACCGCCATGGGATATTTCGGCTGCTCACTTTCAGGGTGAAGATGAGGTCTAGGGGAAACTTGGAGGCCCGGGACGTGAGAGAAGCGCAACGATTCAGAAAACAGTGAATAGCCAGAGGAAGAGGAGAACCGGCTGATAAATTCACAAAAACAAGACTTTTAATTAGTCGCCCACGGAGACCAATGACAGAGGAACGACATATCTCCTGGACTTGGTTGATTCAGCTTGAAAATCTGGCCCAAGGAGTCAGAGCTCTGAGCAGGACGCCGCGTGCCCACAGGCAAGTGGGAGTTTCTACTTGCTAACCCATGACTAGTAAAACTTCCTGTCACGGCTAGGCAATCTACCAAAGATTTTCCAACTGTCTACTGAGTATCTTGGGAGCAGGAAGCAGGCCGATGCAATAAATTGTTGAAGTCTCGGCCACAGCTAGTGACGCGACCCAAGTATAGGGTTAGGAGCACACATGTTCGAAACAAGATTCAATTGTCCGCGCTTCTCCTCCCAGTTCCCTCCTCCCCCCTCCCTCGCCGTCGCCTGCAGGGCGCTCATCGCCGGACACGATGAGCAGGCGCGACTCGCGCGTGTCCCTCAATCGTCAGAACGACGCCCTACTTGAATTCGAGAACTGTACGCATCGTTCCCGACTTGTGTCCATGAAGTTCGCTGACCGTGATCCTCGGTGGCATCCTGCAGTCAAGAAGAAGTTTCTGCTAGCCAATAAACATATCACAAAGTGCGTAGAGTGCCTATGAACATAACGCGTGCCCCCGCGCTGACCCGCTCGCAGGCTTAATTCAACGCTCAGTGTAAGAATAGAAGAACTCAATGCTCAGATCTCCGCCCTCTACGTGGAGAACCTCCGCCTGCGCGCGTCCGAGATCGCCCTGGCTGCGCAGCTCAAGAAGGAGCGCGACAAGTCCCAACGCATTATGGCAGACGCAGAGACGGCGGTGCGTCTCAGTTGCCTACTCACCCCGCACGCGCTCACACCTTCGCTCAGATGCACCACTTTATGAAGACTTTTGGCCTGATCCGGAAGAGCTTCAACATTCCCTCGGGGAAGCCTCCATCGCCGCCAAAACACGCGCCTACAGCAACCGCTCGCCGCCCCGCCCTCAATCCAGACGCATCACCCCACGCGAACCGTCTCGCGCGCCCGCCAAATTTCCCCGAGATCTTCGAGGAGGAAGAGGGTCCAGAGTCAGATGCACAGGAGGACGAGGAGCGAGAAACGAGTCCGTCGCCCGTCGTCAGGCGCAAGAAACCTCGTGCGTCGTCATCGCGGCTTCCCGTCCCCGCCTCCGGGCGCGTTATCTCTCCGCCTCCGCCCCCGCTCCTCGCCGCGCTACATATCCAAGTCGACGAGTCGCTCCTCAAGGGCCGCAAGCGCATATCCCGCCGCACGAGCGGCCTCCTCGCGCCGCCGGACACGACCACACGCCCCGTCTCGCCTGTCCCCCGGCCGCCCAGTCCCGCGTTCGGCTCGCCGCTGCGCCGTGACGCGGGGCTCGCCGAGGAGGAGGAGGAGTATGCGGTCATGCACGGGGGAGGGCTGGTGGTCGTGCCGGACGATACGGAAGAGGAGGCGGAGCGCGATCGTGCGGCTCGCAAGGAGCGCCGGAAGCGCGCAAAGGCGCGGGACGCCGAGCTCGCGATCGCGCGGGATCGCGACCGCGCCTCTCAGCGTGCGCAGGAGGACGACGAGCCCGTCGCGGAAGGTAGCAAGTCCCGCCTCAAGGACGTCACCAACTCGCCTGTCGGGCGTTCAGCGCTGCCACCGCTTGATACCCACATCTCCGGTGCGTGTGCTGTTCTTTCCCCTGCGAACTTCGCCGATTCTCCGCGCACAGACTCCGACCGGCAGCGTACCCCAGATTCGGAGTCGGACGTCCCGTCGTCCGCTCTGACGATGGCATCGACGTCCACACGGGCTGTCATGTCCACTCCGTCGACGACGCCTGGCCCACCATCCCATCTCCCCACGCCTCGCAATTCTACGTCACCGCCTGTCCCTGCATCTGACACAGACCCTGGCCCGGCAGGCGGACGCGAAAAGCGTGTACGGAAGAGCGTGAACTACACTGAGCCGAAGTTAAACACGTGAGTCTTTTCCTCGATCAGAGTCTTTTCCTCGATCATCGACTTGGCGCTAACTACTTTACAGGAAGATGCGCAAACCGGATCCCGCGCCAGCACCGTCGACGTCAACCGCGAAGCGTCTCTCGACGGCGTCGCAGCAGCCCTCGCCGCGCACGTCGCTCGAGGACGAGCATCCCACAGTGACGGCTGTGCGACGGAAAAAGTCGCGTCCACGGCTGCCACCCGAAGACGATGGGGACGCGAGCGACGGTGCGCAGGCGGACGAGGAGGCGGTGCCGCGCATGAACAACAATTGGGTGAACGTGGACGGGCGGCGGCGCAGCGCGCATACGACAGCGATGCTAGCTAGCGCCCGCCGCCCGTTGGGCGACGGCGATGAGGCGCGGCGACATAGTATGGCTGTCTAGCCGCGGACCCTCCTGCGGCGTTCTTGATTGTTCTTGATGCTTCTCCTTTCGTAGCTCTCTTATGACCCTTCATGATGGATGTCTGACGCAAGTTATTATTCTCCCATTACCTTTTCTTCTGACGGAAGTGTACATTGCGTAGTAGTAAGTAAACTAGTCACCGCCTTATGCATGGTGGATCATATTATCTCATCTCTTGGATGTCAACGGCCGTACGTTCAATGTCCAACGTTCAACGCCGAGCTGGCAGCTTGCTCAGAAGAAACCACAGACCGCCTCGCGGCCTCCGCATGTTCAGGTTCTTTGCCTGGCGTTCGGCAGCTGATGTTCCGCCGGCCCGTCCGGCAGAGCACGCCGAGCCGGCCCGCAACACGCCGGTGAGCTTCGCGACAACTTGAACATTTAGTCAAAGCGACATTGTTCTCTCAACTTTCTTGCTGCTCGCCGACTTGATCGTCTATTTCAATGCTTGGTGGGGTGCACGTGTGCCATGGGGGCTCAGTCTAGACGGTATACAATGCGGCGTCGGCCCACTGCACCCCTCCTCCGCGGTACGTTCCACGGCCTCTTGAATTTCGGTGCTCGATGGGGCACGGCTTCGGGTCAGCCATGATTCACCATTCAATTTGACTCGCCCGAGAGCGTTTTATCTTTATGTTTCTCATTGGGGTCGCCCAAGTCACACGACAGTAAGTACACCGTCACCCACTAAAACTTTGCCTCCTCATCGGTTTCGGCGCTCCACGCTACGCAGTTGTCGATATTCCCGACCGGCGCATAAGTAAACTGGACCTGCAGTTGCCACACGGAGATCGGGTCCGTTATGAGATTCATCTGACAGCAGGCTGCCTAATTCTTCGATGCCGCTCCCGCCGTTCCGACAGGCGATACCCCACCGCCGACTGCCCAACTGGGTGCTTCAGCTCTCTCGGCCCTGGATAACGAGCTCCTGGTGTGGTCGCTGCCCCGGTACTTGTCTAGGAGGCACACTGGTACCGTCGACTGCCGACAATGTCTCTGAAGCCCCGCAGAGCCCCGCGCGCCACAGGCGTCCATCGCACTGCGCAGTTTCTGTAGTACGTGGCCCCTCAGCGTCTTTTGGAACTATACCCGTGCGCAGCGTCCCTTTCTATTAGGCAGGGGGTACGTAGCTTTGCAAATTGGACTTTGAGTTTTGATTAATGATTATCCTCTCGTCAGTCGGATTATCCTTGACCCATTTGTGCGTGTTGGTGCACCGGGCGTTGAGACCTAGTGCATTCCTCCATGTCTTGCCCGGCGGCGCGTGTGCCACTGTGGTGACGCTCGCTCTAAGTTCCGCCTCATGCCAAATGAAGCACTAGCTAAGGTTTGTTTCCGTCCTCCGTTGGCATGTTGTCGGTTGGAGGCGGTGGTACCTGGTCTACCTGTGATTTATCGCAAAAAATTTGGTGGATCAGTGCCCCTGTGTTGATGTTGCCATCACTTGAAGCGCGTTGCAGCCCGAGCTCCGCCAGACGCAGCGTGGCCCGAGTCCAGGCCGCGGTCTCCCGAGTCTCAGCCCTGGCGTCCGTGCATCTGCCATTTCTTCCATGCTGCCGAGGACGCGAGTCTGACAGCTTTAATATCCCCAGACGCAGACGCGCATGTACTCAATCTGACGGCGCGTCCTGGCTTCCCTGCATAGAGTGCTGGCTGCCTATACGACTAACAGGCATTCTGTCATACTCGCTCGTGATTATTGGAGTGTGGCGAAAGCGTCATCGATTCTCGTTGTTGGCCGATCGCGACAAGCTCGGAGGATGTAGGGCGTAGCGTTTAGGCAGCACGTCTGATGGATGGCGTCAGGTGTCGCTGCACGTCGCAGCCCGCACTAAGAGAGGTGTTGTGATGTCGAGGATCGCGGCACGTTATAATGGTGCGCCAATCCTGTAGGTCCCGGCGGCGCATGCATAGTTTTGGTTTAGCGGCTACCTCATTCTGCGACATGTCGGACTTGCACGACATGTTGGAGCGCTCATGTGGATGCCCGACGCCAGCCCGTGCGAGGGAGCCTGTTTCTCGAGCAGGGGAATCCCAGGCAGGCCTGCACAATTCCAGGGGAGACGTCGTCGATCTTGACTAGCACGATCGGCCGGTGCGACGCGTGAGTGCCGTGCCCGAAGGAGGTGGTATATGACGCGAAGCATTCATGTGAGCACTGGACAGATATCTTGTGAAATTACACGTGGCTACAAGTCCGAGGGTCTATAAGATATACATCGACACATAACATAAGATTTTACGCATGCATATTGCTCGCGTGCAGCGACACCGCGCGGCGGTGTAGGACACAGTGATCGAGCTTATTAGTTCTAGCGTCTGGCGCAGGACGGGCAGTACGACGACATTTGTGGCGCTAGACGGATGATAATGTGAGCATTGGACGGCGCAGAGCTGACGGGAGATCGCGCATACCGTACTGTTCGGGAAACTGTCGACTGCGATCATGGAAGGTTCAGGGGTATCGGATTGCGTCGGGCGAAGAAGCGACGAAGGACGGACGGGACGCGCAGGGAAAACAGAGATGCAAGGAGGGAGTGTTAGGTTGTGCAGGGTTGGACGTGGAGATGGGACGCACTACTGCCAACAGGTTCTTTTGCAGTCTTGGCAGTTGGGCGGGTGATATGGGCTCAGCTTGCAGCGCTGATCTGCACAGACAATCTGGGGCGACGCTCGTTACCGACATGTGGGATAGCCGGGGACGAAGCAGACCGACCAGTTCCTCCTTCTGTCGTACAGGAAACATGTGAGATAATACAAGGAGAATGGGATTCCAAATAGCTCACAAGGTCAATGGAATGCCCGCAGAGGTAGACGTTCTTGACGCTGTTGGGGAGCCAGTCAGCTATAGTCCATGCGTGTCGTGTTCGGCCAGTGGCAGCGCACCGTCGCGAATGGCACATGATTGCAGTACTAGGAGGGGTGGTCTGAGTATGACTTTTGTTGGGAGAGGGTGGGCGGCTGCGATTGGGGGTGCGGGATGATGATGGTAGAGGAACCGGAGCTCAAGCTTATATAGCTGGTGAGCAGATCGTCTGGTAGTATGTATCATGGCATAGCACTGCGCGTCTCGGCACCAAGGCGGTATGATACCATCTCGTAACGCCCGATTTGTGTTGGGCGGCGGGATCATGTTTGCATGATGTCCTAAACGGAGCGGATTCCGGACGCGGGAAGCTCACGTACCCGCCATCAATGGACCTGCGGGCGGCGCGTCTCGTATTCGAGCCCTTCGCATGCCTCGCGATATGAATGGAGACACGCCAATTAGACGACCCGTGTCTCGCGTCTGCGGGACGCATATGGAGCGCTGACAGCTGGGTCCTGGCGCGACGGCGTGGGGTGCCACGGAAAGCCAAAGCTGCATGGACGCACAATTCGGCTGGCAAACATTGGGGATCACAGACCATCGCCACGGAACCGGGTACGCTGCTTACGGCGGTGCGTATTCGCTTGAGACTCGAGGCGTTCTCGGCAGGATCTGGGATCTGGTCAGTGAACGGACCCGATTTTGGTGCCACACCATCACAGTCGAGCTCTCGCAGGCTGTTCCCTTGCTTCGGCGTCGTTGGTACATGTGAACCATCAGTCTTGCCTAGGAAGCCCGTGACTGGGTGTGCGCATAATTTGCCGCGCTTCTGGTCGCCACTGAGGATATGAACGCAGCAACACGGAGGCGGTTGTCGAGGAAGAATGCACGAGACGCATTGCATGGCAGCGTAAGGATACGTGTATACCGAAGTGACCGGGAGGATGAAGACGCATCGTCACCGTCAGCGCTGGCAGCGCGAGGTTCGGCATCGCCCGGTACAGCGACCCGTTGTTTCAATGCACTCGCCACCGTGACCGTCTCCAACACCATCGCCATCTGCTCCTCGCTTTCCTCAACCTCAATCCTGTGTTTTCTCGCCGTCGCGACGGCCGTCCATTGTCAGACAGTTGCATGCCTGGCGATGTGGCCTACAGCTCATTTTCTCGCATCCTTTTAGCGATCATTGAATCACCCGGACGCTCAAAGTCCGCTTGCTTGATCATGGAATAATGGCTGCACAAAAGCACCCAAAGACAGCCTCTACGAATGGCAGGCCAGCTGCAAAATACGTCGAGCAAAAAGTACGTACATTTTCCACCCAGCCCCACTTGCATCGCCGGCCGAGCGTCGGACAGAACGTACCACTCACTCGCCACCCTCAGGAATCAGTGTTACAGCTGGCTTCTTCAATTGTAGAAGCACAAGAGGACAAGACGCGCACGAAGCTCCAGAAAAGAGTCTCACAGGTATGATGTGCGGGCGCGCTTACATCCACGGAGCTGATGGCCATGATGTTCATACTTCCCCCGGCTGTCGATGCTCGCTGTCCTAGGTTTCCAAACAAGCCCTGCATGGCGCAGCGCCCGGCGGCGCGGATAACTCCAAGAAGCACAAGAACAAATTGGTGAGAACCTAGCGGCGCGCCATCTATCTGTTCGTTCGCAGCTCGCTGATATCACGTTGTGTGGGTTGCTGCAGAAACTGAAGGACGCAAAGGCTTCGATCGCATCGCAGAAGGCCGCGCGCAAGAAAGAGAGGGCTAAAGTCCGGCAAATGGCGAAGAAGGCGCAAAATGGCGCGCTTGACGTTGAGAGCCCGTCAGTAGCAGCGCCTGTCGACCCACCACGAAAGAAGGTGTCATTCGCATGAATCTTATTGTTGTCGCGTCTACAGCTGAATCGTGGGTGCTGTTGTGCTTGATGCTGGGCATTCGCCACCCAACCAACCAGTCGCCCACGTGCTCGTACCTAGGTGAGCTCCTGTCTATGGTTTACGGGCTCGTGTGACAGCATGCTCGACACCGTGCGCCTTAGCAGTCTTCCGCCGACAGTGCCTTCACATTCTAACACGCCTGCCACCCGCTCCTTCAGCTCCCGGCTGAGAACATGCAAATTCTGCCCCATTGCGCCCCCGATCGTCTCCGAGTATCGCATATCAGGCCATGCTGCGCCTCCTGCCTCAGTTCCCTGCCCGCTCGATGCCGTGCCGGCGTACTGCGTGCACTAGTGTCTACGTATCCTGCCCGAGCGCTCGGCGCGCCGGGTATCACTCGCCCTCCGCGTGCGCTTGTCCATGCCCGCGAAGGGCACCCATCCAGTATCCAACATCGCAGCTTTGCAGCAGCAACACACGCCCTGCCTCATAGTCTCCTGGCGACGGGGCGATCCTCCTCCGCCTACGTATCCCTCCCGCGCCTCCCGGCAGACCCGCTCAGCAGCCGTTCTCCGCGCCACCGCAAGCGCTGCAGATCCCAACCCACGGCCACCGGGATATCTCGTAGACCGAGGGTACGAACCACGACTAGAACGTGCCAGCGGAACCCGGCGCTAGGGATCCCTCCCATGATACGTTCGTCCGCTCGGTACTCCGCTTGATCGCGTCTGATGGCCCAGATCTATTGTATCTCAGTTTCAAACGCGCGCCGAACCTACAGGCTGCTTCGACGAAATGGATCATGCATCACCGCGCACGGGGCCAGGCGCAGGGCGGAGCGCGCGCAGCGCCGGCCGAGCTGGGAAAACAAAGTCGCAGAAGAAAGTTCGCAGTGGTTGATGGGTGGCGACGTTGGTTCGCGTCGACCATAGGGTTTATGGCCTAAGGCCTTGCTAATGCTGGAGTTCAGTCTGATGTCCCACTCATGCTCGAGCGCAAAGCTTAAATGCGCGCCAATTGCCGCGTGCACAGGCCTGTCTGAATATCAATTTATGAGTAAGACATTTAAATAATAGTAGTGATGATAACAATGGATGCAGTGTAGAAGGAGATGTTGCTTTGTGGGGTTCCGTGGTCTACGCTCCGCTCGTATACGTACGCATCGTGCTGCACAAGGAATCACCATGCCACCTACGTGCGTAAACCCCCGAACAGCAAACCTATCCGCACAAGCAGTAGGTTGAACTTGAAACAGCCGCGGACGAGATATATTCTCGTTGTCGCGTTTCAACGCAAGTCCTTGTCCCCAATGGAGCAACAAAGCACTGCGAGAAACCAAAGTTTGAGGGCAGTCACAGGCCAATCCCCCTGGCGTAGTCATTGTGCGCCTCCCGCGCAAGCGCGCCGTCTTCGTCGTCTTCCTCAATCGGCGTGTCCCTCAGCCACGCACCAAAGTCCACGTCCTTATCGAGCTGCGCGCTCACGCGGTCCACATTGCCTTCCAGGTCGTACTGCGAGTTCCACATGCCCATGCCCGGGCCCTGGCTCGCTGCGCCCGGTTGCGTCGACACGCCTTGCGGCGCGAACGCCGCGGCGTCGCGCGTAAAGTCGAGCGGAAACAGCGGCGACTCCGGCTCGCGGCGGATGCGCAATGGCGTCTCGCCGTCTGAATCGGACCCCGATGCGGGCGAGGAGAAATAGTGCGACCTTGCGGGCGACGACTCCGGCGTGTGAGGGCGCCCGATGGCGCGGTCGGGATTGACGCCTTTCCCCTTGCCATTCGTGGTAGTGGGGAACGGCCGGAGTGGTGTTATTGAGGACGTCTTGCGCGAGGGCGGGCGCGGGCGAGTGCGCGAGCGCCTTGAAGCCGCCAGCAGCGCGCGCAGGTCCTTATGCGGGGAGTCGTTTATGCCGCGCGACGGCGTAGCGGGCACCGGCAGGCCATTGGCATTGCCCAGTCCCGGCGGGGACTTCGTCGACTTGGACGATGGGCCGGCTGCCGCCACCGGGGACGAGGATGGAGGAGGCGTGCCGGCAGAAGAGTCGCGCCGCGCCCGCTTTCCGCTCGGGCCGCCGTGCGGCGAGTTCGGCGCGGCACGCTTCCTGCCGTGTCCAGGAGACGATAAGGGCAGGTGAGTAGCCTGGGTTTGGGGGAAAGGCGGGGGGGAGTAAAGAATGGGCGTGGGTGATGCGCGAGGTATAGAAGGAATTCTCAACCGAGTGGTGGATCCGCCGACAACTGGGGGCGTGGAGGTTTGCAGCTGCGAGGGGAAGGAAGGAGGGAGGAATGCAAAATTCTGGTGAAGGAATCCGACACGCATGGTCAGACTGATTCTACTGACCTGCAAGAAAGCGTACCTCGTCCGGTAATTCATCGAGCCGAGGTTTGTGTTGTCCAGGATTGGTGGCCTGGGAACTGCCTGCGAGCGGAAGGACACGTTCCGGACTGACAGACATAGGCTGTACAGCTTTCGGAGCGGCCGATGAGGATTCCTCAACGTCTTCCACAGGCGCCGGGGGTGGTATATTGGGGTCCTGAACATTGCGGAAGAATCGCGACGTTACCGGTCTAGAAGGCCCCACGTCTTTCTTCTTGCCTTTGCCCTTCGACGCCTGTGACGAACGCTTGACGACGGGAAATCCAAGTGGGGAAGGGGTGGCTGCCTTGGCGCTGCCATTGTCCGAGGCAGCGAGCCGGAGGGAGCGGCGGGGGCTGTTCCGAGCAATGCGAGGCGAACGGCGAGGAGGCATCTCTGAGACTGCGCCTCCAGGGAATTGGGATGAGGGAGCAGGCGCGACCGTGGCTTGCCACTTTTCCACCTTCTCTCTTATTGTGTAAGGCCTCGTGTCCAGGGGTGCGCCGTCAGAAAGTGGCGGGAGCGCAGCGGCCACAGCACGTTCACGTGCGCGGGCCGCCTCCCACTCCAGCCATTCTTCGTCCGTTTCAGCAAGAAACCATTGTCTCTCGGGAACCGTGCCGGCCGCCGCTGGCGGGGTAACGAGGTGTACCCCGCGATACCGTCCGCGCGTGCAGCCCAGGCGCACCATATCGGCGACATGTACCCACTTGCCGCTGGTCGGGTCGTGCGAGGCGAGGTGGACCGCGCTGGTGATCTGCTTCCGCAGGGCGGCGGCGGCACGAGGGTCGGCGGTTGCTGAGTGCGGCGAGGGTGGCCTCAACTCGGCAGGAAGGGAGGCGAGGCGTAGGTGAAGATCGGAGAGGCGTTTCGTGTAGGTCGATAGGGAGGGAGGGTGTATCACAGAGGATCCAGAGGACGATTGCGATAGGGGTACGCGGCGTCGCCTTGGAAGGGCCGGGGCAGGCGGGAAGGCGGGTGTATAGAGAGACATTAGTTCATAGAGATTGGTTCTAAGGAGTGTGCACTGAGTGGTTGAGCCAGATGAAGGCATGATGTGGACGCACCTTCAAGTTGTGGACCAACAGAACCACCCTATCCCAACGAGACTTGTATGATCTGCCTGTTGTCCAAGAGATTCAAACCCAAGAAGCGATGGAAAGCCAGGGTCATGAACGCGACGAGGTGATGACCATCGAGCAAGAGCACAAGTCGACACGAGAGCGTATGCATCGACTTCAACATCTGAAAACAGTCGCGACCGGCATGCCTCGGCAGCACGGCGATTGCCGAGTCATCGGCCGAATCGCGCGACAGCTGCTTGCCTCTTCCTTTCATCCATTCTGCATGTCGGAACGCGAGCCTCTTCTCCAACATGAACGCCCGCTACCCGCTGTCAGTGACGATGAGCTCAACAGCAATCACAAGCCAGGCCCTATGGAGATCTCCAGATCACAGCGTCACGGCATCCTAGCCGGAATTTGGGTCGCGACATTTCTTTCGGTGCGTCGTTCGAGGCATGTTGCGCTTGCTCGGGAGGCTGACGGGAAAACCAAATGGCTCTATCAGTCTCTCAATAGTATGTGTCATTCTGCTGTTTTTTTTCATATGGGTCGACCGCAAGTCGCTCCACGCTGAGGTCTATGATATCACGGAGCGAGACGAGGCCGCTGGCGCTTGCTGGTGGCGGTCCCTGGAGGTCCCTTCGGTGCTTTTTACTGGCTGTCGTGCACATATGGCGCTCCTAGAGAGGAAAAGCCACTTGTCGGCGGTATACAGCGTCAGTCAGGCACCGGTGGTCTCTCTCTCGATCTTGACATGGGGCCTTGGTGTGACTGGCGGTCTTAGACAGGATCAATGTTTTCGTCACTGCGCGATATTGACCACCGTTTGCGCATACAGCCACCCTCGTTGCAACTCGTACGCGCCGAATTATTGTCAAACTTGTACAGCCTTTAATCTCGACCAGTCCTCCCATCCATCTCGTCCGATTTTCAGAGATCAAATCAAGCGAGTTGGTTAGGAACATCGTGCGTATGACCACCCTGTTTTTACGAAGCTGGCGCTGAGTATATGCGCAATCTAGATATCTACTTGCAACGTGTACATTTACTCCGCTGTATGGACGTCTCTGCAATGTCATGGGCCGGCGTGGCGCCAACCAAACGGCCGTGTTCTTCGCGGGTCTGGGGACACTAGCGTGTGGTGTCTCCGGAAACATGGAAACCTTGATCCTGGCACGATTCGTACGTTCCAATCTCACGTATATACCGTACTCCCGAATCGAGAAGCCTCTGCTGACACGCATCAGCTCGGCGGGTTAGGCGGAGGAGGCATCTTCACAACTGCCGCGTAAGTACTCGACCCGTATTTCCCAATGACCGCCACCTGAATCTTCTCATCCAGAATCATCACGAGCGACATGTACAGCATCAGGGTGTGTTCTCAGCCACAACACCCAGCGGCGAACAGCGTCCTCACTCACAGCCCATCGATCAGTCGCGCGGCTTGACTCAGGGCATCGCGAGCGTCTTCAACGGCGTACGTACTGCTTCTGTTCGTCTGAACGCGATTTCCAGCGGGCCGCTGACTCTGTGATAGCTCGGAATGGGATTGGGAGGCCCGTTGGGCGGCGTTATCAGCGACCGGTAAGTGCCGTGCTGCCGTGCATCCGACGTCTCCGAGGGGGCGAGAGGGCGGCCGATGACTTCCCACGGGCCATGCGCCCTCGCGCACGCAAACCAGCATGCAGAAGCCGTTTGCCCTGCGCCGCTAGTCACATGCGCGTCTTTCTACCCGTGTCGTATCTGACCATCGCCTTCGCGCAGGTTCGGCTGGCGGTGGGCCTTCCTCGTGCAGCTCCCGCTGTTCCTGCTGTCCTTTATGTTGACATCGGTCAACCTGCTGTATACAACGCCGGTGAGGAGCCCCAAGCAAGGTTGAAACCCAGACGGGTGTGCTGACGTTTGTCGGTGGCGCCAGGGCAAGGGCAAGAGCACGAAGGAAGTACTTAAGCGCATAGATTATGGTGGTAGCGCCACGCTGTTAGGAGCGGTACGTACTCAAACTCGGCACTTCTGACCCCGGTGCTGACCGGCCGTCCCGTCGCCGATCTGCCACTTGTGCATCCCTCCTCCCTAGGTCCTCTCCTTCCTCGTATTCCTAAGCAACCGCTACAACGATGAAAAACCGGTGAGTGAACACCCGCGGGATTGCCGCCCGCGAAGCACACTGCCGTTCATCATTGCATCCGCTCATTTTTTTTGTTCTGGTTTCTATTGCGCTACGCGAACCTAGTGGGCATCTGGCGCCGTCTGGCTCCCACTGGCGCTGTCTGTCGTCTTCCTGATCGCGTTTGTCCTTTTCGAGCTCCTCATCGCCGCCGAGCCAATGCTCGCGCCGTACATGCTCAAGGAGAAGATTCCTGTCCTTGTCGGCATCAGCAACTACCTGGTCGCAACATGCAATTTTGCGGTCATGTACTTCTTCCCGATGTGGTTCCAGACGGTCAAGCTCACGAGTGCTTCAACTGCCGGTCTGTCTACCTATTGACATATTGTGAAGGGACAGTGGATACTAACCAGTGGCCCGCGTGATCCTCGTCGTGGCACAGGCCTGCATCTTCTGCCTAACAGCATATCGATGTCCGTCGGATCCATGTTCGCAGGGTACGTACACACTCTCACGGCGTCCTAGCCATACATTCCTGCGCGTATGTTTACACGAATGTGCTATGATCCCGACAGGTGGATGATGCATCGGACGGGCAAGTACAAGATGATCAATCTCATATTTGGCACCTTCCCGTTCGCCGCTGCGGTCCTCATCACGCTCATGCGTGAGGACTCGGGACCTGTGCAACTCTGGCTGAGCATCGTATGTTCTCATTCATACATCGTGTTGAACTGACGTCATCCGCTCCTACGGTCTCTTAGATCCCCCTTGGGTTTGGGAACGCAGTGGTTCTGCAGACTATGTTGAGTAAGTGCTTCGCTTTCCATGCTTGGCATACCTGTTCGCTGAACTATGCGCGACTTCGCATTCTCGAATACGACAGTTGCCCTCCTCGCCCACCTTCCAAGTAAGCTTCTTGATCTTATGAACCTTCTCGCAATCAGCGACGACCATCACCGTGGCAGACGGTTCCAATGGCCTTCCGTTGCATTGCATGAGATCTTTCATGGTTTGATGCTGTGATGTCTAGATTCTGCGATGGCCGTGGGAACTGGTTTCGCGCAGGTCTTTCGGGGCATGGGTGAGTTCGCCGCGACTGCATTCCTTGATCGTGTGAAGACGATGTCTGACCGCCCTCCAGGCCAAGTGAGCGGCGTCGGGGTTGCGAGCGCGATATTCCAGTACACGCTGGACAGGGAACTCCGTGCCCGTATCGACGGGCCGGATTCGTCAGAGGTGCACCTCCGCGTTTCCTGTTTCCCCGGTGAAATATTCTCATGCCAGGCATTTTCAAATACGCCCAATTACGCCACGGCGCTACGTCGCAATTTGTCCTGAGCAGCTCATCCGGAGCATTCGCCACTCTGCGCGTTTGGTGGCGAGCTTACCGCCAGAGACGCAGCGCCACGCACGCGATTCGTATGCAATTGCCCTGCGGGCCGTGTTCACGATGGCCGCGAGTGCCACGTTCCTGGCGTACATCGTCCGCCTGCCCGTGCGTGCATGTGCTCTCTTTGATGGCCCGCGACTTACGGACCAGCGGCGTGCTGCTGTGTACAGATACCCGACAAGAAGCTCGAGCATAGTCCCAAGAAGGCTGCCGCGGGGACGCGTGAAGGAGCAACAACGCCGCCGTCGGTGCCGGAGACGCCGCTGGAGAGCGACGATGATGAAGAACGCGAAGACGGCGTGTCTCCGTTGAATTCGAAACGGCGGCCCGCGAGGAGGTTGTCGACTTACGAGTCGTCTGATGGCGGCATGGACTTGGAGAGCGATGAAATCGGTGGTTCGGCCAGGCGCAAGCGCTAGCGGCTACGACATACGTCCCGGGCTCGTGATGCCATAGAGCAGTTCTGCAACCGATATTTTCTTGCGTACGAGAGCCTCGGCCTCGCATCATATACACTGGGAGATGCGCCAGGTCTGTCCAATGAGCACGTTGCGAATGAGGTACCTTGACAACGAGACGCTCGCTCATGTAGTTGGAGCGGACATCTGCCCGTGATACGTGGTAGGGGGCATCCAAGCCCTTGTGGCGGTACCTCTGTTTCTCACTCGCAAGAAGTGTTATTTTCTGCTTCGGGTCATGACTTCAGCGCCGAGTGATGTAGGCTGGCAGTGCAGATTACCTTGTGCAGAACGGAGAGATCTGGCTAACCGCGACTCGTCCTACAACTCTTGATTAATTCATCACGAAGTCAACCAGCGGCAGTTTCCTCCTGAAGGGCGACATTTGTCAATATCAGTCCATAAATGATATCAAAGTATACGGGCGCCTGATACAGACCAAGGTGATCCGTCGACCTGGTCTCAGCGAGCGAAGCCAGAGGACCGGCGAATTCGCCCTGGAGGAACCAACTGGCTTCACCTGAAGAGACGTCTTAGATTCGCAGGCCCAGCCTGCGATGGGCAAATTTAGATGCCTCAGCGCTTTCAGAACAGCGCGCACCCTTACCCCTGCATTTATCCAGCGCCTCCTACAATTGAGGCCCGAAATGACAAAGCAAGTAACTGAAGCTCACCGTACAACTTCAAGTTTGCATACGTTGAATTCACCGCGAGCCTTTGGCTCAGTTTGCGGGATCCAGAACCTGATACAGAGCAGAAAAATGTTGGTGAGTCTGCCCGCATGCGCATGAGATTGACTTGGTACCCACAAGAGTTCTTGGCGGTTTTCACACCCCGAGGTGTATCTTCGGAACATTGCAAGAGAATGCGACCAGAAATGTAGTGAATTGTAGAACTGCGCTCCACTCGCACGCGCCAGAGAAATTGTTGAACAACACATGTTTGCTGTGCCTGGCATGCATACGATGAAAGGAACAACGTGACATCGTGCTGTCCAAATCGCATCGCAACCGAAGCATACGTACCTGTGATAAATCTGCGCGTGTGTAGAATCTGCCTCTAAGATACGCGCCATGCCATGATGCAACACCGTGAGTGATCTATGGCAAACGTTGTCTTGGGAAGGTGACCTGCGGTCGACGTCAACGCAATATGAAGGCTCGGACGCCCATATAACATGGCATGGGCTCGCAGTGACGCAGTCCAACGGCCGCTCTAAGATGCGCTCTGTCAGGGAGTCTGCCGAGCTTCATAGTAGAGAGCATCATTCGGCGTCTGCGTCCGCATCACAAGGACGGAGGACATGTGTATCCAGATCTATGTGGTATCAGTATGAGCAGCGTCTCTCGGTGGTTATTAGTAGGATTCACGTACTTGATATATTTCCGAAGCCGTACCTCAGATGTTGCACGCTTAATTAGCGGTCGAATAGCATAAATGCCCACGGAGGGCAGAAATTCCCTGAAGCTTCGCGACGGCAATCCCCATCGTCACCGGCTGTGTGCTCTATGGCTCGCAAGCAGCTTTGTTCCCGGAGACGCGGAAACAAAATCCGCAGTCGAAGCTGTACTGTTGGCATCAGCTTGAGAAGACCGGGTGCAAAGGCCGGAAGCAATGCGTCGAGGGCCTCCAGACAAGACGTCTTCAACGTCATCAAGCCCAATGGATATAGCCAGAAGCGCGGTATCGCATGAAAACGAAATGAGGTGACCGTCGGCCATGGTAGAGTCTTTCACTGCTGATAGTACTAGATATCAGTGGACGGTGTGGCGAAGCGGGCGCGACAGGTATCATGCTTAGGCCGGTTTGCGTAGCAGACAGCGAAACGCACGGATCTCCAGGGGTTGCGCATGGGTAGTATTGCAGATAGGTGACATTCTATACGTGACCCATCGCTTGGTTTCCATGTCCAGACGTGAAGTACTCATTGCGTTGACAGACAGTCAGAAGTAGGCCTGAATTGATTGTTGAAGTCAAGAGACCGTCTAAAAGACGTACGGGCGGGACATACCGCGGCATTTGGCGGGCTAGCAACACCACCGAGGCTACAGTGTCCAACAAAATGATCGTTCAGTAAGGGACCTCTTCGCAGAGAATGAACTTACACATTCAATGGCCACGATGAGAAGAAGAATGTATACCTGCCAGTCTCAGCACACGTCTTGGCCAGCTCCTCAATGTCGAAAAACTCCCCTACATGTCCGTAGTCAGCTCGGTCGGTCCAGACGAACAACACCGAATACTCACCAATGGGCATACCCCACAAGCTTCAATGGCGCACAGATGAGTAAACTACGATGACCAGGAGGTAACATATAACTCACCCGAGGAGTGTCTGATACGCCCACACACGTCAGCTCTGTGTACCACACGTTGAAACCACGGTCGTCGTACCTGATGCAGGTGAGGCACCCCTTCCGCAGGCGGAAAGCACTGCACACGAAAGACCTTAGGTTTACGCCCAATGCACGGAGCCGAGTAGCGACTGAGTACTGACCTCCAGCGCGGGTTGGTCACCAGCGACAGCAGCGAAGTGATTGTTCCTACTCAATCAATGAAGCCGTGTTGGTCATAGAGAGGGCCGAACTCACCACAGGAAGCGTTTCATGTCCTCGCCCTGCACGATGCCGGGGCTGGCAGCGCGTGTCAGCGTCAAGACACATAAGCACAGGCGCGTGAGAAACACGTCTTACTATGCCTCTGGCTTGCCCGGGAGCGCGTCCCGCTCCGCCTGGTCAACGGTGAGGTACTTTTGGATGAAACCTACACGCAGGAGCAGGATATCTCCACGCCGGAACGTCACGCCTTGCTCCCGCGCGCAGGCTTCCAACTCCGCGACAGTGACACCATACGACGACCACGGGTCGTAAGGGAGCTTAACGGCACCGCCTTTCGTGTGGTACCGAACCAAGTCCAGCAAGACGCCTCGGCCACAAATGCCGTGCTGTGCCCAGTCTGTGGAGAACAATCAGACCGCAGGATACGTAGGACAGGCGCGACGCACTGTGTATTCCCAGCTTGATCAATTCCGGATCTATGCTCTGAGGATCGGGAAAAGCGACGTGTCCAACAGGGAGCTTGTCGACCTCAATCCTAGGACAAACAAGCTTAAGCGGAAGCTAGCTACACGAAAGAGCGAGCACTCACCCTTGATACGTCACACGATGCTCGAGGATGGGGAAATGCTTGAGCCCGTCCCACTGCGAGCCGGATTGCGTGTTCTGTATAAGGATTTAGTCGGACATGCAACGCGGAAGGCGCAAACCACCTACTATGTAGATGGTGTCGTCACGGATATCGCCTCTCCTCCAGTGCGACTCGACATGGGGTGTTTGTCGCCCGAACAGCGGCTGTAAGAGTTGAGTATGTCAAGCGACTGCTTGTACCAAGCCTCAACGCCACGCACCTTCTCCGGGAAGTTGATCGGCCTCCGCGCATTGCCGTCATTAATTCCAGCGGCCTCCGAGATGAACTCAGGATGCTCACCAGTTCAGCGAGACAGCCTTCCCAGTTCTGATATCCTATCAGCGTCGACTAATCCATGATGCACGACGCACGTACCGTATTTCCTCCTGCGCTGCCCTCTTCACAACTTCGTCCGTCAGTAAGTTGACGGTGCCCAGTTGGTCGCCCTTTCCCCAAACCTCCCACGCGCACCCAGGGAAATTGCGGAACGCGGGCAGCTCGTCGTAGGTTGGCAGCCGCTTCTCCCCTCCCGCCTTCTCCTTCTCCTTGTGCTTCAAGTCCTTTTGCGCGCTCGCAGGAGATACTTGGGATGCTATGCCTCGCAAACGATCGAGTAATGTCATGGCAGGGAAGATGTGGGGGGACGACGCGGGTTCACAGATGGTTATGCCGGGCGACCCCCGCTATAAAAAGGGTCTCTCCCCCAGCCCGCCGAAAAGGATGCCGTCTGCGGAATGTTGGCGTCCTATCAGCAGGCGTTCAGAACACTCACGCGCATACCCCCTAGGGAGATCGATCCCAGGCGTGGGTCACGCAGGATTGGTGGGCCAAGTACCCCACCTTTCATTCGACACGCACGATGGAAAATAGAAGACGTCTGTATTGTATCGCTTTCAGCAGCATGTCAAAGTATTTACATAATGGAAGTGGGAAATGCCTGTGACGGAACTCAGACGGCAGGGCGGAAAAACGGATGCAGGAGCGCATCCTTCGGCGTAATTCTCCGCGCCGGGTCAAGCGCAAGGCACTTGTCCAAGAGGTCGACAAACGCGGTGAGCAACTTCCGTTCGTCGTCTTTGAGCTGCGCAGAAGACGGCGGCATGAGGCGTGCGCGCAGGTCGCGCGTGGGCTTTGCGACGTGCACTTTGCGCACGACATCCTAAATATATCCGCGGCATAAGCAGGAGTACCAGCCGGCAAACAGCTCGAATAGCACTTACCCCGCCAGTCACGCGATCCTGCTCGACACTCAAGAACGCCCCCATATCGTCGAAAAACGTCTCTCCAAACTTCGCCTTCTTGATCATTTTCGAGTTGAAACGGCCGCGCAGCTCCATCATGAGCAGGAGCATCTGGTTGTTCGACCTGCCCGGTAAGAGAATTTTGCCCGTGTAAAGCTCGTACAGCGTGCAGCCGATTGACCATATGTCCAGGGCTGGGTCATACGGGATGCCGAGAACTGTGGGGCAAGCAGTGTCACTTGACGAATGCCCAAATATAGATCGAGAAATACACGCACTGATTTCGGGAGCCCGGTAGAATCGACTCACAAGGTATGGAGTAATTTCGTTCTCAGAAGCATCGGAGGCCGACCCGAGGTCACATAATTTCACTTGGGTCTTCGACTCGTTCACCTGCAAGACGGTAAGCTTGCGACCGTGACGGATACAAAGGCACGTACCAAGATATTGTCTGGCTTGATATCGGCGTGCATGATGTTGCACTTACGCAACAAAGTCAAGGAGAGGAATAGGTGCTGCGCGTAAGTGCGCACGGCCTTGATGTTGAGTCCTACGTCCTTCCCGAAGCGCTTCACAATCTCGCGAAGATTCATACTGGAATGACATCGGCGGTGTTAAGCTGAGTTTGAGTGAGGAGCGTCAATCACACACCTCAAGGCTTCAAACACCAGACATAGGTGGCCGCGGTGCTCAAAGGTCCTCTCCAAGCGCACGACGTGCTTCTTGTTCTCTGGGTCTGCCTGATTGAGTTTGTTCAGGATAGCCACCTCCTTCAGTCCCGCCTTGTACCTACAAAGCAACGTGAGCCTATTGGTCGCGCATTCAGGAGAGTCGGATGACCCACATAGACTCTTGACTGCGCGTGATCTTTATCGCCACTTCCCTCCCAGGCTCTGAACCGTCGGGTTGGAGCACTCGAGCACGAACGACATTCGCAAACATGCCTTTACCAAGCGACGAAAAGACTTGATACCGCCCACCATCGAGTTGCTCACCCAGGATGATCTGATAATAACCCTCGGAGTCCGTCGCATTGTCCACCGTCGTCGCAATGAGTGCCGGTGCAGCGGGCCTCTGTAATACCGACGCAAATGAGGTTCTGGAAAGAGGTAGAGGCGCAGATCACTTACAACGACTTTCTTCACTTTCTTCACTTTCTTCGTAGACGTCGTGACGGCGAACATATCGTCGACATCCTCTTCCTCTTCCTCCTCTTCCTCTATCATGACGATGTCCGGGTCAGGCTCTGCTTTGACACCACGTACTCGCCTTTCCTCATCCTCGCGGCGATCAAGGCTCGGATCGTAATCCGCAGCCGATATCTGCTCACGGGCCCCGTCGCGCTGTGCTTCAGCTTGCGCCTCAGCCTGTGCACCTTCTTCCTCGCCGACTTTGGCTAGTTCAAACACCGCAGGTGTGGGTGACGTAGGCGGTGATAACTGGCGCCCTGCAACATTACGCTCATCAGCGCATAGCTTCAACACTGCGAGGAGGACGACTCACTCATGACGTCTGTTGTGATACCTGCGCTGTCTGCATCTGGAGTTACCCTGACGCTGTATGCATGGAGACTCTGGGACTGAGATATGGGATCAGAAACGAGAGGGAGAGGCTGAGGCGGTTGGACCGCACTGCTTGGTCCTGGGCTGGGGCTCGCATCTGTCGTGTTGACGCTTGCGACACCCGCATACTTGGCAAGTATAGCCTGGCGTTTTGCACGACGCGCCGCGAGGGTGAGTTCTACAGGCACGGGAGACGTGGCTAGTTCAAGCTCTGGGCCTGGCTCGACCGCGGTGGCAGAAGTGGCTGGTGCTGAAGGGGCGGAGGAGGAATGGGCTGGTGACCGTCTAGAGAGGTCATTTGCGTGAGGGGTTTCTGATGCGGGATGTGGTGAAATTCTGATCGAAATGAAAGTTAACAAACGCATATAGCCCACTGCAGAATTGAAACGATACGCACTCGCCTTCCTCTTTTTCAGAGTCGCGGGTCTCTGGACGTCGCGATTTGCTCGAGATAGAGTCTCGCGGAGAAGTTGGTGATTGTCTTCTGCGAGAGTCTCTTGGAGATGCTGGTGAACGACGTCGATAGTCGTCTCGCCGAGACGCACGAGCGCGGGAATCGCGATCATCTCTGCGATCCCTCCCTCGATCCCTGTCATATTCGTCCCGCCTATCTCGTCCACGGCCAGAGTCTCGACCACCCCGACGGTCGTCATTCCTGTCGTAGTCCCTTTCACGACTGCCGTAATCTCCCCGCGGACGATCTATGCCTGACCTCTTCTCAGAACGCTCCTTCGACCTAGATGGGGGCAGGTAGACATCCTTCCAGTCGCGCGGCTCTGACCCCCTGGGCCTCTTCCTGTTCTCCTCTGAGGCGCCGTCGTAAGGACGCTTAGTTCCTGAGGAGACGTTAGTCATGTTGAGCGGGATAATGGGTTGTTACGGAGCACCGCACGATGAAGAGAAAAGCGGTGAAGACAATAGAGGCAGGAAGAGGAATCTCAGACTCGGGCGGCGCCTGACAGACGTCGGTGGTGAGATCGTCGTCGATGTCGGTGAAGTGACTGTTTGCTCTTTGTTTGCGCATGTAACGCCCTGACACTGGGTGACTGTGTGACGACGCGGCTGTGACTCCGACTCATCATCGCTTCCCCGCCGTACGAGGACTACGTTCTGAATTTCAGGCGAACTCGCAAGAGCATATCATGGTGACAAATAAAATAATGATGTCACAGCAAGCTGCCCACACCTTCGAAATCACCTTTGAGTCCTCAGGCTAGCTGTGGTGGCTGCTCTCAATGCAGCCGCCCTCGTCCCAGGCTGCGGCTGGAACTCCTTGCCCTTCGCCTCGCGCACGCGCCGATCCTTCTCATCCCGCGCACGCGTATGCGGCGACGGGAACTCCTCCTCTGACTCTCCCGTGTCTCGCCGCCTCATGACCGGTCTGCGCGGCGCGATGCGTGGTGAGGATTTTGCAACAGAGGTAGGCGCACGCTGCTGGGTTTGTTTGAGCTTCGCAAGCATGCCGCTGTCGCCCTCGTCGTCGAAGGGAGGGACGGATGGTGCTTTCGGCTGCCCGTGTGAGGAGAGCCTTTGTGCTGTCTGCAGGTCGTCTGGGCTGAGCCTGGCGATGGAATCCTGAGCGCCCTCGTCAAAGAGACCTGGCGTAGAAGCTATCAGATTTTGAATGAACAAAGCGCTTCACTGACCGTCGTCGCCGTTCGCAGGGTCCAAATAGGCCTCGACCTCCATACTCTCCCCTTTGCCATCTTCGTCAGGGACTTCCGGCTGAGGCGTGTCCTCGAGGATCGAGTCCACCGCTGGACGCGGCCTTGCGGCCTTGAAAGGGACCTTCCGCTGCCGGGAGCGCAGAGCGGACTGGGCATGAGGCTCGACCGACGCTGAGCGCGCGCGCGTGCGGGTCGCTGGGCCGTCGTCTGACACTGGCGGGGGAGATCGCACTGCTCGCTTCTGGGAAGATGAGGGCTTGGGCCGCGCGGGTACGACGACTTCGACCTGGCGACGCGGCCGCGACCACAGTTGCGTTGTCGGAGGTGTCATTGGCATTGCAGTCTCTTGCTCCTCGGCGGGCTGCGAAGGCGAGGGCACTGGACTTCGGCGGATTCTCGACGGACCGGCCTGGACTTCGCGTCTAGCGAAGGAGGTGTCAGTAGGACTTAAACTTAGATGAATGTGCTCCTCCTTACGCCTCAAGTCCCGCTTCAACGTCTGGTACCGAGTTGACTTGTTGAGGTTGCGGTATCTGAGGTGCCTCAGATAAGTCAAAGAACGGGATCGGCAGCCATCGTCGCACCTCTCTGCGTTTCTTCCGAGCTGGAGGACCACTACGCAAGGGCCGCTGTGCATCGACAGGATCTTCTGCCCGAGCGCGCTCCTGACTACGACCCGCTCTGGCCTGTGAGCGAGCTGGCGACTCGTGCTGTGGCGGGTGCTGTGGCGGGTCAACGGGCGGGACTTCCTCCTCTTCCTCCTCTTCCTCCTCTCTACGCAGCTCCGCCTTCGCCCCATCCTCTTCCTCGTCCTCCCCGTCTTCCTCCCTATTGTCCCCTCCCCCAACATTTCGGCGCCGCCTATTATGACGATTCTTCCTGATTTCGTGGTACTGGCCTTTCCCATTCGCCGGCGGTGGATGTCCCTTGACGTAGGCATCAATCATGGGATCAAACTCCTCTTGGTGCTTCCTGTATCGCTCGCGCCAAGAGTCAGCTGTGTGTTCAAGGGCCCATGCCCTGACATTGTGCTCGGCGGCCTGGAGACATGTCAGAATATCATTAGAGGAGTCCGGTGGAAAACTGACGCGACGCATCAGCTCGTAGTATATGACACTGCCCGTGCGGCCGCCGTCTTCTTTGTTCGGAATCGTCTGCGCTAGAAACTCGGCAAGATTCTCATCGTCTTGCTCGGTGAAGGGGTTACGCCTGAGGAATGCTTTGTTACCGAAGGCGCTGAGCGTCGACAGAAAAACGCACCGTGCACCTGGACGGCGACCGGGGAGATTTCGGTCTGGCTGGGGGACCTCGAGGGAGAAGGACTTCTTGGCGAGGCAAATGTCGACGAAGCCGGACATGCGGACGTATGTCTTCTGTGAAGCAGCATACTTGTCCACGAGTCGAACATGATCCACTCTGTCTGTTGTCAATACGACGTCCGCATCCTCTTCCGCGTCCACAACTTCACCACCGTGCTCCTGAGACGTTGTCAGGTGTCGCGGGAGATGAACGCTTGACCCCCAGACGCACGACGATCTTCTGGGTCAACGTTTCAGCATCTTCATCAGCCATATTGCGCATGTGAAAAGCCGCCGATGCGCCACTTGGCAAAGTAAAGAGGGCGGGGGCGGCTTCCTACGGTGCAGAACTTCAATATACAGAAACGATACACGGAGCCACTTCACGCACCGAGTCTCCCTCCGAAACCTGCGAATGTAAATCTTGCTCATAACCCTCCACTTCAAAAGTAGAGTCAGACATGACTATCTGAAGGAAATGGATATGTCGTAGCTGAGAACAAGTGAACAACTTGAACGAAGGCGGGCGGCACTGTCACGCTATCTCGCGTGACGTCACGCGACTAGCCGTGCCCGCGTGATACAATTCAACGAGCCGCATTTACCGCCGCCGCCCGCCGCCCGCATTCTCCAGTGCAGTATGTGCCGAAACGGTTCAAACTGCACCCCATCGTAGTACAGTATCAATCACTATCTTAAGAACGGAGTACCGGGGGGAAGTTGGTAAAAATTATCTCGCTCCTTCAGTTCGACCACTGCGACTTCACCGATTTCACAATTGAATAATCTGTCGTTTTCGACTCAAGGCTCTTTTCTCTCGGCCCTCGCCCTCCTGCAGTCGAGTAGAAGACGCTCGTTAGCGGCCGACCACGCGCGTCCTCTGGCCCTGAACGGTCGTGAGCGGGGCCGACGCGTGCCTCGGTTGACGTTGCGGACTTGACATCGTCTTCATCTGATTCAGAATCAGACAAATAGTGGTGTGTGGTCAGAGGATAGAGTCTCACATGTCACGGTGGGGGAAGAGGAATCCGAAGAGTTGGACATGCCGCGACTGCCAAGGGCCGGACGGATGTCGTGCAAGCCCCACTTGTCGAGAAGTTTCTTCCCAAGTGATGGATCGATCTCTGCGCAGTCTCCAAGCGACTCGACTTGGTCGGCATCCAGGAGGTGCTGGACACGTTTGAATTTGTGTTTGTAGGTGCTTATCCAGTCAATGTGAAAGTCTCGACCCCTGGCGCCTGCAAAGATAGTGGAGTCCGCAACGGGGAAAAGAGCATCGGGATCTTGCCAAGATACTTCCGAGTCGCTAGAGTCGATTACAGGGCCGATTATTCTGCCGCATCATCAGCATAAGTTTGCCAGAGCCAGACAGAACAAACCTTGCACATCCGTAAAACTGTTGATTTGTCGCTTTTTTGAAGTGGTTACATCTTTGCTAGTCCGGTAGGCATGGTCGAGAACTGGTTCGTGGCGCCTCTCAGTGGCCCACACACTCTGTTGGAGGCTGCGGTTGGCCACATGCTGTCGAGTTGAGTAAGAACCGACGGATATTCATGTTACTGACGGGCGCCATGACGAAGTACCGGCGGGGATTCGGTGCGTTTCTTCCTAGCAAGTCAAGGGCGTGTGAGTGAAAGTAGGCTGTCAATGATTGCGTTGTCCTACGCTGCCTGCCCGCTTCCGCCGCCAACAGCTTACCGGCACCAATACGACTGAATTTGCGGTCGTCAACCTTTCTTGCACTGCGGCAGACAAGAGGGGGACTGAGCAGATCTCCAGGTCGTAGTGGCAAGCCGTGGAATCGCGAAACGGCTTTCATGAGGTAATCTTCGGACTCGAAGTCGACGAAAGCGTCTCTTGACCCGCGAAGGAGGTAGACCGACACGACGCCTCCGAAGATTCTTCGCTTGACGGAAGCACTGCCATGCCCACGGCGAGACGGCAACTGAGGGTATCTTCCTAACCAACATCCGCGCCGTCGGTCTGGATGGCCGAGGTGGACTTTTTGCCTGCTCCGGTGTCGGAGGTCGATTAGGAGCACCCCTCAGATTCGAAGAGGTCAGGAAGTTGTGGTCGTCATCGAGGGCTTGCATGGTGTCTGGGAACTCAGCGTGGAGAAGATCCGTGAAGCGGGGGTGCCAGCTAAACGGAAGTCTATGAGATTGAAGATGGACCATAGGACAGCGCTCACAGGCGCTGTTCGGGTTCGATGCTCTCTTCGTCGCCCATAAATTCCGCTCATCTCCCATCTTCCAACGCAGAAATAGTAATCGGGGCTCCAGGAGGCTGTCCCCGCTGGCCGAAACGTTCGTTCGGCGATGGCTGTCGAGCCGCAGGCATCAAGACGAGGTCGTATACCATGGATTTCGTCCGGGAGCTAGTCAAAGATCGTCCGGGAGTGGACGGTCAAGGATGGAGCATAGGTGATGGTATCGGTCTGAACGGTGTCTGGCCTCATGGTCAGTGAGGACGCCAAATACTTACGACACAGCCGCATGAGGCGATCCTCAGGTTCATCATATCCTGTGCGCAGGCGCAGCCCGCTGCGTGGGATACTGACGGGAGACCCTAACCACAGGCTGTGGTTTACTGGCGCCGACTCGCCCGAGGTCAACTTGAACCGTCTCTCAACACTCACCATAGGATGGACGAGAACAGTCCGCCGCCCCTTGTACCGGCATCACATGCGCTCAGCATGCGGCAAGAACGGAAGCTGGTAGACAACCTTGATGAGCGGTTCCTTGATGTCACTCGGAACTATAAGAAACGGTTCGTCAGGGCCTTGCATGGTGCAAATACCCACCTTTAAACAAATCCACAGCTTTGAGCCCTCTTCGAGCTTGCCCACTTTGTCGGCGTACTTGCACGCCCAGCAGACGCTCCTATCGCTTATCCTCCAGATACCCCCTATCGATCCTTCGACGTCGTTGCGGACCGCGCTTTTGCTACGGTTGACCAATGACGCCATGAATTCGATACCAGGGTACCCAGCCGAGCCAGGTAGCCTCCCCGAGCTACTCGCGTGGCTCGATCTCCTGGACCGCGGTTGGGTCGCCGTGCTGCGGCGCCAGGTATGGGACACCGCGCGCCACGATGGCGTTGAATCTGTCCTTCCCGAAGGCGCCCACGCGTCAGCCGTCAATCAGACGGAACGCACGCGCTTGCGAAGTTTGCTCGTGACTGGAACAGGACGGATGGAGGAGTGGTTAGAGGAGCTGGATGGCGAGGGCGAGACGTTCGGCGAGGCGCTGGAGCGACTGGGCCTGCAGAACGGGTTCGACGAGCTTTTCTACAGGACGCTCACCGAAATTGGAGGGCTGGGAGAGGTGGCGAGCGATCCGAGCGGGATGATCGGAACGTGTTAAACGGGGGGAAGAAACAGATGTAGTATTAACGGGTGTATGAGGTGATGATGTACGAGACACAATGCCAGCCCTATCGCTTTCTTTGTGTGCGGCGACTGTCCCCTACGAACGAAGTTAGCACATACTTAGGCAGCAGACAGAACACACACTCACCCTTGGCTGTCGACTTCTTCGGCGTCCCTTTGCCTCTCTTCTTCCGATCCTCAATATCCTGAAGCCTCTGCTGCTCGTCCTGATCTATCAACTTCCACTCCGGGTTTGCGCGATTGAGCGCGGCAAAGGAAGCCTCCAGGGGGTAGTATTTGAGCATGGAGGGCCCCTGCAGACGCCGTCTGAGGTACTTCGCACCGGTGCGCTGCGACGTGGGGTTGTAGGACGTCCCGAAGACGGAGCAGCGGAGGCGCGTGAGGGCTGCGAGACGAGAGGGTGCAACGCTCGCCATTTTCCCTCTCCGAGTTGTGCGAGGTAGATGGAGGGAGGAGGTGGCTTTTACTGTGAGTGGCGTTCGGCTTCAAGCTCTGAGTCACTCTGAGTAGCTCTGAGTCTCAAGGCGAAAGCCCAAACATAAACAAACACGCAGATATTCGACATTTTGGATGCTTTTCGGTGAATATACGATCCGTTGAGCTCAGCTTTCGCCTGCAAGACGTCGCGGACTCCCGCAACAGGACCCAGCTCTCAAATATTTGCCGGAGTATCGAGCTAGGCAGAGGCATTCCTCCGGTCTGTCCACAGTCCGTCCACATATGCGCTGGCTCAACTCACATGCTCCGCAGAGCTCGTCTGGAGCTGCGACCCATGCAAAGGACCCTGTCTTTTGCGGTCTTTCGATGTCGGCGCCTCGTCTTTCCCCTCACTTCTGCACCATGGGCAGCTAGTCGACACTATGCGATGGCCGCGCCGCAGCGCGCCCCACGACTCCCCCATGGCCCTCCAGCAGCGCAAAAGCGTATGACCTCCAGCGATGTTCTTGATAGGCTACAAGATCACGTTCGTCCCTGGTCACAGAGGATGTCGACCCGGGATCGTCTCGTCGCGTTCGGCATTCCGAAGGATGCGCTGCCCGTTCTCCTCCGCACCTACGCGAAGGCCTTGGCAGACGGTACCGCGTTCCGCCCTGAAGAGCAGGACGCGGAGGTGCTCGCACGCCTCGCCCACGACGTCTTCGACACCAACCCTCAGCTCGCAATCGACCGCGCTCTCACAACCACGCTCTACAACTGGGCCTGCGACCCGCGCCACAGCTCCGTTGTCCTTCAATGCGTTTCCAAGCCGACATTGCAGGCCATGATGCGTCTGCGCGACGCCCTCGATTTCACCCGCATCATCGACAGGTATCCACTCGCGCGCGCCATGCAGCGCAAGATCATCATGCACGTCGGGCCGACGAACAGCGGCAAGACCCACAACGCCTTGCGCACGCTGGCCGCAGCGAAAGTCGGCGCGTACGCGGGCCCGCTGCGCCTCCTCGCGCACGAGATCTTCGAGCGCCTCAACTCGGGCCAGATCGTCCCGCTCGGAGTCGATCCCGACGCTACTGCAGAGCCGGACGAAGGGAGCAACATCGACGCGCTCGACCCATCCGACGCGAAGGCAATCAGCAAGCATGGGAATGCGCGCTTCGCGCGACCGTGCAATTTGATTACGGGCGAGGAGCGCAGGACGATGGCAAACGCGACACTTTACAGCTGCACGGTGGAGATGCTCCAGCTGGATCGCCGCTACGATGTCGTGGTGGTCGACGAGATTCAGTTGATCGCGGACTCGGACCGCGGCTTCGCATGGACCTCCGCAGTTATTGGGGCCGCTGCATCTGAGCTCCACCTCTGCGGCGAGGAGACGGCTGTGCCACTCGTCGAGAGTCTGGCCGCAATGACGGGCGACGAGGTCATCGTCAATCGATATCAGCGGCTGTCGGAGCTGAAGGTGGCGGATGAAAGCTTAAATAACGATTTCAAACGCGTACAGAAGGGCGATTGCATCGTGGCGTTCTCCAGGAGCCGTATCTTTCAGTTGCGGGACGAGGTGCAGAAGGCGACGGGTCTGCGTTGCGCAGTGGCCTACGGCCGGCTACCTCCAGAAATCCGCAGCGAGCAGGCAGCTCTATTCAACGACCGTGACAGCGGATACGACGTGATGGTTGGCAGCGACGCTATTGGGATGGGCCTAAATCTGTTCGTTCGCACGCCTGCAAAGATGATCCTCCAAACTCACCCCTTGTCTAGGAAAATCAAGCGCGTCATATTTGAAAGCATGGAGAAGTTCAACGGCGGGTCGTCCGCACCACTTTCCTACTCGCAGGTCAAGCAAATCGCGGGACGCGCCGGTCGCTACGGCATGCATGCCGATGCGAAGGAAGGAGGTATCGTCACAACTCTGTCACCCGCCGACCTGCCCCTTCTTCGAGAGGCCATGGCTGCCCCCATCGTGCCGCTCCGCCACGCACGTATCGGCTTCTTCGGCAACGTTGCGTTCAACGTCATCGAAGCTCTGCCCAAAGGCACTTCGCTGCATGTCATCAGGGACGCGCTCATCTATGGTTCCACTCTGCCCCCGACCCTCGCCATCATGGACCCAAGCCTCTCGGAAACTACCACGAGTATGTTCGTCGACTCCATCGTGCATCCGATGTCCTTCTACGAGCGTGTGATATTCATGATCGCGCCTTTCCCAATCCGCGACGAGCTCTGCAAGTCGACGGTGGGCAAGATGTTCGAGTTGTACCGCGATCGCGGGAAGGTCGACATCGCCGAATTGCTGCGGGAATGCGGGCTACTGAACAGCCTCAACCACGTCCTGCAGGCGCGCCAGAATCGCCAGTCCTTGGCGAAGGCGAAAAAACATCTTGAGGAGCTAGAGACGCTGCATAAGTGCCTGGTGACGTATATCTGGCTGTACATGCACTTCCCAGTGGGGTTCTATGCCCATGAACAGGCGAGAGCGCTGACGCGGTCGACGGAAGAAGCCATGGACTATGCATTGCAACAAGGAAGACAGCAAGAGCGTGGACCGCAGAGGCCGAGGTTGGAAGTACTAAAAAGTAAAGATGGGATGATGGCCCGTCAGCATCTATGAGCGCACTTCGTGAGTTATATTCGCACTACGTGCCCTTTTCTGTGCTCATCTAAGTGTCTTCATTGGCAGGTTCTACTCATCATCGTCATCATCTATTGTAGACGATCTCGTCGACCCTATAATACTACCCCCACAACCCCAATCGACATCTTAGGGTTTTAATTCATACCTGTTCTGGTTCAGCCGTCCAGCTCAGATGTCAGCGCACATGATATAGAGCTTACGCGCTAATATTTGAAGACTTCGCTGAAGCGCGTCCATGCCTATTCCGCAGCAAGCTCGTACTGCTTCTGGTAGAAGTCCGCCGCGCACTGGAGACAGGGCACATCGCAAAATTTCTGGAAGAGACGGTCGCAACGGAGATCTTGAATAACGTCGACGGCGTCACTGTCTTTCCCCCAATCCTGAAGGCGAGAGTTTTGAGCTATGTAGCGGCGGGACATTGCGAGCTTGCGGAGCACAAAGGATTGCGCTTGCGCGTGTTGGGTAGGACGACTGTCTTCTGTGTATTAAGGTCAGCCACGGAGACTAGACTTGAGGATCTTCTTCCTCTTTCAGCCCGCGGAGCGCTGCAGGATCCAACTGGCAGCATTCGTACATGGCATTGGCGACGTCCGAGACGTGCTCGATCGCTTTCGCCTGCTTGTCACAATAGCGATGGGCGTGAGTGCGGGCAAGATGGGCTACGCGGATGCACTGGAAGGCTTCTCGTTGGATGCCGCCTATACTTGGCGGCGCCGTTTGCGCATTGATAAATTCGCGGTGGGAGGCAGGGTATGTGACCTCAAGTCGTGAGGCCGCTTCATTCGTCAGGTCCAGCGCGCTGTATAACATTCCAAGCACCAGCAGGCTGGCAGCGTATTCGAAGGATGCGGACTCCCGCCTGGCATGGCTGGTCACGGCATGAGCACAGTAACATATCAACGCTATCGAATTCACCCACCAGGAGTACATGCCTTGAATCATATGCTCGACGTCCGTCGCAGAATCAGTGAGATGTACCGCAGGACACCCTTCAATTATCTCCCTTGTTCGGGCACAATGTAGGGGAGAGACGCCATATCCTCGAAAACTTCGGAGCGCTCCAGTGCACACGGAACAAAACGTTCTGAGCGTGGATGACAATCGACCCGTTTTCATACCACAACAGCCTAGTATGTCGAACAGCACCGAGCTGGGGTTCATATTCAAAGGCTTGATTGCATAAGTGTACCGTCCAGAGTCGTCGGTATTCCTTCCAGTCACAGATGGCCCTCCGGGTGAGAATAAAGGCGGAAATATTGAGCCCGACACTGTATGCCCAACGAGCAGTCTAATAAGCATGGTCACCAAGTAAGTAAATGTGACCCACTAGGCTAGAATTAAGCCAGCGAACCAGATAGTCATTGAAACGATGCCATGCTGGAGCCTGGAGGCCGTCATTCGGTATGAACCGCAATTCGGACTGGTGGGTGACTGTGGCCCAGGTGGAAGTTGATATCTATCTTGCCTTCTGATGAGTATGCGGAACGCAGTTCAACCGTAGAGCCTGAGAGACTATGAACTCAAGGCGATTCAAACTTTCAACGGAAGGCCGGCCCGACGTTGTGCGGCTGCGGCTGAGTCGGTGTTTCCATCCAGTCCGTACCAGCGCCGCTCTTTTCTTTCTTCTGCTTGAACAGATTATCCAAACGCCCTTCTCTTCTCTTCGACGCGTGTGGGTCACTTGCACTTGGATCATGGATCCGGATGGTCAGCTGCCAGCGTGTGACGCTCTGGAAGCTTCAAGCTTCAACTTCAGATCCGTAGAAAGGCCTCAGGCTAGCTGTCTGAGGTCTCTCACAGTCCGACTACCACCGCCTCTTTTCTGACCGACGAGTCCATGTCTTCCAACGTCAACGTCGGCGATGCAGCGTCAAGCGAGGCATTGCTCGAGGAGGGCTACTTCGTCGCCGTTGTGCGTCCAATTTCCTCAGCAATCTATCTCAAAGAGGCTGGATCGCTGAATCGCAGGCTCCCGCAGGCTATCGATGGCATCAAAAGACTGTCTTTCCTGTCTGTCGGCTCCTTGGTGATTTGTATGGAGGCTCACCCCGAACGTATAACGGTCGACATTCAATGTTGATGCGTTCTGCTTCAATTTGGACGCGTCACTTATACCTTGTAATCCCACCCCTCTCGCCGTCGCCGCCGGGCCCAACACCGCAGTTTCTCGGGCTGAATTGTCCCTCGCGGGGCTCGCGATGATACTAGTGGACCCTCCCGAAAAGCTCGTCGCCCCTATTGTGGCAAAGTGGCCCAGCGTCTTCGCATGGATGTCGTACTTTCACAGCATTAATGTGAGTGAGCGATCCCCTGCCGAAATCGAGGGTGGCATATTGAAGTTTCTCGGGTCCACCTGTAACCATCTCTTGAAAACTTTTCTCTGCACACCCGGCCTTGTCGCTATGGCCACCACCATCTGGCTCAAGGATCCTTCGAAGGAATCTCGTGTCCGACTCAACGCAGCCTCTGGATTCAACCTCTTCCTGATTAACGCCACGGACGCCGCCGGCGTTGCGATGGACAAAGCTGTGCACGATGAAATACTCAGATGCGTGGATGGCGACGCAAACAAAATTGCGGAACATGCACTTGTCCTTGTCCGCGAGGCGTCGAAGATACCGACGGGTTCAGGGCGGCTTCTAACCCAGGATATAACCATACTCTCCAACTTGTGCCTGGGGCCGACGCACGACAGCCGCATGGCAGTCATCAATAAGCGCGGCATCCCGCTCATCACTGCACTTTTTGTTTGCCTCTCGTCTCCAAAAAACTCTAAATCCCAGAGCCCTCTGATCCGCCTCGCCATATCCGCATGCGCCGAGCTCATTGACGACATCATCACAACCTAAGGTGGTATCCCATGGGTGAAGCAGGCCATCTTGTCCGGCTTGCTCACTGGCATCGTCAATACGGGCGCAAAACTGTCGACCGAAATCGCTGCGTCCGAGTCACTTGGGGGGTACGACAATTCCGTCGCCGCCTGCCTCCGCGGTCGTAGCAAAGAATCGCTAGCAATAACATTGCTGGAGTCCTTCCCCCTCTGGGGCGGAGAGGAGAGCGACCCCTTCGCAGGACGCGACCTCCGTCAAGACCGAGCTTGCAGATGTTTGATACTGACTCAGACTCCGTTTCTAAGGTAGTCGAGTGCATCGTATTCGCACCGCGAGCTTTCCTTTGATTATGCATTCCTTTCGCTTACATACCCGACAGTACTGTGCCTGTCATATGCGTCCCTTTCTTCCCATTTGACTTACCAAAGCATACGGTATTTTCCTGCTCGCATAACCCTCTACAAGTACTGTACTAGACATGCGCCAGAATCTCTTTGCTGATTAATTCCTCAATGTCATTGGGAGCGACGCTAGCTTCAGCCTGGAGCTCGTCCACATACCTGCACGCTCCTGTTGCTTTCCTGCAATCTGTCGATCCGTCGCCGTCAATACGGTGCGTTTTACGAACGACGTCGTGATTTCGATACCGGGACACCCATCAGAGCCAGGAAGCCTTCCAGAGTATTACCGATACAATGGCTGGACTCACTGCGGCGTGCTGTGGCACAATGAATGGGACACCGTGCGCCGCGATGGCTCCCCAAAGACTCCCCTTCAGCCAGACTAAATGCACGCGCTTGCGCTACATGCCCCGGAGTCCGGGCTGATGGTTGAGGACTAGGAGAAGCGAGAGTTCGACAAAGCGCTGGACACGGCAGCGTACTCGTTGGTGAGACAAGGTAATTGCATGATGACGTGCGCGAAGCGCCATGCAGTAGTATACATTGACTGACGCTCTGACGACAGATGAAGGTATGCCCTGGGTTCATGGCCCGCGCCTGCTGAGCGCCCGACGAGTGGACTTGCACAGCAAATCTGGCTGCCTATGTCCGGTATATGGTCAGCGGCTAGTCGGCTCAATCGTGAAGACAAAGTTGAACATACATTTGTCGCCTTTAGATGTTGGTGTATGAGACCAGCGGATGCAGGACAGCCTCCGTAGACTGCATTGCTCTCGCCTATACTGCGACCGTCTCCACGACTCCTTCCCCTCCGATCATCGCAGCATAGGACTTCCAGGAGGAAGTTGATAGAAGTTCATCCTGTCCTTCTGAGACGACTGTGATGTGACGGACTTGACGCCGGAGTAATTCGAGTAATTCGTGAGGTGCGTCCTCGACGAGAGGGGGCTGGTGTCGCGCCAGGACTTTCCCGGCCCGCGCCAGTTGGAAGTCTGCCGACCGCCCGCCCGCGAGGGCGGCAATTCGACATCCGATGATGCCATGACATCAGCGACCACTGCTCTTGCTCCTCCATAGCTAGCGTTCTTCGGAGGCACGGCCGCCGGAGATGATAATGAGAAGGCAGCCTTCGAAGTACGCCCAATTTCGCGAGCTGATGTTTGCGCAAGGGCAGAGGATGATTGTTTCGGCTCCTCTCCGATTGCTCCTAGCATGTCGTCGAAGTCCGGAAGGCGGAAGAGGCGCTTCGCTGCAGGTGGTTTCGAAGACGACCGACGCAGAACAGGGCGTCGAACCTCCGGGGAAGTCTCGGCTAGACTGAGACCGTGGTTGCGTGCGAGGTAGCCTTGTCCAATCAATGCCGGAAGGCTCTTGGACCAATTGCTGAGCCGCGCAGCCTCCACACGCTGTGAATCGTCCAAATGATTGGGAAGAAAGCAGAAGACGTGGTCGACCAGGAAGCCCGCCAAGATGGGGGTCATGTGCGGGAGGCGTATGAGATATTCGCGGGGAGATTGCTTGAAGTCGTCGAATGAGGGACACTGTCCTGGGGCAGTGTCGGTCCAAGGATTGATATGATACAGTCTGCGTAGGGTGAGAATGTCAACGCTGTACCAATTTATTCGATAAATATGCACATACAAATTGATCAGGATAACGCCCATAGCCCAGATGTCGGCTGCGCGCGGGCTATATGTCGGCGACAGATTGTTTCTACATTCTGCAAATAGCGCTTGTCAGCGGATTCAAACGAGAGGAAGGCAAGATCTCATACCGTAGCTCATGTATGGCTCGCTTCCGCAATCCATCTCCGCCGATTTAGCGTCAGTTGTAGCGAGATCGAGGTCGATGAGCTTGACACGAGGGACGCGTTCGCGGGTACCGTCAACCATGGTCCGCCATTCGTCTTTGATCAAAAAATTCGACGGCTTGAGATTCCGATGATACACGCCGGCAGCATGGCAGCATGAGACGGCATCGCAGATTTGGGTGAAGATAGATGTGACGAGTGACATGCGGTGAAAGGTGAAATGCACCAGGATGGGCATGTCGGGTGCGAAGACAGGGCCCTCGGGTGGTTCCACGTCTGAATAGTCGAGGTGGGTTTCCAGGTAGGAGAGCAGTGTGCGTCCCGGGAAATATTCGAAGACGAAAAGTATACAGGACGAGGTATGATATGTGCGGAAGAGGGTGACGACATTCCTATGCATAGGGAGCGACTCGTGTATGAATGCCTGAAGATGATCAGCAGATGCTCTTACAAACGATTGGGCTGCCACGCACCTCTGAGATGTGATAACTCCAAGCAATCTCGTCCTCCGCCCGGCTGATGACCTTCATGGCGTACTCACGCTGCGTCTTGCTATCTTCATGTATCTCGCGCGCGAGGTATAAAGTGCTCTTCTTCGTCGCAAGTTGGCGTACAACTTCGAGATTACGCATGCGCCTAGGAAGTCGATGTTCTGAGCGCCCGCGTGTATGTCGCACGGTGAGGACTTCGCCATGAAGCTCGAGCCCTTCGCCGATGATGTCCCCGGGAGAGAGGGTAGAATGTTTGTATGTGGCTACGCGGTCGATTTGCTCTTCAAGAGGGCGGCTGTCCATAGCTGGAAGAAGACGATCGAAGCAAGGGCATCAGTCGCGCAATACGTCCGGTTATATATAGTACGAACACACAGATTACTTGGCGCCTAGTAACCGCACTGCCACACCACAGTGTTCATATGGGCGCAGCGAACACCGGGTGCACGTCCATGCGGGTTCCTCGTGGACGAGGCACAGCCTTGTGTGGATCGCATCGTGCGTCGTAATGGCAGACGGTGCAGTGAGGGGAAGCGTATCAGAAAAGATGTAGGCGAGCGATGCAGAATGCACATGCGTACAAGCAGGACACGTGACCTGGATGCGAATGAGCATGCAGTAAAGTTCACGATATGGCGGAAACAAACGCACCGCGTCTGATGGTACGAAAGTATGGCTCAATCACAGATTTCAACACGCCAGCCACCCCATCCGTCCCTACTGCCAATATGCGGTCCATGTGTAACGCGGAGGCGACCTGAGTCATTCCCGGATACCTCCAGAAGGACAGCTGCGATCAACGCAGCGATACGCGGAGCCTCCTTGTACGCGACACAGCGTAGCGGTCCGTATCCGAACGGGAGTAGCGCGGCCTTCTGCATCTCCGTGACACGCGACAGGTGGAAGCGGGTGGGATCGAAGTCTGGTGCCGAAGCGCCCCAAATGCTGGGTTCTCTATGAAGCGACTGGATGTCCGCCACGAGAAGGTCGGGGGGTATCCTGCGAATCTTGGATATAAGGCTGGAAAGCATGCATGACGCAATGGGCGAAGGAGAGGGGGAGATACGAGCCCGGGATATCCGCTTGCTGGGTGGATCGAGCCTCAGGACTTCGAGGATGAACGCTTCGACGCTCGGACGGGTCCCCGAGGCGCGCTGGAAGTGCGCCTCGCAAGGGTCTTGCAGGTAATCTTGAAATACGGCCCGAGCATCGATGTCGTGATCTGCGCGAGCGACTGCGATGGCAACTACGCGCCACATTGTCTCGTAAGTCGGAATGACCAGGTCCAACGGAGTCTCAAGATGGGGCAGCCATCGACGAAGGTGAGAATTCATCTGCTCTAGCGGCTCCGACGGCATGTCTGCGCAAGTCTTCGAGAGCGTCCATAGGTTATTGATGGTTTGCACGACGAAGACCACAGCGGCAGCGTCGTCAATGGGTACTTCTCCTTCCAGGAGTGAGTTAACAATGATACGGAAGGTGACCACCTGGACAAAGGTGTCGAAGTCAACGGGCGACATATGTTGCAACGTTTCCTCGACTATCTGCCGGATGCAGTCGGGGAATACTGTCGACGATTGGGAATGCCGCCGGAGAAGGCGAGCGGCGGTTGCGATGAAACGTTTGCGGACGTCTGGGTCATCGCTGACGAACGTGTTGTGGAGGTCGAAAGCGCGTACAAGCCGTTGGTTGGGCTGTGCACGAGCGCGGAGGAGGGAGACGAGAGGAACTGATGGAGGATGGAGGATTGATTGTATATCGTCAAGCAGCGAATGACCCGCAGTGCGGGTCCGCTCTCTGCCTTTATAGACGATGACGAGGACTAAGATGAGAATGATGAGCACTATGAGAGAGAGCATGATTTCGGATGATGGGTCTCACCAGGATCACAGCGTGCGTTTTATGCCTTCCTGTCGCATTGGCAGGTTTTGCGCAGACCGGTGTACCCGGGCGCGATATAAAACAAAGTGTGATTCCGCGAAAAGAGCTGCGAGGTGGAGGACGGAGATGAACTGAAAATGCGGCAGGGCAAGGGCCAGATGTATGAGGTGAGTGACATGCATGAGCTGCGGCTGAAGGGCAGGCCAACAACGAGGAGACGATCACTTGCACGTTGCAGACCGCAGGGCACAAATAGTGCACTGTATGCGCAGTCGCGAAGCAGCTGCGCACGGGTGGAATCTGGATGGATCCGAGCATTCAGACCAAAGTCAGAGCAGAAGTACCCGGAATTGGGAGCCTCGTCGCTGAGAAAAGGGTGAGCATATCCATACGTCGTTATCGAGGACTTGGGGTCAGTATTTTGCGGCAATACATCGAACTGAAGGCGAGAGTCTGAGCGTACACGGGCATGCACGCGGCCAGCAGAAGACACAGAATCAACACACATGGCAGCTGCGCACAGGGTGATCGCAGTCAAGCATTGCACTGATTATCCATTGCGCAGACAATCAAAAGGCGAAGGCTTCATTTGGCATTTGCACCGGTTGCAGAGAGAAATCAGACACGTTGCCAAGTCAAGGCCGTCGACGCACCGGCGGTTCGTGAAAGTCTGGTGGGCTTTGAGATGCAGAGGAAATGACGTTACCAAGACAGAAGAATAGTGCCCTGAGGAATTATTGAACCAGTTGGTTGTGGTAAAGGACCAAGGTGCTCATCGTGAGGCCGCGCGTCGAATTAGTCGACCACAACAGCTCTCAACCTTCAACCACCATGGTACGCACTTCAAACATATGCGTTTCTGTATGCTTAACTCGGAATATATGATGCAGAACACGGACCCTCTCAGCGACACTACAGCGCCACGGTACGCGTACGAGTCCGACGAAGAAGAGGACGAGCACAACCCGCTCTCTCAGTCTTCCAAGGGCCCTGCCGAGCTCGATATCAAGATAGTAGGCCTGCCAGAGGGATCTTCATCCGGTGGAACGCTCGTAGTCGCTTCGGGTGATGCAGGCAAGTTCTGGGCGGCCGGGGCGAACTTGGGAGAGCAGAAGGGCGCGGCCTACGTGAACTCGGTGTCGGTGCGTTGCGAGCCGTCTTCCCCATTCGTTTCGTCAATTAAATCGCGTCTTGGGCAGATTGGAATGTTGTTCCAGCCGTTGTGGACAAAGGCAACGGTGGTGGTGTCAGAGGCGACCACTCTTCTGCCGATATGGGCCATGCATCCCTACTCCGAGGCCGTGTTCAATTTTCTGAAGCCTGCAACGTATGTCACCGCTTTTCCCATGAAGATTAGATGCCGACTCACGCAAACATTGCAGAGTTGTCCTCCTCGACTCTTATGCCGTGCCGTCCTACGTCACAGACCGACCCCTCTCATATGATGATTCTCCTGTGCGGTACCTGCTCACGCGTGGCAGTACATCGCCTGTACGCGTCCATCGTATTTCTCGTCGACGATTTTATGACCCATTCCCCAGAATCATAAATACGCGCCATTCGAGCCCCCGAACCTCCTCCAGACGACTTCCGCTGCCTTCGCCGCCATCATCTCCCGCACCGAGACCTCCGCCACCATACTCCTCCTGCCCTCACCCAACATCCCCCGACCTCGCAAATCCGAGCTTGACTCCTCTGACCATCCCTCCTCATACGACTCCGACGCGACCTGGTCCCGGGCTACTCTGCAGGACGTGCACAGCAGCCTGTTCTCAGATGCCCCGGCACAGCAGTGGGTCGACAAAGGTGGCCGGAAGACGGTGGCAGCGGCGCGACGCACTGGAGATGTTGGTGAGGGTGGCATGTACATGTGATATCTGTTTTGTCTATCGTCCGTGTCATGGGGGTAGTATGTACTGATACAAGAAAGAGAATGTAGCCACTGTACAGATTTACACATCATACGCTTGTATCCAAGTCATCTGGTCTATGGTATCATGCATCCGTCAAAGAGAATCATTAAACATGTCCTTCAGGATCGGACGTGTCCTCAACAGCGCCACATCCTCACCCATGCGCAGCTTCTTCGCAGTCCGCGGCGTGCCCTCGTCCTTCACCCGGCCATCCTCAATGGTGGCAGCCTCGCGTGCGCGCTTGCCCGGGGTCCCGAGCTCCGGAAGCTCGTGCAGGAGGTGTGCCCGCGGCGGCAAGGACAACACCCACTTGCGCTCCTCCATGAGCGCGAAGAACGCCTCCAGCAGGGGCGTGCGCTGCAGCGTCCGCCGCGAGCCCACGATGATCAGCTTCGAGCGCGCGCGCGTGAACGCGACATTCAGCCGGCGCCAGTCGCGCACAAGGTCGCCGATCTGCCACAAGTCAATCAGCGAGCTAACCATGGCATGGCTGCGGAGACGTACATGTCCGCTCTCGTTCGAGCGCACCATCGAAATGACGATGCACTCCTTGTCGCGGCCCTGGCTGCGGTCCGCCGTGAGGATCTCAACGTCCGGGCGCGCAATCAGGAGCTGCGAGAGCAGCTTGATCTGCTGCCGGTACATAGTGATTACGCCAACTTGCGTCTCGCGCACACCGCAGCGCAGCATCGTCTCAACGATCTGGTGCACGAGCGCGCCCTCGAGCGTGTTCTGCACAAGGTCGCCGACGCGCGAGTCGAGGGCGGGAAGGCGGTCTGTGTCGACGAAGACGGCGCGTGCGCTGCGGAGGTGAGTGGATGCGCTGCGAGGGGCAGATGGCGAGCTCACTGAGGGTCCATGAGCTGTTCTAGCCAACAGAGCCCGTCGCTTGAACAGCAGATGTTGTGCATGCCCTGCAGATAAGACCGATCGGGCAAGACAAGGCTCTGCCGCGCGACAGTCTCCGTCCCGCATTTCAGGCGGTCACTGTACACGAGCTTGTTCGCGAGAAGCATGATGTCCGCGTTCATCCGGTACTGGTGTGTGAGGTCCACGACCGCGTTCGGGTGCGCCTCTGACAGCCTGCGGAACAGCGAAACGTCCAGCCCGCCCCTTTGTGCTTCACGATTGCGGACCTGGCGGAGAGTGAGCACCAACATATAGAGCAGAAGAAACACGACTGACCAGTGGCGGGAGCTGATAGTGGTCCCCGACGAGTACGAATGTTTGGGCGAAGCGCAGGGGTCCTAGACAGGTAGGAAGTGTGATCTGGGATGCCTCATCAACTATGCAGTAGTCAAACTCTCGACGAGAAAATAGTTCGCTGGAAGCGTTCAGTGACTTATTCTGCTGTGTACAGGACGAGACGCTCACTGGTCGATAGAGAGAGCGGTTGTTGCGACCACTGGCGGGGTCATGAGCTGGCGTTCGAGCTCCTCCACCGTCTTTGCCTCCTTCCTCGCCGAGAGGGTGTACTTCCGCAATTCCGGTTTCACCTAACACCCATCAGCCTTGCTATCCTTTCAGTCCAATGAGGCTGCGCTCACCTTATCCACATTCCCTAGCCTCAAGATTCCAAACTCCGCCCCATCCAGCTTCGCCAAAATTGTATCCACCGCCGAATGTGTATACGCCGTGAGTAGCACCGTCTTGCCCATTTCCACTAGTATGCGTATCAGCGCCGCGACGAGCGTCGTCTTTCCCGTGCCGGGCATACCAAGCACGAGCGTGTAGTCGCGCGCACACAGCACGCGGTCCACCGCGCCGATCTGGCTTGAGTTGAGCCCTCGTGCGAGCACCCTGCACGCGTCAGACGCCCGCACGGCCGCGCGCAGCGGTGCTTCCCCGCGTGGCTCGAAGCGCGGCGCCGCGAGGTCGACGACGAGCCGCAGGCGCACAGCGTCACCGCCCGCGTAGAAAAGCGCCGCGAGACTATCGCGCACCCGGCCCATGCCGCCCGAGAACTCGTCCTTGTCGATGCGGAACACGGGTGTCTGGTCTGCAGCAGCGCGGCGCACGCGCGGGCGCGTCGCGAGGCGGGCGCGGATGGTCGAGAGGCTGAGCTCGTGATCGACGCCGATGATGATGTGCGCGGGCGCGAGCTCGAGGATGTAGCCCCGGCTGAGCGCGAGCAAATCCGGCGCAATGGACACGGTGACCGCATCGCCGGCGGCCATGTGTCCATTCAGCAAGCTCGGCGTGTCTTTGGGGCTCTGACGGCGGAAACGGTAGGTGAACTGGTGGATGCGTGCTCCTTTGGGCCCGGTGTAGTCGGTTGCGTCGAAGGAGAGATCGAGCACCATCCCAGCAAAGCAGCGGCCCTTTTCCTCGCGTTCGGCCGCGCCGAGGGTCCACAGCTCCTTCTTGAAGCGCGTCATGTCGTGCTCCTCGAGCGCGATGAGGCGCTCCCAGTCTTTGAAGAAGGCAGCTTGTGACGGTGTGAGATGGCCGGTCTTGGCCTCGTAGATGTCGGCGATCGGAGAGGTAGTATCGACGACGTTCTCCACGGCCTAACAGAAGAGATCAGATTAAACCGCGACACGATTTGTGGAAGACAAACCTTGCGGTAAAGCATGCATGCGTCGACAGAATAGCACCGCCCACAAATCCGCTCATCGTCAATCGTCTCAGGCAAGAATTTTTTTCCCTTGACGACAAGTTGGCCCTCAACTTCCTTCTCCTCTTCCCTAAACCTCTTCGCCATCCACTCAGCGATCGCATTCCTCACGCTGACCAGTGCCCTCAACTCATGACGCGCCGCCGGCACGGCGATGACCTCCTCGCTCTGCGTGTAGTACAGAAGCCCCTGGTCGACGCGCGCACCGTACCGCTCGCCCATGAGCAACGTGTAAAGCATCGTCTGGGCGCGATGCTCCATGCCCCCAAGCGCGCGGCCAGTTTTAATCTCGAGCGGTGTCGGATGCGACGTCGGTGTAGGCGCGAGAAAGGTGGCTTTGGACGAGGAGGCGGTGGTGGTGATGGACGCTTGAATAGACGCGTCTAGCTTGCCTTTGAGGCCGTAGGTCGGTGACCAGATGTCTTCTTCGACGTCGTGGAGCTGGGTAATCGCAAGGAGGGTTTTGCTGCCACGCTCTGCACGCGTGTTTGATAGCACAGCGTCCGGCTGTCCAGCGGAGTGAGCAAAATGTCAAGAGCAAAGCACGAGGATCGCCTACCTTGGGTCGGCTGGCGACATACCGCTCCCCAAAGACGCGAAGGCCCTTGGCGCGCTCGAGTACCTCGTGCCGCGCAACTTCCACGGTGATTCCGATGCGCACGAGGTCGCCGAGCACCTCATGCAGTGCCTCGTCTACGCGTGCGTCAATGAATACGTGGTCGTAGCGGCGCTCGCGCAGACATCGCTGGAAAACAGCATGCAGAACATTACCGTAGACGAGCACGGGAGTCATGGGAGTGGAAGAGCGAAGGAGCGCGGTAAGAAGTGGCCGCCGAATGCAATGAGGGGCGGATGCGAGGGTGCTGGGCGTAAGGAGCAAGTCAGGGTGGTGGACAAGTAAGTGATTGAGCGACGTGAGCTTTATGGACGGTGGCCCGCCGGGAGTAGCTGTGAAAGTGCCGATGATGTTGACGATGTCGCCTGCGGAAGAGTGAGGTGGAAGAAAAATGTGATTATATCTCACTGACCGACGTGAAGATCCGTGTGGACCCAGTCGTCCCGAAGGATGATAGATCGACGTGCTTGTGCAGGATCAGTGTCCGCGACCAGGTGCTGAGAGCAAATCAATAAAGGCTACACTTCCATGTCAAAAACGTACGTACCTTTTCGAAGTTATCGCCGACCCATACGTCTTCAATCGCCAGGATGATGCAACGCGTGCACGGCTCTGGCTCATATTCATCCTCGTCGACTGGCAGGGGCACCTGCATTTGTTTGGACCTCTCACTATGTGCATAACAAATCTTACTTACCTTCTGTTTTGATGAAGGAGGCTTCTTGGGGGTAGGCACGTAGTCCGAGATCGCGTCCCAGTCCCACCCCGCGGCGTCTTCGACATCCAGGTCGCCGACCACGAATGACTTTCCAATCGCAGGGGAGGTGACGCGTCGTTTTACGGGAGAAGGGGTATACCGTCTTATCTTACGTAGTTTTGTAGGGGTAGTAAGGACCGAATGGGCGATGGGAGCGTGTGACTGGGGAGGAGGTGGCTTGGCCGGTGAGGGATCTGGGGTGGGCACAGCGTCGAAGAACGAATCGGTAATACCAGAGAGCAGGTCGTTCATGAAGGCATCTTCCTCCGCTGAGCTGGGTTTCGCAGGTCCCATGGTCGTAATGTGGATGTCACGGTCGACGCCGTCAAGACGCGTCAAAGTGGGGGTTTGGGGACGAGATGATGACCGTGCAGCATGAAGTAAGATGTGCCAAGACTGTGGCACTCGGACGGCGGTGTGGTCAAGATGTGCGTTGTCGCTGTGCGGGAGGGTGGACGTCGTTGCTATTCAAGATGCAGTGGCCGCGTCTAACTTGAACTTTCGAGTTGAGAGCGGTGGAGAACTCGCCTCACCTCACTTCCCTCTCGCCACCATCATGACGGATCCCTGAACCTTGCACAGTACCAGTATTCTTTAGTTCTACACTCCAATCTCTGCTGCGAAAGTCAACACGAGCGGTCGGTTGGCAGAATCAAAAACGCAGAATCTGGTGGGTAAGTTATCGTTCGGAAAATGGTCTCCGGGAATGTTGACAAGCAGTCGACTGCAGCTTTCCCTGTTGCCTGTATATCTTCTAATAACCACACAACCTCTTTCATATAGCCCGCATGTCTCTCCTCACCACAATACTCACATTTCCATTCCACGTCCTCACCTCCATCCTTCGCTTCCTCTTCCAGACCCTCCGAATCCCAATACCCTCCATACCGCTCCCATTCTCCTCTCTCAGCTTCTACCGCCCGCTTCCTGCCTCCGACCCATACAGTGTTGCAGACCGCTGGGTCCGCGCACTCGAAGATGAGACCGGCGCGCAATGCCTCAGTCGGACGTCCGCCACGGCCGAGCCCGGATCCTCAACGGGCAGCGAGCTGCGCCAGCGCCACCCTGCGGCGCGCTTGACGCTGCCCGACTTCATGCTGAGCAGCTATGAGGATGCGCTGAAGGCGTGCCAGACAGAGTCGCGTGTGGGGTGCATAGTGCTCGTGAGCGACGAGCATGATGACGTGCCAGACTTCAAGCGGTGCGTCCCTTAAGGCATCCCTCGAAATGCCTCGTACTCATTCACATCTGTGCTACAGCCATACATTAACGGATCCCGCATTCGTCGATGTCTTGCATAAGAACAACTTCATTGTCTGGGGCGGCGACGTGCGAGAACGCGAGGCGTGGAGCGGTACGCTGTCTCTTTTTATCCTCGGGGCTCAACTGACTTTCCTCCCAGCCGCTCGCAAGCTCCAGGCCACTACGTACCCATTCGTTGCCTTCGTCGCCCTCCAGCCCCCGCGCCCCACCCTGTCCGGCACCCGTCCTTCCTCGCAGGCCGCCGCCCTCACGGTCCTCTCGCGACACCAGGGCCCGCCCGCCAACACCACATCCGCGCGCACGCTCACAGATCACATCAACACGCAGCTCCTACCACGCGTCGGCCCCTTCCTCGCCCGCCTGCGGGCCCAGCAGCGCGAGCGGGAGGCGGAGCGCGCGCTGCGCGCCGAGCAGGACCGCGCATTCCGCGAGAGTGCGCGCCGTGACGCCGAGAAGGCCGCGATGCGGGCTGCGGAGGAGAAGGCTGCGGAGGAGGCGCGATGCGAGGAGGAGCGGCGCGCGCGCGAGGCGGAGGAGCGGCGGCGCAGCTTGGAGGCACGCAGAACGGGTTGGCGGCGCACGGCGCGCGCAGCGCTCATCGGCACCGAGGCGAGCGGCGCGGATGCGCTGCGCGTTGTGCTCCGGTTGCCTGATGGCCAGCGGCTCATCCGCGCGTTCGCGCCGTCTGCGGATGTAGGCGCGCTCTATGCCTTCGTCGACGAGCACTTCCACCCTATCCCAGGACCGAAGGACAACGACGATGCGAAGCTGGACTCTGTGCAAGAGGGCCCCCTGAATGAGATGGTCGACGAGGCCGGCGGCGCGGACGCGTGGTGGGGCTTCAAGCTCTTTCTCGCGTACCCGCGCAGCGAGGTGGTGTGGACCTCAGGCGCTGCGCTGGGCGACGTGAAGGGGCTCGAGCGCGGGGGGCAGGTGGTCGTGGAGCCCGTGGCTAGTCTGGCCAATGGCAAGGCGGCAGAGCGGGAGAAGAAGTCGGACGGTGATGATGACGGGTACGATACCGAGGACAGCGAGTAGACTGTGGTGAGTTGTGGATGATCATGATGTCTGGGCTGCGACCTGTGCCGCTGCGCTTCTGATTGTTTATGCATATTTCGTTGATCTTAGAATCGCGAGATTCATAGGTTTCGATTGTGCGCTGAGATATGTCACTGTGATTGCCACCTGCACTGGACCACAGCGGCAGAGTGTCACGCTGTGGCCTCGCCCGCTGCAGCTTGGCATTTGTCTGATTCCTGGACATCATCAGATTCGCATCCGTGGGCGGTTTTGCACTTGATGCTGAGCAGTCGGAGGCGATACCGTCACGGCGTCAGGTCACCTCGAGGGTTAGCTGCTCTTAATCGATTTGTTATCGACGTGCCCACCCGTCACGCATCCGACTCACGCTGACGAAGCCTCATTGGAAGACGAGAATTACTTATAGCTCTTCCTTCCAGCCCCCCTCTGATCTAGAATGTGCATCTCTCATACGGTTTCAACTACGTCCAAGGATTTTATATAATGATATAAAATGGGTAAAACTAGCCGTAGTCTCTGCCTCTCTGACGAACTTTGAAAGGACCTGCCACAAGAGCCCTTCGCTTCCGAGCAATTTTGAAGTGATTTGGGTTTTGCGGGCTTCTCACCAGGAACGGCCGCCTGCGCCTTCCTGCACATCCCCCTGTGCCTCTAGTCCGCCGTCTCTTTCCACTTGACTTCCGTCGCGGGCAGCGCCTCCCGCGTCTTCATCACCCATGCCTCTTCGACATTGCAGTCCGATATATCCAGCTCCTCCAGTGGAAATTCGGCTGCCGCACGCGCGACCAAGCAGAGCGAGAGCGGATCGCCCAACGGCGTCGGCGTCGACCACGCTTTTCTTGTCACGGCCCTATCCGGGTCAGGAAATTCGGGGCCTATATCGGCGAGGATGAGAGTGGAAAGCACGGGGACGATGCAATGTGGTTGTAGCTCAGCGGTGGCTTCGTTGCTGGTGTCCTCGGGGTGCAGTGCTTCGTACAGCGAGAACACTGTGAAACCCCTGACGGTAAGGCACTCCAGTCCGGACGCATTCGCCAGCAAATTCCGCCATGCGAGCGCATAATCAAATGTCACGCTGAGCCCCGTCAGATGCGGCGACACGAAGGCCATCAGCGCGGACGGCATGAGTTCTTCCATGCTGCACCTGGGACTGAAGGAAAGGGACAATGCTGGCTTGCTCTCTTCATCGTCAACGGTCCATACAGTGACTGTCCTATAGATCCTTGCCAATGATGCGACAATATTGAGGCCGGTCACGGCACGGGAGCGATCCACTGTCGACTCGGTGGGGGATCTGACAGACGCAAAAGCGATCGAGGTGACAGCTAATGACAGCATCTGGTCGCAGCGACAGGTGAGAGAACAGCATCATTGCGTCTCTTGGGTGGCTTCGTATGACAAGATCGACCAGTTTCGCATGGGTGATCAGGCGATGCTGTCCACTGGCCGAGCCTGAGGTCTCCCACGCCAGGATTTCATCGTCATCTACGAAGAAAACCTCGAGGCGCAGATGCTCGAGCGAGCACATACGCACTAAGCCATCCAAAACGTGGTCCAAAGTGGGGTTCATATGGCCTTGGTGCGTGATTTCCAAGCTGGTGATACGGTCCGTGAAATGCGGCGACGTCCACGACATAATTGCGGTGTCGTCCGAGGTAATGTGGAGGTTCCGCAGCGCCGGTAAGTGCCCGGCTAGAAAGCCGTGTGGCACATCAGTTTCATCGGTTTCCAGGAGAAGTGTGTGGAGAAGCGGCGCAGATTTGGTGAGCGCAGTGAAGACCTGGTCATTGCCCTTGACACCCAAAATTCGCGTCCGCGCAAGGTTTTCCACCAAAAATTCAAGCTGCTGAGGGCGCAGCTCATCCGAAAGGCCTCGATAGAGAGCGTGGAAGACCGTGCGCGCGCGAGCATAGTGGCTGCACAGTCAGGCACAAACTTTGCAGGCCCACAGGCTTGGCTGGTCGAGGGCCACCTGTCGCCAGTATCGGCAGACGTGCGTTACTACGCGCCTGTAATACAAAGGACCTATCCATATCCGGGGCCATCCTGGCGGGGAATGGGCTGGGAATAGGAAAGCGAAGATAATGGCGAGATTCTCGGGAGGGAGACGGGAGACGGGGAGGAGGAGGTTGTGCTGGAGCGCCAGCAAGGCCTCATCAATAGCTGCATCGCGTCCAGCGAATGCATTGCAAAGCTCTTGCTCGGCTCTGGCGATCGCAGCTTTTTCGTTTTCTAGCTGAGCGCGGAGATCGAGCTTCGCCTTGGGAGAACGCGTCCTTCGTGACTGTCACGTCGTCGAGCGTTGTGTATACGGTGTTTGAAAGACAGCGAGGGAATACTGGGATGTGAGAGATACTATAGCGCGCCGCATCTGACCAAATCTGCGAACTGTTTGGAAAATCAGTAAGCTTGTGCCAGGAGCCTGGAGAAATACTACTAAGAATATGACCTCTCGCTAACGGGCACGCCTGAGTCTGCGTCTTGAATGTCCATAGCAGTAGCTAAGGATGCGCAAGGCATAAAACCGTTTTTGACAGGACACTGCAGTAGTCGACGTCTGCACGTAAGTTAGGAGCAAAGAAAGAGTCCGGAGATCGCAGGCAAGGCCCGTGGGATAATTGTGCCCGACGTGATATCAGATAAGATCATTACTGGTACTGCAGAAAGTAAAGTGTGTTGTAATAGATACAAATGTTCTGGATCAATAGCATGTACAACAAACTGTTAGAGGTACATATGCGCAAACCCGGACTCGCCCAAAACCTATACTATCCTATCATACCCTTGACTCTCGGTTCGCAACAAATGTTCGGTGTCGAGCCGAATGGGGCTCTCCGTCACGACTCGGCGGGCCTGATGACGACCACGTACGCTCGATTCCCAGCTCGATGTCGAACGTCGTGGTCAGCGGTGCTCCCTCAGCATCGGACTCAGAAGAAGTCCCGGACATTCTCCGGGCCGCGGGGGCGGCCCGCAGATTGAGCATGACGCGGGATATCAGTGTCGAGGACAGTCTGCCGGGAATGAGTTCTGACAGAGCTCGCGGAGGAGGCAAAAGACGAACATGTTTGTGAGGGCCGCGGTCGAAGTCTTCAGTATTGGCTGCGTGCTGATCAGCGACAGTACGTGCTCGCACGGGCTGGATATTCACCGGTGCCATCTACACGCCGAGTGATACTAAGTGCACGGATCAATGACAGGGCTAGGAGTATAGCACCTACCAGTAGCATCAAGATGTTCCCAAAGTTAACGAGGAACAGGACCCTGTTTTGTTCGTCAGCGGACAGACGCCCGCGCAGTCGATCCAGGTTAGACGTACGTGAAGTACACAGTACCTGATGTTGTCGGAGGTTTAGCGACTTATGCAGTGCACTTCCGTCGCAACGTTGCTCACCATCTTTTATCAGCACCTGTAGCAGCCCCTTTTTTGTCCTGAAACCGAGTTTCACACCTTTATACAGCGTGAGGATGAATATGATCGTGTCGAAGACTAGCACCCCGCTCCAACCTGTAGCGAGATCTGCACAAAAATGAGTGAGGGTTCGCCGCAAAAAGCAGTAGTGCGCCTCGTTAATAACTAGACTTACGTCGCCCGCTGGAAGTAAATGTGAGATCAAACATTTTATCTCGACGAAGGCAAAACACGAACTCTGCATCTGTCAACAATTGGATGCAACCTGGAATGGTGCTCGCGATGATTTGGATGCTCCGATTCTGAAATGTCGCGACAACCCACTACAGACGCAAGGAATCGCACTTATAAGCATAGCCAAGGGAAGATGCAGAAGTAAGACATACGACGCCGGAGACGATGACCGCGATTGCTATAGCCGTGAGGAAGCCGAGCGTGTATCGACTTCGGTTGTACAAAGCGTATATGCGCATCATACAGAGCACTGGCCATGACGGACGCATGTATTAGGCGAAGCGTAACAGTGGCTTGAGAAGGACGTACCGCCGACTAGAGTCTGGATCGTGATTTGGAAGTATTGGTGGTACGCGGTGATGCCATCGCAACTGAATGTCACCGTGATAAGAGGTAATGGATAAGGCTCTGGAGATCATTCACTCACTACTTCTCACCGCGAATCTGCTCTTCAGTTGGTCAACTTGTAGAACTATGCATGCTATGGTCACACTCACAGCCGGGTTTCCATAGACGAATACATCTCTCATAAAGGGGAGATAGCCAAAGAGCGTGAAATATCGATTGAGAAAATAGAATGCAGACACCCAGCCGAGTTTGTGCTTCGGAGGCCAGTAGAGTGCGATCTCGAGGTCCAGCATGAGAAGCCAGTCATAGTACAAAATCACTGTAAGGAAACTTGTCAAATGAAGAGAGCATCGTGTACGTCTCACGGTGACTGACCGAGAGGGGGCGCCCTTAAGGCGTTGTTGACAGTTCTAGTATATCCGCAGGTTCGTGGGCCGTGGCATCTCTAAGTGGGAAGCACGCACATTTGGGTGCCCAAGTTTGCGACGTCAACGCCATGGATAACGGCATTTGCGGCCGCTATGATTGACATGAAGCAGGGTGAATGCGCCTGGCAGGCCTGCACTTCGTAGAGGCACTACGCGGATATGGTGCTCTGTAGAGGACGTGGGCCAGGACGTGGAGGCATCCAGGCGGTGAGACGGGCAAGAAGGCGCTCACGCAGCTGCATTCCCGAGCTTATAACGGATTGTATAGCCGCGCAGCAAAATGAAACGCTCGTGCCTTATTGAGATGCAATGCCGACATGACCCATGTGAAGGATACCGTGGACGATGGAAACCATCAGAGCTTCGGAGGACGGATGTATCCGTCGAAGCCGGTGCGCTAGACCTACACACGACTAGTGAGTGACGAAATGCATGGATGAGATGCGTGATGCGGCGCACATGAAAACTGTTGGACAGCCTCGGAGGACCACCATCACTAAGACTTGACGGCACTGCGACAATGCATGAGGGACGCCGTTACGGACAACGTGCAAAAGACCGGTTTGTCACATTTTGGTGAGGTGATCTTGCCTGGGATACGGAACCTCTAGTCTCCGTGGCTGATCTTGGGCTAATCTTGGCACAGAAGATAGTCATTCTGTTATACGGGACCTCTTGGCTTCGTCAGATGGTTATTTCCACCGGCCCTGGGCTATGGGAAGCAACGGCAGTTCAGGCTCTTTTCAATCGTCTAGCATGGGCATGGAGGCGCGCGCGAGGAAGTCAAGACTCAAGATCGAGACTCGATAGATGGGGGCAAAGTTGGGGAGCGCTTCACTGTTTCTGATTCCTCGCTACGGTGGCGGTCAATTCACACGGCCTATGAAGCACGCTCCCCGAGATCAAAGTTGATGGAAGGAAGTACAACGTCAAGTCCTAAAGTTGATACAAAGAGGCGGAAATATGTATGCAAAGATGCTGACCCCTGATCCAATCACAGCCTCGAACTTTGGATGGGAAGCAAGGCTTCAGATCATGTGAAGCAAATCATGTCGCCCATACTCTGTGTGATGTTGGTGTGATGAGTGCGAGAATAGTAGCACCACATCATCTCATCAGTCAGCTTGCACAGATATAAAAATGAAGCTAGCTAAGACGATGCAGATGGCCATAAATCAGAGATGTAAAACCCGCCATCGTCAGTAAATCCCCACGCACGAGCCCCCATTGCTGTCGCTTCATCGCATTCCTCCCTCTCCAATCACTAGGCCGATACTGGGGCGCATGTCATTGAAAATGAGGGCAGGAAGGACGGGTCCCGGACTAGGTGGTTTGTCGCCGGGAGTGCATCGAGAACGAGCGTGTTCGAGGCGGAGAGCGGCGAAGAGCGAGACGCCTCTGGCCGTATGGCGGCACAAAGTAAGCGCATCCCCGCAGCGCATCCAGCTAGTCTTGCTCATCGAGAAGGTTGTACGTCACCGTGCTTTCATCCAGATGCGCAGACAAGAAAGTCTTCAAAGAAAGCACTGCCGGTAAACTGTCGCGCACGCCGTAGAAGTAAACAGACAGTGGCGTCGGCATGTTTTCGCATCGTTCCGCGCGCCTGGTACTCTGATACGAGAAAATCTACGCTTGCTATAGCGTTGAAACTGTACAGCGCACCGCCGCCGCCGCCGATAGATAGGGTTGTTCACAAGAAAGCGATCTGTTCGTCATAGTCATAATGATGTTAGGTGAAGGATGAGAGAGCAAACTTGCAGCATAGGATCACGACATACTATACAGGCGCGATGACTCCAGCCAGAGGCGCGGCCATCACCGTCAGTTGTCTATGGAGAAAAGCGTCGAGTAACCTGGGCAGTGTCACCACCGCCAAATCGTGCGTGGTAAGATCGGGCATTTTCGCGAGCGGCTCGGTGGGAAGTGGGTCGGTCCGCGAGAATTGCTTTGAGCCCACATCGCACGGCCAGAAAATTGAACACGTACCTTGCATACAGCAGATGACAATTTTCAATCTGCATAGTCGGGCCGTTGGGTGCGCATACCGGGCGTCACGGTCTGGCTTCAGGTCGTATTGGCAGGTAACTCGTCCAATTCCTAGTCATCACGGTTTGCGCTATGCTCTACAAACATACATACTGTACGTGAGTGGCATGCCAGTGATTAGAGAGCCATCGGCCGTTACTGGACGTACCGGTTCCCGCCAGGTTGTTGTGCTCGGATATCAGGTCACCGCACCGTAGCTGACCTTGCGCGGAAGACAGTCGTTCCGCCAGCACAGCGCTCGGAGAGCGCGATCTGTCCCGAGAACCGTTCACTGGACGTACCGGCTACACTGCATGCTGTCGTTATCAGCTTGCAGGTGATAACCGCACTGTAGCTGACCTTGCTATAGGACACGTTCTGTCCCGACAAGCTCTTGGCAGTATTGCGGGTCAAGATGTCCCCGCAGCGTTGTCGTTGAAGGCCACCGGCAGCGCTCCCTGAGGAACCCGTTCAAGGGCCTGGGCAACATCGGCGCAAAATAAACACGGGCCGGCGCGCGCCGAAGCCGGACTCCGGTCCGAGCGCGCGGCCCCGCAGCTCGGCGCGTCATTTTGCTCGTGCAGCCATCGGGGCACATCGGCGAGGACAGTCGAGCGTCCCACATGCGGAGGACTGGCGGCAGATGGCACGTTGTGATACTAAGACCCGGAATACAATGCTTTGTGTAAGAGTACAAGAGAAACCCGTGGAGAACCTAGAGAACCCAGAGATGATGGAGAAATAATGAATGGTCGTGAGGTACAGTAGATCTATGTGTGGTAGACTTGGTGTATTACTATTAACGAGATCGATATGCAAGTGAGATGACGTGTGGGTTGATGATGATGATAATTTGATGATGATAATGCGGTTAACAGCAGGCGCCTCACTCGACGTCCGCGAGCGACCGGACGAGCTCGTCGGCCCACGCCTCGTCGTCGCCGTCGTCCTGCGCCCACCCAGCGGCGCCCTCGACCTCGTCCGCCGCGACGCACGTCGAGAGCCCGCTGCGCACGTAGCCGCACGCAACGCGTGCGCCGGGCGGCCGGCGGCCGTCGCGCGTGGGGCGGGCGCGGCCGGAGCGGTTCAGCAGCATGCTCGCGACGACCTTCGCGGGGCATTCGCGCGGCGGCGGGGGCGGGCGTGCGCTGAGCTGGGCGTAGTATGCGACCGAGGGCGGCTTCGTGAGGTGCTCGGGCAAGATGAGCACGGCGCGCGAGCGCGGGCGCGACGTCGGTCGGGGCGCAGAGGGCACGGAGCAGCGGCTCTGTTTTGCAAAGGGGTTCTCGGATGCGGGCTGGGATGCGTGGGAAGAGATGGCGGAGCGCCGGGGTGGGGGAGGAGGTGCGCGCCGTGTTGGCATGGGTCCGAGCGAGAGCCCCAGGGCGTTATTAGATGATAGTACCGGCGATGATAGAGATGCAGGTGCAGCGCGCGCGGTAAGGAAGGGCACATTGGCTGCTCTGCGAGACGTCGCTGGGAGGTCTGTGTACAGGGCGTGGATGCAGGGAAGAGCGACCGGGGACTGCGTCGACAGCATGGTTATAAGGTGATGGTTGGTAGGATACAAGTATTAGGTTGTAGTCGAGGAGCGATGCAAAGATAAAGATGTCAACGGCGAGAGCGAAGATGGGGAAGGGCGGTGGGGATGGGCGGTGAGGGTGGTCCGTGGAGGAGGAGGATGAAGGCGGTCTTTAAAACGGCAGACTAGGTCGCGTGATCCGGGCCATTGAGAGCCGATTGCGGCTGTGCGAAGGTAAGAGAAGGCACAGCAGTGTCCCTCCCGGGGAGAATCGTCAACTCGCGACAATGCGGACGCGCTAGTGACGAGAAGGGGAAACGCAGTCCCACTAGTGATTAAACGAGGGGCAGCGTGTACGCCGCGTCAATCCTGGACCGGAGACTCTTCGGAAGACCTGTGCAACGCACAAAGAGCTCAGAAGGGGGCGAGAGGCAAGAGAACGAAACGAGAGCAAGGAAATATACTCACCGATATTGTTGCTCATAAATGGAACCATCGCGCAGGAGGCGGTCTGCAGTGCCGAGACTGTTGCAGATGGTGGATACTTGAGAGTTTGGATGAGGCGTGATCTGAGCCAGGGTGAAGGGTCTCCCTGCGCCGGCGGGTCGAGCGCGAAGGCGAAGAAGGAGTGCGGTAGGAAGGAGTAACCGGCAAAGTCCACAGCCACGATTTTGCCGTCACTTTCCTTCAGGAAGTTGGCAAGAAACAGGTCAGATACGCATAGGGGCAGGCCATGACTTTTGAGCTCAGGCTCGAAGTCAACACGCTCGCTCCTCTCAGTGCAGCGTAATATCTGGATTCAGAGTCACCATCCGGATTCCGGAGAGCAAGGTGCGACAAGGGGAACACTTACACCATTAACATGAGCTTGTAGCTCCATGACGGAATCGTACCAGACGGAGGACGTCCGGTGGATGAAGAAAGGGTGTTCGATTTCGCCTCCACCGATCGGTCCAGGCGTTGAGCTGGGGCTCTGGATGGTGATAAGGTATTGCACGGCGGCGACAACGAGGGGAATGTCGGAGTCATCGCAAATCTTCCCGTCGATGTACTCGGTGACAATGAATACGAGGTACCACACGTAAAGGCAAGGTAAACGCGAGGGGCACGAACAACAGCGATGTTGTTGCTTTCGAGGTGTCGCGCGACAAAGTCTTGCGTCATGGCCTCGCCCATGCCTATCCCGCTCCCAAACTTGACCCAGATGTCGCTGACATCGGTATCAGACGTCTTGTCAAGAGTGAGCCGGACACCAGAGGTGTTGAAGGCGGTAACCTGCCCTGGACGCAGGGCGCGAGATTGCCGGATAATCGTCTCGTAGCTCGGAATGTTCGTCGGCTTATTTTCGTCGCTGATAAATACCTCGGCGAAGGAGGTCATGGTAGTTACCGACGAGCTAGAGGGTTGTGTCAGTCACGGTCAGAACAAGGGGAGCAAAGGCGGGTACTGACTTTGGGAAATTGCAACGACGGCGCAGGCGAAAGAAAACGACCAAAAGTCCAAGACGACCAATCGGGATGATCGGACGTGTTGACTCTGGCAGCCACTGGACCCGAGTCCCCGACCGTTTCCCCTCGCGGTAGATAAGTATAGCAGAATAATAATGATTCCACTTCGTACCCCAGGGAATCGCTCGAGGTGGCTCGCACTGTTGCGAGCATATTTTTTTGCTCGGTCACAGGTCCCGCGGTCGCGCGAGCACTTCAAGCCGAACGAGCATGTGTAAATTTTGGTCACATCCTAACCCCCGCGAGCCTATCTCCGAAATGGTACAGTATACTTAATGGCGTCATTCACCGAGAAGGAGGACGGAGTAAGTAGGTGGAAACTGAAGTACTGAGATTTGACTGAGGTATTACTTAGTACAAAATACTTGCATGCGGTGCCACGCGCGGATGTGATGTCGGGACTTCAATTCCTCACAGAATGTTACAAGCTCGTGAATACATGCATGGAGGCTACAGAGCAGTAGTCGTGGTACTAGTATTGGTCCTGCGATGGTATGTAGGTATTATCATGTTCATGGGGAGGATAAGGAGTGACCGATGCAAAGACGTGCAATGCAGAGTGGTATAACGATCGCAGCAGCAGGGGCGAGAGAAAGAAATTGAAGCACACGGCGTCAGGCAGCAAATCATCAAAGGGACTACCGGACCACATCTGCCAAGGTTGACATTATTGGGATTTCGGCTACTTAAGACAGACGGAAACGCACCCTCAGTCGTAATAAGAGTGTGACACCTCGGTCGAGCTGCGCCGGCTCAAGCACTCCGAGCACGTCCTCTCCAGCGTCGCCGGCAGAAACCAGTCTTGCTCAGGCCGGCACAGTACGCACTGGCAGCAGCCCTCCTCGTACGCCTGGAATTCGTCGGCACTGGAGCGTACATAGGAGCGCGGCGGGAGCCTGAGTTCCATCGAATCAACATCGTCGGCGAAAGGCGTATCGGGACGAGAAATCGTAATAGATGGCAGCTCGAGAGGGCTCGCAGACTCCACGGAGTGGGTATATGCGTCGGATGACGGGCTGGAGAGGCTGTTCACAGGAGAAATAGACAGCAGGCTGGAAGTGTACGAATCAGGGGGCGAGGAATTGTGCTTCATAGCGCCGAGCAGGTGTTCAAAGTCATCCTGGACAGCGAAGTCGACCTGGACAGCAGGGTTGTCGGATATCCGGCCTGGCGCTATGGTCGGCCGCGTATCGTCTTGGTCGTTCGGCTCCGCGGTGACTCGGAGCGTCGTCGGTCTCACCACGCCGGTCGTAGTCTGATTGTCGCCCGCCTGCACTTCAGCCCTCGCCGGCACTCTCTCCACGTGAACGGCAGTCTGATCGTCCTCCGCCTGCGCTGCAGCCCTCGTCGGTACTCTATCGGTGCCGACCGCAGTCTGCCCGCCTATATGCACTTCAGCCCTCGCGGGCGCCGATTCTGGCATCTCAAACGGCTCCTCCGACACTTCGTGACCCTGCTTCTTCAGATAGTTCCGGCGGCGCGAGAACCATCCGTGCACGAGCTGCGGCTTGAGATTGCGCGCGGCGGCCCAAAGGCGGCGCGAGATCAAGCTCGGCATCCGCGTGCCCGCCGCGTGCCAGATCTCGTACAGGTCGGAAAGGTGCTCTGCGGTGAGTGCGTTGAGCTGCGGCGCGCCGGTCGTGGGATTGATTTGGCTGCTCGACGACAGAGGTAGGGGAAGGGAGTCTGTGGGCTGCTTCATCTGTTGTCTTGGAAAGAGAATAGGCGGACCAAGAGGGGTTGATGGCGGCGGGACCGGGGTGGGCGCACATGCTTGGGGCGAGGCATCGTGGACCACAGGATCTGAGGGCTTGGGACTAGGCCTGCTCTTCGGTTTCGCGCGCGTCTTTCTGCTCTTCCGCGGCTTTGCAGGTGTCTTGAGAACGTTCTTCGATGCTCGCCGCCGGGCTTGCTGACGTGCCACGCGTGGAGAAATCGTAGTTGACGTGGTAGGTTGCCCTGGAGTCGGTTGAGCAGACGGCGCGACAGGCTGAGGATCTAAGACCACTGTGTTTGCGTCACCAGTCCCAGAGCCTATAGAAGATTGGGTGTATGCGCTTGCTGGGTCGACTAAAGATAGATGGACAGGTCGCCCGGAAGTCGGCAGAGCGGAGGGGGCGGCCAGCGTCGACGCCGTTTTCGTACTGCTGCTACTAGAGAGCCAGAATGGCTCGGCATATGTGCCAGAAACGTGGTGCGGAGACGTCAAGTCCTGTCGCACGGCAGAGGACAGAGGCGAGAGAGCGGCATACGGGGATTTGACCAGTTTTGAGCCATCGAAGCGCAGAGTCCGAGAGGGGTGAGTATATGCGCTTGAATGTTTGTGGGGAGACGTGTTTTGATCTTGTACGCGAGAGGCTTCCTGACGCGGACGCGGAGCATAGGGCGACCAGCGGCCATGGGTGCTAGCTGTAGACAGGCGGAACGGCGAGCGAAGTCTGGACGGTACAGAGAAGCTTGGCGCAGGAGAAGGAGGGTGCAAGAGTGAGGTATCCGAGGCCGGCATACCCATCAGAAGCTCCTTGAAGGACGGCAGGATGCGTCGGTGGCTAGTGATGCAGAGATGGGACTCCCGCGCAGAGCTGACCGCGTCCGTCTTCTGAGCAAGAGCGTATGCCTCCACGCGCATAGAATGAGAGATACGCTTCTCGAGGTAGTTGCCGAGGTGCTTGACGTCGACGAGGTCCATGCTGGGGACGAGAGGACGCACGCGAGTCGGATAGCTTCAGGCGGTCCACCCATCAGCGAAACATACGAGGACCACAAAGACAAGAGAAAGCATGCCTATTGCCTTTGAATCTTGATGACACCGAGGCGAAGATTTGGGTCGGGAGTGCGTGAGGCTAAAGAGGTCCAGCGTTGGCGTCACCGGGTCGCCGCGAGAGTACTAGAGTCGACGCGAGATGGTGCAGCGTTTTTTGAGCGGCCTGATGGTGTCGCGCGCCAGGAGGAGGTACAGCGCGATGCGGCTCGGAGAGGACCTTGAGACTCGAGAGAACTTGCTGTGGCCGAGGTCGACCGCGTGTCGGCGCGTGTATACTAGGACGGAGGACCTAGGTACGCCGGCAGACAGAACCCTATAATGGGGTTAGGGTAGGCGGACTGCCGAATCCCCGAATCCCGATTCCTCCAAGCCGCTCGCCACACGTACAACATCGCTGTAATCAAGTTGGCCGTCCGACGTATTGCAGAAGCCTTTGGTACAGTCGGCGACGACATACCGACATCCAAGCTTGGAAATGAAGCAACATTCACTGCTATGCGTCTGGCGTCAATAATGCTAGCAAGACAACGAGCAGAGTAGAGACCCTTAGCGAGGCGTGCGGCAAACGTGAGTCGCTGCTACACCGCCGCTATACCTTCGAAACTCATTTTCAGCGCCACAGTGTCCGTCTCCTCTGCCCTACGCGTTGTCTTTCTCTAGGCGGCGAGATCCTGTCGCAAAGTGCATACGTAGGCATCATGCATCAAGGCCGGTGACGTTCTGTTGATCTATGTAGAATCATGTGCGTAGCCTCGCCTTCCAGGAAAGGCTTGTTAAACACGCTTCCCTTATTCTTCTTGTCTGTCGCTTTCGTCGATCATCTTTATTGACTGTCCATATAAAACCCAGATGAAGACAAGCATGTTCCTTCCACCGCCAGTCCTGCCTTTTCAATGATCCCCCAAGCCGCATCCGATACAGCACGACTTCCTATTGGCCTTCCAATGCCACTTAAACCCACGACTACATTTCCGAACCCCGATGACGAGCAAGAGCAGCCGCCACATAAGCGCCGGCGGGCTGCCGACAACGAGGACGCACCGCCGAAAGAGTATACCCGCCACCAGGATCTGTGGCTTGAGGACGGCACCATAGTCATCGTCGCAGAGTCCATGCTCTTTCGCGTTCACAAGAGCGTCCTGCGGCGACACTCCGACTTCTTCGACGATATGTTCGCCATGCCTCAGCCGGAATCCACGGAAGAGATGGTTGATGGGTGCCCCGTCGTGCAGTTTCACGACGCCGCGGCCGACGTGGCACATACTCTGTCTGCGTTATACACAAGGTAAAATACTCAGTACGCGCATCTGGCACTCGATCATATCATTGACCAGAATCGTAGGGTATATGATGCGCCGTCTGTGGAGCGTTTTGACTACATATCTGCGATACTCCGACTCGGCGGCAAATACCAGATCCGTGCCTTGGAAAGGGAGGCCCTCAGACGCCTCCAGGAAGCCTATCCCACTAGGCTCGAAGACTTCCAGCGAGCGTCGCACCCCCCTCGGACGTACTTTCGGGCGAAGTCGGAGCCTTTCCGGGTGCTCAAACTGGTGCAGACCGTGCGCGGCGACGATGCAGAGTCACAGAAGAAGCTCGACCGCATCGCCGCCGTTGCGATGTATGAATGCTGCCAACTCGACCCAGAGGAGGTAGCCAGCGTCGAGAAGGACGGCTTGCAGCTGGACAGCCAATTCCACAGGCAGTATGCGGCTGGGAGGTGGCGGCTTCAGGAGCAGAAGGCGTTGATCGCGAATAAATTCCTGGGTTGGCGTGCGCCGGGGAGTTTGACGACGTGCTGCAGTGGCTGGGATAACCAATGGGCACATTTACGGGGTGCAGTTGAGGCCAACTACTTCTTGTCCGTGGATGCGCTCACATGCAGCGCAAATGATCCACTCTTCCGAAGCACGGTGGAGCGGCTATGCTTCACATGCAGTACTCAACTTACGAGCGAGTATGACTCGCAGGTCCGGGAGGTTTGGATACGCCTCTCTGAGGTTCTTCGGGTTCCGAGCCCAACGTAGTCCGGGTCCCACAATCTAGTCTGTAACATAGACCATCGGTACTGGCATGGTTCGCATATCGAAATTTGAATTACTTGACGACAACTCTCGGCTGCCGTGAGGCGCCTTATTGAGCGGCCACTGCGTCTGCGCGACTGGTCGGGAAGGCGAAACCACAGTGCAGGGTTAGGGCAGCCGAAGTACGGTCTTCCAGTGGCACTGTGGCAGGTCGTTTACTTCGCACCACTAAAGTTCCTACAGTGACACCCATTGTAGCAGACTCTGTTCTCTGACTTGTTCTCTGTCACTCGTACCGGCTTCCCCTCTGGCTGCTTGTACTTTTTGACACCTAGGGTTGCTAAGGAGAACAACGTCGCAAGGTTCAACCGCCTTATGTCTTGCGACAAATGAAACCTGCGTATATGTCTCCGTGTGTGCTCGCTTTGGCCTATAGACCGCACTTATATGGAACCGAAGGCGATCGCGAGCTGTTGCATTCACCACCTCCGATATCGCGTCACCGCGTCATCGCCTTCACGCACCTCAAATGATTCCGCAAGTCGCCTCCACCGGCCGACGCAACAGAAGACGCTGCGCGCCCTTCTGATGCCGCCCCAGTACCAGCTCAGTCCACGACAACTTCATCACTGGCCCACGATGACGAACAAGAGCAGCCGCCACGCAAGCGCCGACGGACGGGAGACATCGACAACGCTTCGAAAGAACGCACGCGCCACGAGGAGCTGTGGTACAATGACGGTACCATCGTCGTCTGCGCTGAGACTACCCTCTTCCGTGTTCACATGAGCGTCCTGAAGCGCCACTTTCCTGCCCTTGACGATATGCTCTCTAAGCCTGAGCCCGAAGAGCAGGTCGATGGGTGTCCGATCGTGCAGTTTTCATGAGTCCGCGGCCGACGTGGCACATATGATTGGGGCATTCTACTCAAGGTGCGCCCGCTGCTGTATGCGGAACACTTCAAGTTGTGCTGACAGTAGCTCATAGGGGATACGACTTGCACCGAACAGTGTCCCTTGACTACATTTCTGCAATACTTCGGATGGGCACCAAATACAAGATCAGTCATCTGGAAAGGGAGGCTGTCAAGCGCCTGCTAGACGTCTACCCCACGAGTCTCAATACCTTCCGGTCATACGACAGCGAGAGGCACCCATTCGACCCGTCGGACGCCCCGCGGACCTACGAACACACGAAGTCGGAGCCTTTCCGAGTGCTTACGTTGGTGGAAAGCGTACGCAGCAGCGATGCAAAGGTACAAGAGGATCTGCACCACATCGCTACTCTCGCCCTGTATGTCAGCTGCCAATACGGGACCGAGGAGGTGGACAGAATTGGCTTCGAGCTGGACAGCCGGTCTCGCAGGCGATACTCGATGGGACGCTCGTGGCTGCGGCAGGAGAGGACGCACATCTTGACAAATTTTATGGACGACCTGGGTGTGAAGCGATCGCGCGACTGCGCGAACTGCCGCATCAAGTTGGCTCCCATACTAGAGCGTGCCTATAGGCATAGGGATTTTGTCTCTGTCCGGGTCCTCGACAGCAGCGCGAAAGATGGATTCTTCGAAGCCCTAGTAAAGTCGGTATGCTCTTCCTGCAGGAATGACTGTGCGAGGATGTTCAACGACCGCGTCGAGAAAGCTTGGCGGAAACTCTCCGAGGTCCTTCACATCGCTCCGGCGCATTCGAAATTAAGCGTCGTCTCCCACAGCGTGACGAAATACGTCGATCTCTACACTTCATCGCCGCCTCAGTCCTCAAGTATTCCATCGCTAGCCCCCGTTGACGAACAAGAGCCCTGCCAGCGCCGTCTTATGGCTGACGCCGATGACAACGCTCTGGAAGAGCGCACGCGCCACGAAGAGCTGTGGTACGATGATGGTACCATCGTCATCGTCGCCGAGACGACTCTTTTCCGCGTTCACATGGGCGTCCTGAAGCGCGAATGTGGTTTATTCGATGCCATGTTCTCTATGCCTCAGCCGGAACAGCTGCAAGAGCTGCAAGAGCAGGTCGATGGATGCCCGGTCGTGCTATTCCACGATTCCGCGGCCGACGTGGGGCATATGCTTGCTGCGCTCTACTCAAGGTGCGAACCCTGCCGAATATTAGCATCAAAAGTGATGTTGACATTGATGATATATAGGGGCTACGAAGCGTACCGAGCGGTCTCTCTAGACTACATTTCTGCGATACTTTGATTGGGCCTCAAATACGGAATCACTCGCTTGGAAGACGAGGCTGTCAATCGCCTCCTAGACGTCTATCCAATGGATTGTGATGCCTTCCAGCGATATAACAAGTATATCCATCCATGCGTTGCATCGGAGGCCCCGCGGACCTACGTCCACACGACGCCGGAACCTTTCCGGGTTCTCAAGCTAGTGGAGAGCGTTGACAGCGACGACACAAGGCTCAAGCATATCGCGAATCTAGCTCTTTATGTCTGCTGCCAATTCGACCCCAAGCAGATGCTTTTCCTCGAGATGGCTGGCTTTCAGCTGGACAGCCGAATGTACAGACGATATACGATGGGGCGCTGGCAACTGCTGCAGGAGAAGGCAAACATCTTGTCAATGTTTTCGGACCACTGTTTGCGTCCTTCACGAGCACTAGTGTTGTGCGCTAGGCCTGACAGTTGTGCCATCGATCCGGCTTGTGTACCAGACTATCCGAAGCCCTTTGTCGATGCGTACATTGGCTCTGTGCGGGTCCTAGAGCGCAGTACCGAAGATGAATATTTTCAAGCCAGGGTCGAGCCGTTGTGTCCTCGATGCAGGGATAAATGTGCGGAAATTCATGACGGCCGTGTCTGGGCAGCTTGGATGAAGCTCAATGAGCTGTTTTGCATAGGTCAGCCATTTTGGTACTCAGATTATCATGAACTCGAATGGAAATGAGTTATCTCGTCTGGTACATATCAATCAATACAACAATTTCACCACATGGACGATACTCGTGGACAATGTGCCAATGAGCGTACTTCATTACCGCTTCGTTAGAATGGCAAGTGCTTTGGATAAGGACAGCTAGGACACTACTATTGTAATTGTGCATGATGGACCGGGATTCCCTGGGACTACACTTGGGTCGAGTGGATGCGATCGCTGGCCGGAGGGAGGGCTTTAGAAATATCATCCGATTTTCCAGTCCCAGTCCCGGAATCGGGGTAGTCCTTTGTACTAGTCTGCGAGATGTGCACCTGCATCGGGATACTGCGATGCGCCGTCGATACCGAGTGGGAAATTCCGCCACCACTGGGCGCCGACACCCTCCTCATGCCTAGGCGCACGATGACCATGTAGAATGCGATAGAGATGATCGGCGTGACCTGTGAAGTTGTGCCACTAAGTTCACAGACAGACTAGATAAGATCAGAGCTCAGGCGTACTATGTTGAGCATTATGACTCTGCCGTTCCATTTGCATACGAAAGTAATGAGAGCGGCGAGGAGAGTGATAGAGTAGAGCACGCCGGCGTCGAGGATGATGAGGCCGATAGGCATCAGCGCGCTCTGGGATGTGCGTAATGGGCGAACGCGTGAGTCAACATGCCAGATGCGTAAGGTCAGAAGCACTAGTGCAGGAATCGAGCCTATGAGCTGTCTTCCTTGTCGTGATCGGCGTGCACTTACGCGTGCATACGCCGTTGGTTGCCATCGTTGTTGCGTAGAACGCCGTAATCCAGCGCGCCGTGCTTGTCATGAGGAACGAGGCCCCATGAAGGTTAGTCTGAGCAACCGCACGGACGGTACCCACGCAAGTCGCTGGTGGACCGCTCCCGTCAGCAGGGTGCGCACAAAGCAATGGCAAGGAGCACGCACCTAAGAGACCGCACCACATTATGATCGGAAATACGAGGACCCATACAGACCGCCAAACAATGGAGCAGCGGTAGATCTTGTGTTCACGGTGAGCGCTGCGCGAGTGTAACGGGAACTTTGGAACGACATACCAGTATCCCATCCCCTAGAAGCGTCTGGGCGGAGTATATGGCACTCTCGAGCACAAACGTGAGTTGGGAAACGTCGTTAAACCACGCAGAGGGTCCGCCAGGGAAACTTCTGCTCTCTACGAAACCTTGAACTAGGCGATGAATGGCGATGGCGATATGCTTGTAGGGGACCCTGGTCAGTCCGTAGGGAAGTGCGAGGGATTGGACGACTTATTCACCACTGTACTGAAGAGAAAGAACAGTGACGCTGCCACCACCATCGGCCAGTTGACGTATCCGCGCCGCCTTTGGAATAGAAACCACATCGTTGCGCCGTACATAGGGACCGACACGCCTGGAGACACCTGATTAGCAATACAACCATGAGAGCATAGGCCTGCTCACCGTATAGGACGGCTTCGAGGCCGGTAGCGATGATGCTCGCCTTATCGAATGGGATCATACTCTTGACTTCGCATTCGCAACATTCTGAGGGCACTGGGGCTTTAGTAGGGCGACTCAAGCGAGAACGCCACCGCCGGCGACCAGGGGAACTCAGTGGCGCTAGATGATTACACATAATGGGGCTGCGTATCGGCGCCCATAGAACGTGGAGATTACAAGCGAATAAAATCGCCGAGCTGTGGTTCTCCGCCGACATTTTCCAGAGCCCGAGAAGCAGACTAGCCCAAAATGCAACAGAGCACCAAAGCTGAGGGAAGTCGAGACTGTACGAAGGTGAGCGACGGAATGGCGGCTGCAGAATAGCCAGCAGGTAGCCACAGCGCCAGCAGGTAGCCAGAGCGCCAGCAGTCCGGCTGATGTTTCTAGAAACCAGATCAGACGATGCCTTGGCGTCGGCAACACCATCCTAACCAGATGAGCACTAGGAGCCAGAACCCTGAAAATCCACTTTCGAGAGACACCCGAACGACGTCGAGGCCCGATTCACAATCCGATAAATTGAAGGCAGCCCGAGGTCGCCCGATGCCGGTTGTGCGGTTGGCCACTGGGACTAAGGTAGGCCTTGACAGGCCTTGACCGCAGACTGCGCAACACAAGGGTCGGCTACCAGTATCGGTGAGGCTGCAAATTTGATGGTGGCGTGTTGGGCCTGTTGGCGAGGAAACACGGTTGCATATGGACACATACGACGATACCCAATGCCGTGTAGCGAGAAGTCGCTGACCAGCGCCTCGAAGATGCGCGACCCATACCGTCTGATTAAAAAATTATGTGACCACACGAGTTGGGGGAGGGGATGTCGAGTCAATGGTGACTAACTCGGAGGCAGAGTACAACAAGCGAGACGATGAGCATGGGGTACAAGCAGAATAAAGCGCACTGTGGATGAGAACTTGGAGCGACGTTGCGCTGACCGGAGCTGAGAGCAGAGCCTGCATGCTGGCCGCCAGAGCCATTTAGTACGTAACTCAGCTGCTTTCAGCTTCGCTGTCGTTCGACGTCGTCGACTCCTACCCTTCAGCTCGTCAGAAACTATCATGCCCAACTTCGTCGAGGTCTTTATCGACGACGGAAATAAGCCGACGAACATTCCGCGCTACGAGACAATCGGCAATCTATAGCCCTGCGTCCAGACCAAGCAACCGACATCAACACCAGCGGTGTCAGGCTTACTCTCAGCAAGACGTCTGATACCGACGTCAGCGATATCTGGGTCAAGTTTGGGGAGGAGCTATTCATGGGCGAGGCCATGACGCAGCGCTTTGTCGCGCAACACCTTGAAAGCAACCAGATCGCGGCTGTGCGTGCCCCTCGCGTTTACCTTGCCTTTACTTGGGGTCACGACGGTTTCATTGTCACCGAGTACATTGATGGGAAGATGTGCGACGACTCCGATATTCCCCTCGTCGTCGCCGCCGTGCAATACCTCATCACCATCCAAAGCCCCAGCCCAACTCCTGGACGCATCGGTGGAGGCTTAATCGAACATCCTTTCTTCATCGAGCGGACGGCCTCTGTCTGGTACAATTCAGTCAAGGAGCTCCAAGCTCATATCAATGGTGTAAGTCTTCCCCTTCATCTCGCCTCCTTGCTCTCCAGATGGTGACTATGAACGCAGATATTACGCTGCACTGGGAGGAGCCTCCGCGTTGACTTCAGCCCGGAGCTCGAAGGTCAAAGCCTGCCGCTATGCGTATCTGACCTGGTTCTTGTCAACTTCATGAAGGATAGTGATGGCAAGATCGTGGCCGTGGACTTTGGCGGCTACTCCTTCCTGCCGCGCTCCTTCTTCGGCTTCGCGCTGGATCCGCCGCAGGCCGTTCACTGCTCCGAAGAGAACGCCTCATCAAAATTCTCTGTTATCAACGCTCCGCAACAGTTTCGGCGTTGGTGTCTGCCTCCCTTGCGCTGATTCCATATATGAACAACAATGTCGGTGAGTACTTCCTTGCTCTCCTTCCGTTCTCTTGCCTCTTACGCCCTTGCGACAATACTGAGTTTTATGTACTGCACAGGTCTTCCGAAGGAGCTCCGGTCCAGGATAAACGGGCCGCATACGCCGTCCCTAGTTTAGTACTACGGCGGCCTGACGGCGGCGTCCTCACATCTCGGCGCTTGAGTTGACGATTCTCCCGAAGAACGTTGCTGTGCTTATTTCGCCCCTCTCTTGTTCATTGTATCTGCAATGTATATCGATAACGTCATCTCCTTTCTTCGTGACGAAATCACCTTGAGTTCGGACACTTCCGCTTCGCTCACGAGGCAATACGCGGGATACGAGAAGATCAACCCCAGGCCTAACCCACCTGAAGGAACGCCTAGACTGCTTGAAGTTGCCATGATAGCAGAAAGTGTGCCTCTGAAAACTTCTCATTGGGAATCACCTCTATATATCAATTTAAATCAATACAGCGAACGACTTGATGCACTGTCATTTTTCTTCAGAGGCCAACAGCCGTCCTGAGAGCAGCAAAGTTCGGCGTCCCCAGCCCAGTGACCTTGAGTGAACGGTGTCAGCTCCGAACAGCGGCTTCGACATCAACATAGGCTTACTGGATCCCAGCCCGTTGTGGCAGGGAAACCATTGGTGTTGCATCCCGGGTTATTACCTAACGAACAGGAAAAATGTAAGCACCAGTCCCCACAGCAGAGGAAGAAACGCACCCGTGGTGACGGATGTCAGCGCGCTGAGCCCCGTCGAGTACAGGAACGGGTTCAGGAATCCCAGTGGGCTCTTTCCCGCCGCGATGAGCTCGTCATTCAGCAGCGAGACGACGCTTGCGAAGATCGGACTCGAGCAGCTTGTGCCGGCGACCGTCGTCGACGCCCCTTGGAAGAAGATCTCCACGTGCTCCCCCTGCGCGGACACGTCCGGGAACCCGCGCCCCGTGCGGTTGAACTTGCCGCTGTTCGTGGAGCCCAGTTTGGTGAGGTAGGCGGAGACCGCGCTGGCCTGATACGATGGGATGCCGAAGAAGTTGGAGAAGCCGCCTGAGGAGAAAGTCGCGGAGGTCTCTGGGCTGTGGTAGTGGCGCCGACCGAGGTCATGCTGTGATACGTGTGGGGTAAGTCAAATCACTGGATGCGGAGGAAGGCGGAGGTATGTACGCACAAAGGGCATCCAGAGGGGAACGTCGGCACGAAGGTCGTGCAGGTGCCGGACTGCGACCCAGATACGCCTCCATACCCAGACGAGAACAGTATAGACGTTCCTCGGGCGCCGAGTTGCGCATACGCATTGCACAGGTTGCTGTGAATACAATGGAGTCAGCACAGGCAATGCATTGCATAGCAGCCAAGGAGATACGTACTTCGCAAGGGCGCGGGAGACGCCGTTCTCGTTCGCACCATAGCTGGTTGTGAGGACGTGCGGGGGATTACTCTCTGCAAGCAAGAAGTTGATGATGTCCAGGAAGCCAAATACACCATCCCGCGTGCTGTCACCGACGGAGACGAACGCGACCGGGACACCGCTCGCCACACCAATCGTGATCGTGTACTGTGTGTCAAGATCCTGTATATTATAGATAACGTCACAGACATTGAGCGAACTGAGATTGGCGGGTTAGTAGATGGCTGTGCTTTATTACTTACTGCTTCGAGACCAGCCTGGCTTTTAGTTTGAGAGTTTGTTCCGCCATCAAGCGTCTGCAGAGTGAACACCGTCGTTGATGGCAGATCCGGTCGTAAGCTCGTTAAGAAACTCTATGAGGCTCCACAACATGAATCACTTCGGCGATCAATTGGCCGGCCCAAGCGAGGCCAATCGACGTACCTTCAAGTCTGCCTGATTGGCGAACTGATCGATGAAGCCCGACACACCGAGAACGTTCGACGTCTGTGTCGCGCGGGTGGTAGGGATCCCGTAGAGCGCTTGCAAGCAGACAGGAGTGATGAGCGTCGCGCAGCTGGCAGGCACCGCGTCTGTGCTCAAATTGGCCTGCGTTGCCAACGGGACGACGCCTTTCGGCAGCGGAATGGACACGAGCGGCTGGCGATTCAGCGACTCCGGGAACCTGTGTAGATCCTATTATGAAATTGCGACGAGGTCGCAGTAGAGGTAGGCATACGTGTTGTAGGGTGCACGAAGTCCAGATGACCTTGCAGGTCAGCGGGGATGGAATACTCGAGCGTGCGCACAGCCGTCGCTCCCGTCTCGGTGTGCGTGAACGTCGTGAACTCCGTATTGAAGAGCGCATTTGCTTGCGCGACCGTCACATCAATCGATAGCCAGTCACCCGCAGGAGAGATGGGCTTCGCAGTTACACCATGCTCGGACAGGAACGCGCTGACGGCAGGGACGCTCTGAGGAGCCGGTGCAACAAACTTACTTCTCGACCTGTCAGAGCTCAGATGTCAAAACAACCTCCTTGAAGGACGGAAGCAAATGAGCTTCTAACCTCTTCCTTGCTGAGGAACTGTCCGTAAAGCGCGCTTCTCGGCGTGCTGACCGCCATGAGCGCTTCCTCCAGACCGGCGGGATCACTCTGGACGCGCGCAAGACGAAGATTCAGCCCCTCATCCTCCGGCGCGAGCCCATGAGAGACGAAGCCTCCCGGAATAGCATCGCGCCGCTCGTGCACGATCATGCTGCGCCCCGAAAGGGGAGTCGCATATGTGAGGCGTGTTGCAAGGAATGGCAAGAAAAATGAGAGCGCCAACATCATCGCGGATGGCCGGGGGAATTGAGGTAGGAGCTAGATAGTGCCCTTGAGAGCGCTGATAACCCTCTGCGTGAATTCATATCCTGCACAGCGAGTGGTGAGAGGCACTGTGTCTTGGGATTGCCCACGTTATCGATATCTGCGTGCCAGCCCCGACGCAATGACAGATAATCAGACAAGATCCTGCTCTGAGGACTGTCGCGGCGCGCTGGATAAGAAAGCCAGGAAAGACACGACCGCGTGCTCGATGCGTAGAGGGCGTCATAAGGTCGCCCGAAAAGACTATACAGCCGCACGGTCAGGGCTTAAGGGGAGCGTCACAAAGGCTTGGAAGGAGGGAGCGTGGGTTTGCTGAGCCCAAATCAATGTAGAGGCTGAGAGTGTGCTTGGGTGCCAGTGGGAATGCGGGAGCGGAGTATGACGGTGGGCAGGGGCAGACTGTATTTTGTCGGCTGAGAGTGTGAGATGCAAGACTGGAAAAAGCGATGAGTAGATGATATGGATGTAACTTAAGCAGATGCAGATTCGCAACAGCCGAGGGTGTTGCAGCATCACGTGATCATTAGAAGATATTATCCGCCGCCCCGCTCGCATCAACTGCACAAAGTCCATCCTAATCGCGCACAAAATAAAATTAGCCCCTTTGCATCTTGTCAAAGAATACAACTGGGCACGCACCGTCAACCAGATCGACGCACGCCTTGATCCACGCGGCTGCCACGCCCATCATGACAGCGCTGAACTCGACACGGCTCCGAGGCGTTTATCTCCGCACGCGACGATCGGGCGATCCAGGCGGGCGACCTCGAGGGCGACGCATGTCCGTGTCGCTCCAAAGTTCTTCATATGCGGTGCATGAGGTCGGTCGGTCCCGGGCACACAAGGGCGGGCTCCCGGGCCGGTGACAGTCAGCAATGGGCCGAGGCATGGATGTGGACCCGAACAGTAGCAGTCCCAGGGGAACCGGAAAGACAATGGGGGGATGACAAGGTGCTCTCATATTAAGGCGAGTTGACGAGCCGCGCGCGTTGCGAAGGGGTCGGAGAAGACTCTCTCGAGTCTCGGGCCATGGGGAATGGAAGCTGGCGTCCAGGGAGGCACAATAGGCTCTGGAACGCGGGGTTAAAGCGAGGGTTGAATGGGCAAGAAGGAGATCAGCACACCTGATGCGCCTGACGTATGTATGAGTCGGTGGATGAGCCTCGTCTGTCGCAGAGGTTCTGGAGCGGCTGGGCGAGCACCGCACGATTCGCCAGCGACTGTCCTTGAACGACGTCGCGATGTCGCAACTGATGAAGCGCCCCGACTGCTTCTCCAAAACAAATACAACACCACGCTGTGGGAATGGCGGAGGAGACAGCTTGTGAGCGGACGCTCGGCGGCGTTAGAGCATGTTGTTGTTGCAAATACTAAAACGCGTTTGGCGCCGACAGCGACATATTAGAAGTCGCTGGTTGGTAGTGGCGTCGTCACATTGAGACGCGTATCGAAGGCCGCAGATATTGGCAATATGAGTTGTCGAGAGGCTATGATTCGATGTATGAGTGACGAAACAGCGGCGGGCCTGCGGAATACGTAGATCAGTATGTGGAAAGGCCGAGTATGCTCGGGAGTCACGTACATGTACGAAGGGCAGAAGCCAAGGCGGCAAGCACTGCGAGCGATCTGTCCGCTGCCGTACTGCAGCGGAGCTGGAATGCGCTCCAGACCTGTGGAGTCGCAAGAAACAAAATGAGATTCCCATAGGCGTCTCAGCTGTGTCAAAACCTAATCGGTAATGGCGCTGCACGGAACGTATCAGCTGACCCTCCCTCTGCGATCCTCCGATCGCGTAGCAGCACCGCAAGACCAATTGCAATGCATAGAGCGCCGCACGAAGGCAAAATGCTGCACGGCCCGAGAGGGGTGGGAAGCTGTGAAGTTATTCGAAGCGGCGCGGAGCTACTAGACGGGGCTTGGGAGCAGAAGAATACGAGAGCGGTATCCTTGGAGGAACCTAGGAGCATCAGCCCGAGGCGGTGGGAGATGAGGAGCGGGAACTTGCCTGGAACTTTCTCGAGGCGGAGTGCGGTGAGCGGGGTCCTGTGCGGGGTTGCCAATCTTATCTTATCTGAGGCACCGGGCTTGCGCTGGAGCGAATGGGCCCGACTGGCTGAGGCTCGCAGCGTCCAGAGCCCAAAGCCATGGGATGTGCTTCACACTTTTGGTATTTCGCAGTCTTCATGATTCGTGTACAGAGGTCGAGGCTGACTGCGCGACGTCCTGAGTAATCCCATATGCCATCTTTGCGGATCCGGGTGCTGTGCGTACGAGCATCCGCTAGACCAGTGCTAGACCTCTGGGATGCGTAAAAGTAGAGAGCTGGCGTTCGACTCTGAGCGCACCGGATAGTGGCTACATGCGCCGGTTGAGGAGGCACATCATGCATTACGGACGTTCGGCGGATAGAGCCCAGAAGCGAGCGGCCATCTGCATCACCCCTGCACGAGACCACGAGCTCCTCGCCTGCCCAGTGGGCTGCATGAGGCTGCATGCTGCCGCATGCGGGGGTGCACCACTCACCGAAACAACGATCGAGGTGGGCCCGCATCGCAGGGGATCGGTCGCGCGCGTAAGTCCGTCTCCATGATGTGGCCACGCGATGCTGTGCGCGCAATCGGCTGGGGTCGGGATCCGGTAGCCCACCTGCGCTTGACGATTTTAGCAATCGGACAGGCCGCTCAGGCCCGCGACGGCTCGTCCTTGGTGCGGGCGTGCTGTGCGCTGCTGTTATGCGCGCAAAATGGTGAGCCGCGAGCCTCGCTCGAGGAACAAGGGCAATGCGCATACATGCACAGGCGGTCGCTTCTTTGCACACGCGGCGAGGCAAGCGATAGCGCGCAGGAAATGAGGCGCATTGTTCTGCATGACGAGGACAAAGGGTCGAGGACACGCCGGGTTGGGGGATCGTCGTCGTCGTTGGCGACGATGATGGGCATTGTTGCGAAACCGGCAGGCGTTGTGCGCCCGGGTGGTCGGTGCCCGGGGTCCTGCCTTCATTCTGGGCACAGCCGCAATCGGCTTTCAATGGTCCGGATCACGCGACCCCGAGCCTGCCGCTGCCGTTTTAAAGACCGCCCTTCCTCCTCTCCTTCACCGTCCCCCCCGCCGCCCACCTTCACTCTCGCCTCATCGTCGTCGACGGCGTCCTCGCATCTATCGCAAGCTAATACCACACATTATCTTATAACCTCATCATCATCATGCTGTCGACGCAGTCCCCGGTTGCCCTTCCCCGCATCCACGTCCTCTACACAGACCTCCCAGCGACGTCTCGCAGAGCAGCCAACATGCCCTTCCTTGCCGCGCGCGCTGCACCTGCATCTCTATCATCGCCGGTACTATCCTCTAATAACGCCCTCGGGCTCTCGCTCGGACCCATGCCCACACGGCGCGCACCTCCTCCCCCGCCCCGGCGCAACGCCATCTCCTACCACCCATCCCAGCCCGCATCCCAGAACCCCTTCGCGGACCAGAACCGCTGCTCCGTGCCGTCTGCACCCCCGCCCGCACCCCGCCCGCGCTCGCGCGCCGTGCTCATCTCCTCCGGGCACCTCACGACCCCGCCCTCGGTCGCGTACTACGCCCAGCACAGTGTACGGCTGCCCCCGCCCCCGCCGCCGCGCGACTACCCCGCGAAGGTCGTCGCGAGTATGCTGCTCAACCGCTCCGGCCGCGCGCGCCCCATGCGCTACGGCCGCCGCCCGCCCGGCGCGCGCAACGCGGGCGGCTACGTGCGCAGCGGGCTCTCGACGTGCGTCGCCGCGGACGAGGTCGAGGGCGCCGCCGGGTGGGCGCAGGACGAGGGCGACGGCGAGACGTGGGCCGATGAGCTCGTGCGGTCGCTCGCGGACGTCGAGTGAGCGGGACAGGCGCCTGTTACACACATATCATCATCATCAACACATTATCTCACTTGCATATTGCTATTGTGTCTACCATAGATCCACCTCACGACCATTCATCATCTCTCCATCATTTACGGGTCCTTCTCTCATCTCTGGGTTCTCTACGGGTTCCTGTTGTACTCTTAATGCTACAATGTCACCAAGTATCGCTCGCTCTTGTACTTTGCGTAGTGCTGTAATCGAATGTCTGGCTCCAAATACACTACAAGGGACTACAAGGCAGCGTCTCCATCAGAACCTTGTATTCTGACGTGTCCACGCGGGTCGCCGCCGCCATTATCCGTCCTCCGCATGGACGCCGTCGAGTCTCGACCGGGTCCGCGCCGACATGCCCAGCTCTGTGTCCTCCAATCGCTGTCATTCGCTGCAACGATCCGACGAGGAGAGGGATCAAAGTGACGCGCCGAGTTGCGGGGTCGCGCGCTGCACGGAGTCCGGCTTCGGCGCGCGCCGTCCCACCCCGCCTTGACTTTGCGCCGACGTTGCCCTTCAACGGGTTCCTCAGTGAGCCGGTGCTCTCCTGCGCTGACTGGCTCTGTGATTTCCTGGTGATCAACGACAGGGACGACGGTGCGGGGGCATATTAACCCGCAACTGCCAAGAGTCTTCTCGGAGGAACGACTTTCTTGCGAGCATGCTGGCTGCGGTAAGGTCATCTTCTCAGTGTCGGCAACCGGTACGTCCAGTGAAAAGCCGATGCACTCTCTGGTCATGCCACTCACGTAGAGCATGGTCAACGACAGGACAACGGTGCGGGGGCATTTTAACCCGCAGTGGGAGCCGGGCGCAAGTGCCAAGGGTTGTCGAGCCTACTCCGAGGAACGACTTTCTTGCGAGCATGCTCAGGCTGCGGTAAGGTCATCTTCTCAGTGTTGGCAACCGGTACGTCCAGTGAAAAGCCGATGCACTCTCTGGTCAGGCCACTCACGTAGAGCATGTCGCAGACCGTGACCCCTCGTATAGGCAACCAATGCACGAGTTACTCCCGACGGCCCGAAGCCAGACCATGACGCCCGGATGGCCCGACGAGAGGAGCATCCGGTCATCCCATCGAAAATTGATATTTGCGCTGTGCTGCGTGCAAGGTACGTGTATGTGGGCTCAGCGAAACAGTTCTCGCGGACTGACCCACATCCCACCTATGTCCTCTCGCGGGTCCCGCCGAGCCGTCTGCGACAATTCCCGATCCACGATTCGCGGGCTTTGTGGCGCCGCACAGCTGCCAAGGAGTACATGCCGATTTCCTCCTCAGACGACTGGCTTCCCGCCCCGTTGTGCCCTTCCGGTGATGGCCGCCTCTGGACGGAGTTATTGCGCCTGCATGCCGTGATGCTATGCTGCAGGCCTGTGTTGTTGTTCTCTGAATGGAGCGGACGCTGCGTTACTTGCTTGGCTCTTGCTACTCGTTGCGGACGGTGGTTTTTGGGTCTGTATACTCATCAGCGGCTGGCTTGAGTATTCTGCGCCATGACTCCGTGCTGCGCGTTAGACGTGTACGCACGAACAGACGGCCACCGTGATCCTAGCTCGCGCTGCTCTCCACTTGATTCGGGTCTTCTTCTCGGCGGCGTTGACCATGCTATGCGATCTGGACATTGTGCGGCTATCCGAACGCTTTGTGCGCTGCAGATGGTTGCCTTCCCTTCGTCCTCGTGCGTTTTTGCGGCAACTATGGTTCTGTCTGCAAGAGCCACGTTATTCTATCAGATCAGACTCGGTCTTGAAGCAGAACTCGTGGTCTGCCTGGGCATGCGCGGTAGCGCATCACTTGATTTCTCTCGGCATTCTGTTGGAATGTCGGGAATTCTTCGTCCATCTTCTGGCTGCTCAGCGCCTCCACGCCCAATGTGCTCGTATTCAATGGAGCCTGTATGCCCAAGTCGGTCGTCGTTGTCGGCACACTGCAAGGCGCGGTCACGAACAACGGCGCCCCGAACGTGTCCGTGGATCTATCGTCAGATCGAGACGTTATAAGGGCCTCAACTCGCAAGGACATCGCCAAGGGCCTCTCTAGCTCTTCTGCCAACATCTCTTTCTCGCACTATGGTGAAGCTTAGTCTTTTGCTGCCCGTCATCGCGGCCGCGCTCGCCCTGGCCTCCCCGCTCGGACGTGAGCTCGTCGTGCGCGAGCGTCTTAATAGCGTCCCGCATGGCTTCACCGCGCACGGCCCTGCGCCGCAGGACAAGGTGCTCCATCTGCGCCTCGCGCTCGTTGGGAAGAACCCGACCGGAATCGAGGACGAGCTCATGGAGATCAGCACGCCGGGCAACCCGCGCTACCAGCAATTCCTGAGCAAAGAGGAGGTAGTGCTCTCCATACCCTCGTCATCTCGTCGTGCTCATCATTGTCTGGTTATCGCTTGCAGGTGGAGGCGTTCGTTGCGCCGACGCAGGAGACCGTCACTGCTGTGAACGCGTACCTCGCCGAGCACGGCGTGACTGCGAAGCCCGTGTCGCCCGCGGGCGACTGGCTCTCGATCGACGTGCCCGTCGCGAAAGCGAACGAGCTCTTCGGCGCCCAGTTCACCACGTTCACGCACGCCGCGTCGGGCACGACGTCGGTCCGCACGCTGGAGTACTCGATCCCCGCGAACCTCCAGGGCCACCTCGACTTCGTGCACCCTACCATCATGTGAGTCTGACGCAGCCCATTTGTTGGCAAGGACAGACAGGCTGACGAGTTACTTCTGCCTAGGTTCTCCTCGCCGCTGAGCAAGCCGCCCGTCATCACTATATCGCGTCCGAACGTCGCGCCGCAGGGAAACTTGACGTCGGATGCGGTGCCTGCGAGCTGCACGCCCTATATAACGCCTGCATGTCTGCAGGCGCTCTACGGCATCCCCGCGGCACCCGCGTCGGGGACAACGAATAATACACTGGCTGTCGCTGGGTTCATCGGCCAGTATGCCAATAGGTTGGACCTGTCGGTGCGTCTCCTCGCACTTTAAAGGCGCAGGGGAAACTGTGACTGATCGTTCCCTGTTACAGACTTTCCTCTCCTATGCGCGCCCAGACATGTCGTCCGGGACGTCTTTTACAGATGCGAGCGTTGATGGCGGCACAAATCCGCAGGGAAAAAGCAATGCAGGCGTAGAGGCTGTGAGTGTTTCATGTACTGCGAAGTGGACGACGCTCATACATACCACAATTTCGAATATCCTGCAGAATCTTGACACTCAGTATACCGTTGGCGTGGCTACTGGCGTCCCAGTTTCATTTATCAGCGTCGGAGGTGACAGTACCGATGGTGTATTCGGGTTCCTGGACATCGTCAATTATCTTGGTTCGTTGGCTTCAGTGCCGACCACGTTCACGACCAGCTATGGTGCGGACGAGTATGAGTTAACTGCCGGGATTGCCGCGTACGCATTCGCCCGAATTTCTGATGATTATTGTTTGCTGATGCGTGTGAAATGTGACAGCAAACTCTGCAATGCTTACGCGCAACTCGGCGCTCTTGGTACTTCAATCTTTTTCTCTTCGGGAGATGGTGGCGTGTCTGGATCTCAGTCTCAGTCCTGCACGACGTTCGTGCCCACATTTCCTTCGGGATGCCCCTAGTACGCAGCGCACTCAATTCGATGTCCTCGACACTCATCCGCACGTCCACAGCTTGACCTCCGTCGGTGGCACTTCCGGCGTCCCCGAAACTGCCTGGGCATATTCCTCTGGCGGGTTCTCGAACATCTTTTCTCGGCCGACGTACCAGTCAAGCGCCGTCTCGACATACCTCACCCAGCTTAACACCACTTACAGAGGCTTGTACAACGCATCCAGCCGCGCATACCCCGATGTCGCCGCTCAGGGCGACAATGTCCTAATAGCATATCAGGGCGGTTTCGCGTTGGTCGCAGGCACGAGCTGCTCCAGCCCGATCTTCACCAGTTTCATTGCGCTCATCAACGACCAATTGATCACCGCGGGAAAGCCGCCCCTCGGATTCCTCAACCCGCTGCTCTACGCGGCACCGGCGAGGGTATTCAACAACATCACGACTGGTGAGTTTCCATTGTGACACACCAGGGCACTCTTTTACCGGTGACCATTTAGGTTCGAACCCGGGTTGCGGTACTTCTGGCTTTCCGGCTGCGGCGGGATGGAATCCAGTAAGTGCAGTCTGCGGCGTTCGTCGTGCATAGATGCCGATGGGTTGAGCACAGGTCACTGGTTTGGGCACACCAAACTTCGCCGCCTTCAGGACTTATGTTGGGCTGCCGTGAATGCCCACAGTTGCGGCGTCGAGTGGGAGATTCCGTCGTTTGCAGCGCGGACAGAATATACAGCGCGCAAGTGCTTTAGTTCAAGAGACGTATGTAACTTGCATGGCCGCTTATTCTATCCTTGTTCGTCTCCGTGTAATGAGCGTTACACCTCGTGGCAATATCCGTACTCATATCCGTATCTGCGGTCTGTCCAGTATACTCGTAATCACTCCGTTTCGGCGACCCTTGAGCATGGAGAGGCGACGCCCGTCCGCCCTCTGAGAACGGTCAACGGCTTAGCTGTCCAGGCGGTGTTAGTCTCGCAACGACATGGAAAGGCGGTGCGTACATATTGTTTGCGATGCCACATCATTAAGCCAAGCTGGTCGTACGCATAGCTCTCTTCCGTGAGCTCCTGCGCACCTGTTACAATTTGAATGAGGTAATCCCACAGCGCCGGCTCCTCCGGTGTCGTCCTGCAATGCACAGCGCTCAGCCCCGGCATGCAGCCGAAATGCACACAGCACTTACTTCAGGACAGCATAGCCCTTTGCGAGGACATGGCCCTCGGGGTACCGCTGGATGCCGCCGGGCCCCGTGAGGCGTGTCGCAATGTTCGCGAGCACGGGTTCGACAGAGCCGCCCTTCGCGTGGATCAGCGGGAACAGCGCGCCGTACGACACGGTGACGATGCCGAGCGACGCGTGGTACTCAAGCAGATTCTTCAACTCCTCGAGCGACGCGCGGTACTCGAGCATATTCTTCAGCTCCTCTGCTACTGTACGACAGGGGAAAATACACTGAACACCCAACTATTTGCCTGCAAGAAGTCATAATGTGTCGGTCGTGAAAACGTCATGGTCATAAAATGCACTAATCAAGATCATTGACTGAGCGGCCGGACAGGAGGACCGCAGCCAGCGCCTGCTCAGGACTGGGAAAGCTGTCAGCGCGAGATTGAAGACATGGCAGGAACACATACGTGACGGCACGGCTGTCCTTGTTACCGAAAACCTTGTCTAAGATGCCGGAGGCAGCGCCGGAGACACCCAGGCTGGTCACGGTGCCGAGGAGGCCCTTCTCGATGGGGCCCAAGTTGAGGCGTGCCTCGAGCTCACGGCGGAAAGTGCCTTGGCTCTGCTCGAACTGCGCGCCGCAGGCATCGACACTTTGTTCGACGAGAGCGTCAGCGGGAGAGCTGGAAGACGTGGTAGGAGCACATACTCAAAAGCCGAGAATTGGCCAACGGAGTTCAGGGCCTTCTGGGAGAGGCAATCCTGGACTTGCGGGGGGCCTAAAACGGCTTGGCTCTTCTGGAACTGCGCGCCGCAGTCATCGACACTTTGTTCGACGAGAGCGTCAGCGGGAGAGCTGGAAGACGTGGTAGGAGCACTTACTCAGCAGCCGAGAATTGGCCAACAGAGTTCAGGGCCTTCTGGGAGAGGCAATCCTGGACTTGCGGGGCGTCAAAAACGGCTTGGCTCTTCTGGAACTGCTCGTTGCAGGTATCGACACTTTGTTCGACGAGAGCGTTAGCGGGAGAGCTGGAAGACGTGGTGGGAGCACTTACTCAGCAGCCGAGTTTTGGCCAGCGGACGACAGGGGCTTATTGGCGAGGCACTCGGTGACTTGCGGGGGGTTTTGACGCCTGCGTTCTCGAGTTAGCATGAGCATCGCGAGATGGTCATAGAAGTGCGTGCGTGGAGGATGGCCCGCAAACGCACCTCAGGGGAGCCGCGAGGGCAGGGGACGCGGCCGAGGCGGCGAGCAGGAGAGCAGCGAGGGTCGTGGAAGAGTGCATGTTATGAACGCGTTAAAGATGACTTGAAATAGTAGTTGGGTGTGTGAGTGTGCAAAAGAGAGGCTCGTGATGAACAAAGACGTTGATGCTACGAAGGCATGCGTCTCATTAGCGCGGTGCGAATGGGAGCGGAGAGTTGCCAGGACTCACCAGCCAGTGCCGTGGAATAAACGAAGTGAGCAAGGGCTGAGGAATCCTCGTCATCCGCCGAGACTCTTTATACGGGAAGTACTATCGTGGCGCCCGAGTTCTGGACACTGCGTGGTCGTAGTCATCACTGGCCTGCAGCTCGGGGGTGATTCCACTCCGATAGAGAACCTAGTGAACCATCAGCGACATTGCACTGGTGAGGCATGGTGAGGCTTACTTGGCAGTGGAGCCGCCCGCCTGCCGCCCGGTGAGGGGAGGCGATCGTGGCGTAGTTATTGTGATTTGGCACTCACAGAAAACGGTCACTCGCTAAAAGGCTCACCTTTCCCAGAGCATCTGATGGTTGCCAGATGGAGCCTCAAGACGGCGACGACTGCACTTACAAGTCACAATATCAACGGTCATCCACGGGTTTCAGTGTCAGTCGTGTGTCCATAACTTACATAAGGTGAGTCGGCACCTCATTTTCTGCGAAGCGTTGGGCGATGTGCACCCGACTCGGAGTTGTCGTTCGAAAATCGTACTGCCAGTGCTCCAATCATCTTCTCTGCGAACAAGGCAAGAACAAGGTACCCTTACACTCGTCGTCTGCATAGCTATTAGCGCGTGCCACTCCACTGGACCGTGACCAGGACCACCACCACATAAACGGGTGCTGTCTCGCTTCAGTTCTCTGTCGGTCTGCCTTCTTCTACGACTGGCACCCACATCTCAAGCACTGCCGCCGTGCGTCTGGCCCAGTATGGGCGTCCTCGTGGTGCATCAGGCTGGGGTCGCGTCAGGCCCTCATGTATTCAATTTGTCGCCTATTGACTAGGGTGCACTTGTATCGACACAACTACAGGAGTGGGAGGACGAGGGCGGGTTGCATCGTACAACAACGGACGGTCAGAGTATCGACCGATGGAAGGTTTGGTTCCTGGTGTAAATCCACCACACGTCAAAAACATTTGATCGAGAGTGTCGGCCTGGTTGCTTGTACAGGTGGTGTGATTAGGAGCGCTCGATTTGCCCGCCGGCCGCCTCCATGTGAAGCCGATCGAACACGGGGAGGACACGCGGGATCTGCCGCTCAACGAAGCATGGGCCGTCCTGGCGGCTGTATAGAGAACATCACGCGCTCCTTCCTGGAGTTCTGGGAGATGATAGACTTGGCTATCGAGTACGCGCTCCGCAATGACATTGGACTCGGCAGTGGCAGTGGCAAAAGAGTCCACAGACTGCACGAAAAATGAAGAGGCGGTGGCGTTGGAAGCCCAGTAGGGTGAACTCTGGGTAGCGTGAGGTGTGGAGGACCCGTCGTCATCATCATCATCAATATCATCGTCCATCCTTTGGACGGCGAACAGTGGCAAGAGGGAGGAGCGCGAGAAGACGAGGCGCAGGTGCGGCGTTGAATGTGAGGCGCGAGAAGCAGGGCTGTCGGGCTGTCGGATTCGCCAGACGTTCGATGACCTATGTTGTTGTGAAGACTCGCTCTGGATCTGTGACCTGCGCAGCCGAAGAATACAAGTCTGATTCTGCGTAGTGACGCTATGTAACTATACAAGAATGGCGAGAGAGTGAGAAGATAGTCATGTTGTATATAACCTTGCGCAAGATAACCTCGTGTATATGCCTATGTGCTGCGCAGGCGGGTCCGGAAAGCGGGGCATGCTCATCCGGAACAGGGGGTGGCTGTGGAGCACCCGAGGGAGAATGAGCCTCAGGGAGGTAGCGGCGGACCCCCGGGTGGGCGAGGAGCGCTACCAGCGGCGCGGGAGGCGGGGACGCGGGGGGTGGATGACGGAGTAGACGGAACGAGGGAAGGAGTATCAGAACCGGTCGGCTCCGCAAGAGGCAGCGGTGGACCCCAAGGCGGGGGTAGAGCAGCCTGAAGACCAAATTGTGGCGGCGCGGGCGGCGTATGCGGTGGGGCGACGGGCGGCACGGGAGGCGGCACGGGCGGTGGGGCAGGCGAGAGACAGAGCGGGAGGCGCGGCGGGCAGCCGTTCTTGAATAATCAGCATAGCCAGGTTTTCATAGCGCTCGGCTTGCCGCCTGTGTTCTTCTCTCGCAGCCTCCTCCCATCGCCAGCGATCTTCTCGCTCTCGCTCGTCATGTCGCTGGAGCGCGTCGACGAGGAGCATTAATGCGAAGCTACTATGCGAATCCTCCTGGTGGTAATGATTGACGGTAGGCGGCTGCTGACCGTTAAGCACGTTCGATTGTTGGCCTAATTGTGGCGGTTGAACATTACTGGCAAGGACAAGTGCGAGCTCGTGCGGCTCCGGTGCTAAGTGCGACAGCGGGTCGGGGGTAAACTGGGACATTGCGTTGGCGTAGACGTACCGGCAGCGTTGGGGTGTGTCCATTGCTCCTGTCCGTTCAGAACGCCCGAGTTTGCGGTCAAACCGGGCGATGGGTGGGGGCCTGGGAGTGGTGAATTGTCCAGAGCCAGTGGCCGCGTGCGGGGTGAGCGGCGGGTAGCATTGTTGCCAAAGAGGTGGGGAGCGGTACGGCGGACTACGTCAGAGGATGTGGGACGATGGGAAGGGGTACTGTTGTCCATCCTGCTGGCTGAGACTGGTGGTTTCAAGTTTGCGACAAGATGCACGATAGGGGCCGGCGTCGATTGCTTGGCTCGGCCGAGTGCGTCGGAGTCGCAGACCCCCAGACTCCGAAAAGAACTGTTCTCCAGCGTGTCCGGACGGATCGGGCCTTCGGCGCGCGTGGATCAGGCTTGCCACCGTCACTTGCAGTATGTAGAAGAGCGGGGTGCTTTACTACAGGTTGATCGCCTGTTCATGAACTGTATGCCTTCTGCCTACGGGAGAAAGCGCCGTCTCATGCGGCGTGAAGTTCGGATGGCTACCAGATCAAAGAATGTCAGTCCGAAGAAAACTGCGATGGCGCATCGATGGCGAGAAGACCTGGGACGAAAGTCGCTTGCTCGACGATAAGGCTGAGGAATCAGGAGGGAGGCGACCGGCCATGCTGACATGTAGCGAGTGATTAGTCGCCAGTCATGCCTCAGTATATATCAGTGAAGCTCTACGCACCTGGCGACAATCCAATGACGACTATCGGAAGATGTCAACTCAATGCCGCGCTTCGGGATCTCAAGATTTCAGCTCTCAGAGCACTCGACGGATAAGCACAATATGGAAGGCAAATGAAATGCGCGAAAAGCTAAACTTGCATTTGGCATAGATACTACATCGACCACGAGAGGCGAGAAGGAATGTGTGTCTCCAAACTACGAGACCAGAAACAAGACAGCATGTGGATGCACACTGACCTCAACTCTACGAAGACGATACAACACGAACGCTCTAGGACCCACGCACCTTCATGACGAAGGGCGCGGTAGAGGCTGTCCGTGCGCGTAGCTGTTCCACAACCGTAACAGGCCTCCGATGTAGAAATCAAGGGAAACCTTGACTTGGTACGTGGGGAGAAGATATCACAACATGAAGACGCACCTGAACGCCTGGCGCGTCCTTTCAACTGACCACATGCGTTTTCCTGCACAATCCAGGAAGCTTGCTAGATGAGATGATGCTCGAAATTCAAGACGAGTTATACAGTGAGGACGCGACGTCAACGTGGTTGAGGTCAAAGACGTTAGGAAAATATTGCCTATACATGTTGGGTTGCAGCTCCGCTCGAAATTACGCGCGCAGGGACAGGCAGGGACGGCAGTGCTCGACTACGCCCTCGGCCAGTGTCGCTGCCAGCCGCCCGCCGCCTTGCGCGAGCGCCCCTAGTCTCCGTGGCTGACCTTACCACAGAATACAGTCGTTCTGTTCTGTAAGGAGCGCCCCCCGACTGCACATGTCTCAGACCCGCCTGCGCCGCCGCCACCCGAGAAAAACCTGCCCCAGCATGTGCACGAGGACGTCACGCACCTGCGCTACGAGGCCCTCAAGCAATCTTCCGCCCCCGCGAACCGGATGTCCGTCGCGTCTGTCGACACGAGTCCTATTCCGCCATCACCGTCCAGCGCGATCTCGTTCTCGTCGTCCGCGCTCAGCACTTTGGCGGCGAGAAGTTCTCTTATCTGGGGCTGCTGCACTTCTTGGGGCGCAGCCGCACGCCGACGCAGGACGGGCCGCGCACAATGTCGACAATATCTGCGCCGATCTTGAATACGTACGTCCTCAAGCGGTGGGGTGAGCCTGGGTGGTACACCCATAAGGGAGAACAGCCCTGCGTTTGGATCGGTGAGTGCTCGCAACATGTATATGGGTGTTTGAATGTTAACTGGCCTGCAGTCGTGGGCCAGCCTGGTGGACAAGACCGCCCTGGAAGGACTCCCGGAGCGCGAACGAAAGCGACAAGAGGTGGGTCGTCTCAAAGACGAGCCTAGGACTAACTAACTCAAGGGGCTAGGTTAGGCCATGTTCGAGCTCATTGCTACTGAGGCTGCGTATGTGCGAGATTTGCAGTTGATCGTGGAGGTGCGTACTGCTTTGTCGTAAGCGAAGTAATCTGAGGGCTGATAGGATGCTTTTCAGATATTCTATAGCAGCATGATTAATCTATTGGAGCCGAAAGCGATCACGGTCATCTTCGCCAATGTTGAAGACCTTCTATTGACGACTACCTGAGTTGGTTTCAATCTGGCATCCTCCCGCGCGTACCCCAGCTGATTTTGTTTCTTCAGACATTCCTGAGCTCTCTAGAGGAACGACATCGAAGCTGTCGACTGTACATTGATCAAATCGGTGATATCATGGACAAGCACCTGATCAACATGAGAGTTCTACGGGGTGCGTACTTCTCGCCGTCGACATTCGATTGAAATTGAGAATACTTCGGGTCCATAGGAGTACTGCGTCAACCAGGGGCCAGCGATCAAGGTACTTCAGACGCTTCGAGACTAAAAACCAGAGCTCGCAAGTCACTGGCACCTCCAGGTCTGTCCTCGCCCAGCGAAATTTATCCAATGTATGCTGAGCCTTTACGCCCAGAAACCCCGCGAAGACCCCGTCGTGGGGAGCTTCGACCTGTCTAGCTACTTTCTTGTCTCTAGTACGCTATGCTCCATGCACTGCGACGCTCATAGTCTAATCCGACCCCAGTGCAACGCACCGCGCGCTACCCGCTCCTGATCAAGCAAATGTTACACTATACTGAGCCGGATCAGGACCGTGCGCAGACCGAGCGTGCTCTGCGCACCGCGGAGAAGACACTGGGAACCATCAATGAGAGCATTCGCGATTAACAGGGCCGCGCACGGCTCAGGGTGCTCTCGCAGAATTTGTGGATCGGGCCAGGGTGAGTGCAGCGCTGGGGGCTGCTCAATTCTAAGTCCTCAGAAACTCACCACTGTGCAGCGTCTCGGAAGTGTGCAGCTAGGCGTTGATTGGTGGCGCGACAGGCGCTTGGACTTGACGGCGCCTACGCGCAGACAGGAAACTATTGAAGGAGGGCCTGCTGTCCAAGGCGAAGAGCGGGCGCAAGTTGCGCGCCTTTCTGTGCAACGACATCTTTGTGCTCACGGACGAGCAGGCCAAGACACTGCACCGGATGGTCAGTAACCACGCCATGTACCAGCTCGCATCTTGATCTTGAACTGTCCTTCCGCAGCCGATCACATTCGCGTCGCCGACGTGCCCGGCGGCCGAGGTACGTCCCCGCCCGTCGCCTGTACGCATACACGCTGACTCCGCCGCAAAGACGACCTTGCTTTCCAGTTGTCGGTCGTGTACCTGCGCGGCGGGGATAAGATCGCGCTGCGCGCATCCTCTGCGTGTGAGTGCCACCAGTGGATGGCGACATCGCGGGTCGCAAGTGCCGCGACGCGGATGGCCGCGCATGCTCTGCGGGCCGAATCTGGGCAGCTCCGGGAAGAACTCCAGGCCTTGAAAGACTCCATGAAAAGAACCTGGATGTGATCATGACCTTCTCGTTCTCGCGGCGGACAATGGACCACGAATGGTATTCCTCCGAACGACTACCTGTATTGTATTGCATATTGTACCTACACATCCTGGCTGTGTACCATCTTCCCACTGCGCACGCGGCACTTCAACACATCCGGTCGAGCGAAATGGCCATGATCAGCGAGATCTTCGGCAGGCCACCGTTAACCTTATTCCACCCTCGTATTGTGCGGGAGGTCGAGACTGGCCGTGAGTGCACGAGCAAGAGAGAGTGGAAACGCGCCAGTCAGTTCAAAAGCAGTGTTAAAGTGTGCGCAACAAAAGGACGAAAAAGTTCACGCCAAAGGAGGACGGTCCTGTCAACTGGGCCGGCATGTGGGCTTAAGCTCACGCGGGAGACCTGTAAAGCAAATCGAAGTCAGTCTCCTGGCAAGGGAACGAGAGGCAAGAAGAAAGGAGCTGCGCTCACCGATCGTGTTCGTAACGAACGGGACGCAGACGCAGAAGGCTATCCGCATCGCATCAAGCTGCGTCGACGCGGGGTGTTCGATCTGAAGGTGTCGCCCTCTCTCAGCGCGAAGGCGAAGCAGGAGGGCTCGACGGCCACGATCCTGCACATCCGGCAGTTCTTGTCAGAGGGGCAGAGACGCAGGCTGTAGGACTCTACCGCTCGAAGCTAAGGCTGGTCCCACCCGGGGCATCTGTGGAAGAGTCATCATCCACAAACCAGCGAAGGTGCAAAGGGGGCAGAGCGAGAAAGGGAACACGTACATACGCCATCCGTATGAGTCTCCAGCTCAAGGGTATACCACGGCGAATTCCGTCGATGAAGAAGCTTCTGTGCACGACCAGGCCGCCGCCGATGGGTCCGGGCACTGCGGTAGGGCGCCCGACGAATCGCTGTGCCAGGACTTCACTCATGTTGACGTCCCGGTCGAACTTGACCCAGGCAGAGGCATCGGAGGCGTGAGACTCGTCGACGAGAGGGATACCGCAGAGGTTGTCGCTGGAAAGGTGGGCAATAGCGGGGTGTCAGGTGAGTCTTGGGCAGTGGACTCGTTGAGTGGACGAGTCGACAAGCGCGCGCGGCGCCTATGTTTGTCCTTTGCCTCTCACTCGCGCACGTCTCTTGAGCTCCTACAGAGCTCCCGTCGACCTCTCTTCCACTGAAAATGTCGGTCTAAATAGCTCACAGGAGACACGAATGCACGTAGCGGGCAGTCGTCATCCGGACTTCTTCAAGAGCCAGCAGGAGCAGAGCACCGAAACGGCCAGCCGGAGCGCTCAAGACATGCAAAAGGTCATACAACACAAAAGCTTCGGACATTAATTTCGCTGGTACTCGGAGTCAACTTCAGTATACATCCCATGGTCATCGTCACCCAAGTGGCATGGACCGGCCGCCGACCCTTCGCCCGCTGCTGGCAACACTTTTTCTGATCGGTGACAGCGGCCTGCGCGCTCCTGCAGCCCAGAACATCACTAGTCTCCTGGAAGCAGACTGAACGAACGCAGCCGATGATAGTCGATCGGCCGGTAAGTAGTACGAACATTACCGATCCAGATCCATTCTAACTTTGGCGGCATGTCCCGACGGTACGAATATATGCGCAGCAAAGGCCGCATTCTTGCCGAGAGAATGTTGCTTTCCACACGTTCTCGACGATATAGGTGCGCTCTGCTCTTCGATGCCTACCGAGAAGCAGGTCTGAAAGGCATCATGACAAGGCACACGAAGGAGTTCTAAGTGACTGGTTGTTCAATTCGCTCCGTACCGCCACCATTCTCCCGGCATCTACTGGAGTCCAGACCTTGCAAGGTACGCAAGTCCCGCGTCTCTTCCCGTTACGGCTCTACAACGGGACGCTGTAAGCTGCTGTAAGGCGCTCTCCTTTCGCATTTAACTTTGTTATCAGGCACTATCAAACCTCTGACCCCGCTTGTTCCCATTGCAGAATTACGGCGATCCAACCCGCCCGTTCGCAACAAGTTCGCAAAGTCCCGTCTTGTATTACGGATCATCTACGGGCGCGGCGGGAGGCCAGGCATCAATTACGCCCTGCAAGCCCGTGAGTGACTTATCAGTTGAGCCGTCGTGGCTCCAATACTGTAGACGCCGCCGGTATAGCTTACCAAAGCTCTCTCCTCTCAATTCTACGGTCCGGATGTTATGACATGGGGTCCCTGAAGTCGCATTACGCCGTACCGATGACTGATAAAAATTGGTAGTGGCAACACATTAGCCGAAGATTTTGCTCCACGAGAGCTCATGAAGTCAGTTACCCGTCTTTCCAGATCGACGACGCCACGAATACTCATTTTCCACCACAAACCCTTCAGGATAGATAACAAATCGCTCTTGGCATGCCATATGGCGTGTTCAGGTCCTTGGTATCCACGGACACGAGGTGCCTGCGTAGGCGCCTGCTCCAGAGTTTGTCTCTGCCTTTTACGACTGGAACGTCGTTCTGTCATCACAGCTAGACGTCTAATCACTGAAACCTCCGAACACGAATGTCGGAACGTGGAGCGTCCGCGCGGCGCGGCGCTGAACGCTGAGGAGGTCTTAACGCCCGTTGCCCGACTGGGGCTGCTCAAACTATGCAGCACGCCGTAAGTCTGCTGCATATCTGTCAGGGGCTGAGAACTCGCGCTAACTATAGGGCGTTTGGACAGCGGGCGCGCAGAAGACGTGCGCGGCACATACGGCACTGCATGCTGTTCTGATGCATGATTAGTGGCGCTCTCGGTATTGTGCGAGGCAGGACGGGCCTTCGGCAGCGCGTGGGCAAACGGCCGACTCGGAGTACTTCTTCTCTGCTAACTCCCATCGCGATCTTGTTGGCATTGCTACCACGACCATTTACCCTCCCGCCGCAGCAATGGCGCCGCATCACCGCCTTGGGTAGCCGCGTGCCTCGCCATCGAGTTGTCGGCTGGATACCAAAAGTGTACGTGAGCACTTGCCTTCATAAGTTGGTGAGACTGACGATGATAGGGCTTCTCTTGGGCGTAATACAACTTCGCTGGTGTAGCAGTCGCTAGGTGCTCTCAGCTCCCCCGCGCTCGCAACCGAGAAAAGCGTATCGTCGGTGCGTTCTTCTTTTCTCGCAGGTGCCGCAGCGTCCTGACCTCGAATGCCCGCAGAAAATATCCCTACCCCATGTCTAACCATCAACAAGCCGTCACCTCGACCTTCGAGCAGAGTATCTCAGACATGTGGGTGGACCGCTACCCGCTACTTCGAAGCTCATTCAGTCATTAATGACGCACGCTCGCAGCCAACTCTCCAAGGATTTTTTCCTTGCCGCATTCTCGATTCTGCTATACGACCATGTCTGCACCTTGGCACTGGAGGTGACTCCTCGTCATATCGTTATCGTATCACGTCGTGAGCTGACCGCGTTATGTCCGCAGATTGAGACCTTCTGGAAGAAGCGGAAGACATGGTGTACGTGCATCTCACGCCTCCGAGCGCAACGTGATGCTGACTTCTGCGCACCATCATTGCAGTCCTGTATCTCTTCATCTTCGTTGGTCCAAACCCACCTTGTTCGAAGTCCGCCTATTAAAGTCTTTCTGGTCAGACCCGATATTACACGCCTGCGGCAATGACTGTAGTCGCTTTTGGTGAGTCGTCTTAGCTTCGAAACCCGGAAAGGTGCGATTCTGACATTCCCTTAGCCTTTTTCTCGACCTCCATGACTTTTGAGCGGTAAAGAACCAATCGAGTGCACTCGTCGACGCTAAACTGATTCCGGGTTGGAAGATGTCGGCACTGGATGTACTTCCTTCCTATCGCGTGCACGCTCGGGCTGATGGCTCTCAGTGGTGTCCTCATGGCAATTCGGTAAGCATACACGTATGTCGTGCCTGCCGCTGTTTGCTGACCGTCACGCGTTACCATTCTATAAACGAAACAGAGTCTACGCCTTGTGGAACAAGAATCAGATCATTTTCTTCGGCCTGCTCTTGTACCTGGCTGTCGAATTCGCCATCGGTGTATGGTCGACTACCCTTCGGGGCGGCAAGCGTACGTAGCCTGCTCTGCGCAAAAGATCCGTGATTGACCGGCCGCTTTTCAGCGTTTCCATTCCTGCTCGACAATCATCAGTTTCATTGTGAGGTTTACTCCGCTCGTGCATGATCAAAATACTCATCATGAGCGCGTTTAGATTGCGTCTTCGTTGCTCCGACTATCGCGTGAGCGCCACCCGCTCATCGTACTCGACCCCAGCTGACGATGTCGCAGCGGCCGTTCGTCAACATACATCTTCATCTTTATGGACCTTGCATATAATTTTGGCGTCTTCATTCTGACGGTCTCACGGACTATCTACGTGCACAATATCGGTCGTGCGAATGCCAGCGGACGGCCCAACCTGCTACAGAGCCTAGTCAAAGACGGCGCTGTTTATTTCGGGTGAGCGTGCTTGCGTTGGTTTCTTCCATTCGGACAGCGACTAAAGCTGGACGTTTCAGTGGGATCTTCGCGATTAATTTCATCTGGGCGATGATCATCCTGACCGGCCGCGTGGGTATCCACGCTCTCCTTGCCATGTAAGCACACTTCCGCACTTACCAAGCTCTGAACACGGCCTCACATTCTCTGTTAATGATCAGGCCATCAAGCATGTGAGTGTCTGCCAGCAGTAGCAAGTGCGCTTCCCTGCTGACGGTTGCGTGCAGAATGACAGTCGTGCTCGTCTCGCGCATTACGCTCAACTTGCGCCTCGTCGCCCACGGGCGGCCGCGCGTCGAGGAGCGCACCGTCGACGGCATCCCCATGGCCACCATCACAGCCCAGCGACATCACTCCAAGTTTCCCCAGACCCGTCCAGACGATATCGAGAGCCTGAGCGATTAATTCATGACATCCTTCTGCCATACCTGTAAATTGATTATTTCTCCCGGGTTGTGTACACTAGTAGCAGCAGGCACGCTGCGGTCATGTATCATTCATTGCTAATGCATCACACTGGGAGTAGAATCTGCTTTCGCACGCCGTAGCGAGCGCCCTCTGAGTCGCCGAAGTCGCAGCTAGCGGGACGTTGCATTACGATTCCTGAGGTACGAAGGTAAATCGTCTTTATGGGACGTTTACTATCAGTTTTGCAACGCACCTCTTCTGGTTACCCGGCATGTTCCGGTGGTTACCCGTGTTCCCCCGTCCGGCTTGGTTTCGGCCCGCGCCGGACGCCGACTTGTCGACGCGCCTCGTCTGCTACCACCACCATCTCCACCACCCACCTTCCTCCTCGCGGACTCTTTGCGCGCTCTTCGCCGTCGCCGCTGCCTGCACCTGCGTCTGCGCCCGCAGCTGGACGACACTAACAGTGGACGACACGAACGGCGTCCAACAGCATGTCAACGAACACAAACATGTCGACAAGGTGCTGCACACCAGCACGCTCGACGACGTGCCGCGCACATGCGCCACGTCACCGCGCCGAGCCACGCATGCTCGAGGACGAGGGGATGTGAAGGAGGAGAGAGCAGAGCGAGGGAGAAGAGGGCCTCGGGGTGATATAGGTGAGCTCCTTCGCGTCCTGCGCCTCTCTCCCCCACGCGCTGACACGCCCATCCTTGCACGCCGGCCCTGTCCTTGCACGCCGGTCCTCCTTGCACGCCCATCTTTCTCGCCCACGCATCAAGCCCGTCGACGCGTGCCACGTCACGCCGCCGCCTCGAGCGCTACATACGCTCTCGCCCGTGCGGCGTGCGTCCTCTCGCGCTGCATGCCAACGCCTTGCACACCCGTGCCTACCCGTGCACGCCTTTTTCGCCGCCACACGTCCACTCCCAACGTCCTCACCTCGACCGTCACACCTGCGCCTGTGCCGCCTCCTCGTCAAGGCCTCTCCACGCCGCCGAGCCGCGTGCCACGTCACGGCTCCGTGCGCTCGTCGCCCGCACACCCTGCACATCCCGCACACCAGCCACGTCACAATGCGGGCCGTTTGCCCCAGGTTTTCCTTTGACTATCCGTCCCCCGCCCCCACCTCCGCCTCTGCAACCGATGTTCCTCCTCCCTCCCCGCATGACGGCCGCGACACACACCCACTGCGCATCGCACGACCGCTTGCAAGCCTCCCGTCGCTCACCGACGCGTCCTCCTCCTGCTCCTCCGCGTCCCTCTCTCCCCCAGGCTCCGCGGACCCGCCCAACACACACCTCACCGTCCTCCTTGCGCTCTGCTTCTGGAAGCCCGACGCCGCGGCGCCCCACTGCGACACCTTCCTCTGCCGCCGCCCCTTCTCCCTACTGGACCGCCGCCACGTACGTCCCACCTACCCCTTCCGTCTCCCCATACCCACAACTGACACGAGACGCAGCACTGCAGAAAGTGCGGCGGCTTGCTCTGTGGCGCATGCTCCGGCCGCTCTACGCTGCTGCTCGACACGACCGCGCTGCTGTACCTCAACCCGCCGCGCGGCGTCCCGCTTGCCGCGCACACGTCGCCCGCCACGCCACTCGCCCCCGCGTGCATGTGCGGTGCTTTGACCTCATCCATGCGCGCCCGTCCTCCCCGAGACATATCGCCGCCGCCACCAGTCCTCCCGCGCCTCCTCCACCCTGCACAACCTCTCGATGTTATCAGCGGCTCGTGACTTACATTACATACTCAGTATGTATTTTGTAGGATGTAGGAAAATAAAAATAAAGTAAAAACAATATTAAAATGGAAATAAATATAAATGAATAAATGCAAGGTGGCCTAGATAGACTTCATAGCTCAAAAATAACTCTGTGTAAAGTTGGCACAGCCAATCTTACTAGACTGGTGACCAGGCTTTTTACTGAGCCAGTGGCAAGGCAAGCATGTACTGTCAGTACAATTTTACAGGATGCAGCCATAGTTGCTTGCCTCCGCCTCGCCCGCCTGAACTGCTCTCGACGCCACACCCTTGTGCCACATGACTATGTTCTTGTGACACAAATATGGTAGATAAATATTGCAATGCAACGTCTATTGAGCTCAAAAAAGTCTATAGTACCGAAGGAATCGTACTGCCATGCTGTGCATTGGCTCTCTCCAAGCTAGTATACATATGTGCTAATTCCGAGCCCTCACAAGTGTTTATTGATAAGACCTCATGGTGTTGATAGGGATGTCACCGATGCAGTAACAACATGCGGAGGCATGAGTTCCGCTCCGTGTGGCCTCCCTGATTCAGCAAGGCATCAGTACAAACACTCTCATCAGTCTGCCTTCAAAGTTCACTTGCTGTGCCATCTCTATCAATGACATTGTTTACTGCCAGGACATGGAGTCAAAATGTGGTATGATACTATCACATACTCAAAACCAATTGCCTAATTTAAAAGGTCTACTACTACTCAGAGTGCCAAGAAATGGGTTCCATTACTTCATACAATGCGTCCATGTTGGACCATGAGCAAAATCACTAAGGTCAAGTTCTGTAGGAGGAGCGCCCATAATAGCATAGGTATATGGAGTAAACAATGCTGGTAATTGAATGTGAGAAGGCAGCCACATCAAAAGAGAAGGTGGAGAGGCTGCGCGGTCAACAACCCAGCTGTCATTCTCTAGACCTAGCTGACTATGTGATTCAGGATGGAGTCTTTGCAAGGTTTCTGAATGAACTAAGGCATGATCGGCATGTGGTGAGAATTGAATTGACAGTTGACTAAAGTGTGAATCTATAGCATGGGCATACCAGATGCGTATAGTTTTGTCAGCTGATCCAGACACAATGTGCTGTCCATCACGGGAATATGCCACTGATTTCACCCAATTTGTATGTCCCTCAAGCAGTGAGCCTACAGGCTGGCCTGTATGTGCATTCCAAATGCGTATGGTATTGTCCAGTGAGCCAGACACAATATACCGCCCATCAGGGGAATATGCCAATGAAAGAACAGGATCTGTGTGTCCCTCAAGAGGTGTGCCCACAGGCTGGCCTGTGTGTGCATCCCAGATGCGGATGGTCTTGTCACCTGAGCCAGACACAATGTGCTGTCCATCTGGTGAATATGCCACTGATTGAACCCAACGTGTTGACGCAGCTAAATGCGCAGGCTCGGGTTCTAGGGAACACGGGTTAGTGAATATTCACCACGATGAATAGAATGGGTGATATATATCTACCTAGGGAACACGGGTTAGTGAACTAGTAGGTAGACAATCAGTATGAGCCTGCATGACGAATGTGTAAGGTACTCACTCTTCATCACGATGAATAGAATGGGTGAAGAGTGTAGGTAGCGACAACGGACGAAAATTTTTCGAGTGTTACGTAATCACCTAATGTGGCGTCACTGTCCTGCAGTGCACGCTCGACTTCCGTTCTCACTTCAACACCCTCCCTCGAGCTGCACTGCTCCCTGCAACGCCCTCCCTCACTCATCACCTATCACCCCTGCCATCTCCCTGAACTTCTCCAGCTTCACGCGCCCGAGCGGCTTCGTGAACATGTCGGCCACCATCTCATCTGTAGGACAGTAGAGAATCTCCGCGTCGTCGGAACTGACGACTTCGCGGATGAAGTGGTAGCGTATGTCGATATGCTTCGTGCGCGGGTGGTAGACCGAGTCCTTGGTGAGTGCGACTGCGCCCTGGTTGTCGCAAAAGAGCGTGGTCGTGTCGTCATTGAACGACTGCGGGAACAGCTCGCGAGCCAGTTGTCGTAACCATAAGAGCTCCTTGATAGCATGCGTCAGCGCCACATATTCCGCCTCGGTAGAGGAGAGGGTGACGATGGGCTGCTTCTTCGAGCTCCAAGATACAAGGCCGTGACCCATGTAGAACGCATAGCCGGAGATCGAGTGGCGATGAATATGTGTCGCCCAGTCGGAATCAGAGTAACCGATCGGCAGAATGTCGTATTCGACTCCACCGAGAACAAGGCGCAGGTTGATCGTGTGCTTGAGGTAGCGAAATACGCGCGTGAGAGCGCGCATGTGCGTCGTGTGCGGCTGCTCGAGATATTGAGACAGAGTCGCAACAGCGTACGTGATGTCGGGGCGAGTCGAGACGGATAGGTACATTAGCGCACCAACACCTTGACGATAGAGCGAATGCTCCTGCGCACTGAGAACGACGGGCGACAGTGCCGGCGACCCGTAGTTCAGGTCGAAGCCGGGCTCCATCAGCGTGACGAGAGGTGCAGAGTCTTTGAGACCCATGCGGTTGAGGATGTCGAGGATGTACGCCTGTTGTCCAATTGAGATGGTGCGTTTGCCGTAGTCGCGAGTGATATGCAGCCCGAGTAGCCATTTGATAGGCCCAAGGTCCTTGACCTTGAAGTGCTGATTGAGCTGCTGGAGGAGTATGTCGATCAACTCGTCGCGTGGCGCCGCCATGGTGAAATCGTCCGTGGCGACTGCGACGATGACGTAGTCGGTCTCGGATTCGCTGAACCAGTAGAAGACAGCCTCGTCCGCCTTGCAGACGCTGTAGCCGAGGTCGATAAACGTCTTGCACAGGAATAGGTACCAAACGCGGCCTCCTTGCTTGGTGCCATAAAGGCCCTTGCGCAGGCGGGCAACGATGAGGCGTCCGGGGTTCTCAGCGCAGATGCGGGCGTACTCCGGGTCAAACTCTTCGTACCGCGGCGGGAGGCGCATGTAGACGGTCTCCTCCATAGGTGCATTGAGATACGCGTTCTTGACGTCGGCCTGACGAATGACATCGCCGCGGCTGCTGGCAACCGCGAGGATGGAGCGAATGGACGCGTGATGTGCAACCGGGCTGAACGTGTCCTGATAATCCACGCCCTTGCGCTGGCTGTAGCCCTTCGAGATGAGGCGCGTCTTCTCTGCCGTTGTGTTTCCAGCCTCGTCGTGCTTCGTCTTGAAGACGTAACCGCTGTTGACGATGTTCGCACCTTCTGGCGGCTCGACGAACTCGAACGTCTCGAGCTTGTTGACCTGGTTGACCTCGTTTTGAATGCTACCGCGCCAACGCTTGGACTTCGGGCCTCTGAGTGCCTCGTCGATTGTCCTGGGGTCGTTGCCAGAGCTGGCAACAAGCGCGTGCTTGACGAAGCTGCTCGCCTGGTCCCAGCCGATAATGATGGAGGGGTGAGCTGATCGTAGTGTCGACGTTGGCGGTCGCGGCGGCTGCACCATGATGCATACGCTTGTACTCGCCAGGAGGCAGCACAGCGTTGCGCTTTCCACGTCCGAAGTTGTCGTCGGCCGGTATAAGGCCGTCATCGCGCTTCTTGTTGCCCTTGGACTCGATCACAGGCGTCGGCGTCGGTTCGAGAGGTGCAATAGGACTCGAGGGTGCTGTGGGGGTGCTCGCCGGTTTGGTTTGCTGTTCCTCCAGGCTGCGGAGAGCGGATTCCACTCTCCCTCCCTCGATTTCCGCAGTTTCCGGGGCGAGTGCCTCGTCGTGAGACGGGTACACATCCCTCTCGACCGTGACGTGTCGCTTGCCTGGCCAGTAGATGCGGCACGCCTTTGACTCCTCGTCATATCCGACGAATCGTCCTTCGATGGCGCGTGGCTCCAGCTTCGTGGCATCGAGTTCCTTGACCCAGACCTTGGATCCCCAGGCAATTAGCCCTGAGAGGTCTGGCTTCCGACTGGTGGCGACTTCGAGCGGCGTGCGGCCGTCCGGGTTGGCGCTGGTCGGCGTGCGGTTACGCATCCAGACCGCGTGGCGCTGAGCTTCGGCCCACAGATATTTTGGCAGACCGGAAGCGGCTAGGATTGCGCGCGCGTCGTTGAGGAGCGTGAGGTTGAGACGTTCTGCGGCGCCGTTGGACTGGGGCGAGTCGTGCGAGGTGAAATGTCGGACGGTGCCCTTGCTCTTGGTGTGCGCGATGAACTCCGCGCTCATATATTCTCCTCCGCGGTCAGAACCGAGCGTCTTCACATGCGCGGCGCGCTGGACATTGACCCAGGCCTCATATTTCGTGTAACACTTGAAAGTGTCCGACTTCTTGGCCATGTGGTACTGCCGAATCTCGTGGGAGTGAAGGTCGATGAAGTTGAGGGCGTAGTTCGCACCTCCGAGCGATTTGACTTCCGCAGGTCCCCATACGTCGGTGACGATCTTGTCGCCGTAGACCTTGACGTTGGTGCTCGTGCTCTCCTTCGGGAAAGGCTTGCGCACGGCCTTTGCGCGGGTGCATATGTCGCATGGCTCGGGCGTCGAGTCCATGTCGAGGTTGATGCCTGTGATGGCGCCGCTAGCGACCATCTTGCGAAGGGTGTCGTGGCTGATGTGATTCGCTGCGCGATGCAGCTCACTAATCGCCGTCTTGCGCGGCGTGGCGGCAGCGGCATGGACGGTGTTGGCGATAGCTCCTATGCCGATGCGGTACAGACCCTCCCTGAGCGGGATGCGCCCGATGATGCGGCGCTGCGGGCGTGGCGTGCGGACTGTGCAGATGCCGTCCTCGATGCTCGCAGAGAAGCCCTTCTGGTTGATGACTGGGATCGAGATCATGGCGTAGGCGGCACCCGGCGCGTAGAGTACGTCGGGGATTGTGACGCGAGTCGGTTCTTTGCCTTCTCCCATCGGGAACTCGAGCTCAACGTTGCCCGTGCCGATGGCCTTGAAATCAGTGCCGTAGGCGGCCGTTATCTCAATGTCGGGGATCGTGCGGAAGGTGACGAATTTGGAGCGGTCGGGGCATATGTGTATGCTGGCGCCCGAGTTCATGATGATGCCGTATGACGTGTGCGCGGCGGCGGCAGTCGGAGCGATTGCGAGCGCGACGCTCTGCTTCGACTCGGAGCTAGCCGCAGCCGCGTTCTGCTTCGACTTCTTGCGATTCCACGGTGCCTGGTCTTCCTTTGCTCCGCCCTTGGCATAGCAGTCTGCGGCGATGTGACCGTCTCGGCCGCAGTGCGCGCAGTGCTTGTCCGACTTGGACTTGCCCTTGCCCTTTCCTTTTCCCTCGCCGACGTGCCGGCCTTGCGTGCCTCCGCACCGAGCGCGGCGTTCGCCTGCGTCTTGTCCGTGTTCTTATCGGCAATGTTCGAGTCGTAGAACATCTTGATTTCCGCGATGACGGACTCGCTTGTCGACGGTTTGCCGGTGGCGCACTGGACGGTGTCGAGCGTGTGAAGGACTTGTCGATAGGAAGGGGGCATGGCGGCGCGAATGTCCGCGGCGAACATGGCGTCTTCGATCGGAACGCCCATGAGCTTGAGACGCTCGTAGTATTTGGACATCTTCGTGAGCGTCGGGTCCGGGTCGGCGCCGTCCGGGCAGCGTAGCGCACGCATGCGGCGCAGGAGCTCACGATGCACGTCGACGCTCTTGATCTGCTGGTAATTGACGAGCTCGGCCCAGAGTTCTTTGGCGGAGGTGGTGGAGCGAAGTTTGCTGATGACGAGGGGGGGAATGGATTGGAAAACCATTTCGCGTACCGTCGCCTCCTTCGAGCTGTATTCCTCCCACTCCGTCTCTGACTTCTCTATCTCCTCATCCGTCAGCGGCTTATCCTTCGCCGTGTCCGCCCCATCCTTGAACCACTTCCCATCCGTCGTCTCCTTGATCACCACAGGCTTTCTTGCGGTGCCTCTGACGTGCCGCATGAGCTTGCGCCGCGTAAAAGCGGTCTCCATGTGTTCCTTGAAGATGTTCCAGTTGGATCCATCTTCGAGGAGCTTCTCAATCTTGAAGACTGAGGATGTGTAGGTGTCGAGGGAGTTGTCGGGCATGATAGCAGGGCCCATAACCTGACGCAGCTAAATGCGCAGGCTCGGGTTCTAGGGAACACGGGTTAGTGAATCTTCACCACGATGAATAGAATGGGTGATATATATCTACCTAGGGAACACGGGTTAGTGAACTAGTAGGTAGACAATCAGTATGAGCCTGCATGACGAATGTGTAAGGTACTCACTCTTCACCACGATGAATAGAATGGGTGAAGAGTGTAGGTAGCGACGACGGACAGAAATCTTTCGAGTGTTACGTAATCACCTAATGTGGCGTCACTGTCCTGCAGTGCACGCTCGACTTCCGTTCTCACTTCAACACGTGTGTGTCCCCCAAGAGATGTGCCCACAGGCTGTCCTGTGTGTGCATCCCAGATGCGGACGGTTGTGTCACATGAGGCAGACACAATGTGCTGTCCACAAGGGGAGTATGTCACTAAATGAACAGAACCTGTGTGCCCCTCAAGAGGCATGCCTATCGGTTGGCCTGTCTGGGTTTCCCAGATGCAAATAGTATCGTCATGTGAGCCGGACACAATGTACTGTCCATCAGGGGAATATGCCACTGAAAGAACCCAATTTGTGTGCCCCTCAAGGGGTGCTCCTACAGGTTGGCCTGTATGGGCATCCCAGATGCGAATGGTTTTATCATATGAGCCAGACACTATGTGTTGTCCATCTGGTGAAAATGTCACAGATGTAACACAGTCTGTGTGTCCACCAAGAGGTGTGCCTACCGACTGGCCTGTATGTGCATTCCAGATGCATATTGTAACTCGCATGTGAGCTTGCAGGTCCACGTCGCCTCTCAAGGGTGCGGTTTTGCTCGAAGAAGTCGGATCATGCGGTGATGGTTGGGTTGGCGTCAACGAGATATGTGGGGATGCCGACGAAGGGCTAGTCTGTGCTGCTACGAACTTCAAAGTGTGTGCAGTCCAAAGGAGACGCCTAGGAGACTGTAGAAGCGGACCGCTTGAGTCATGGTCTCCGAAAGTTGACCTTCATTCTTCATGCAACAATCAAACACACGAACTGGAGCACATCGTATTACGATTACTCTTAATTACGATTACTCTTAATCGTTTCTTTCTTCAACCAAGTCAGGCCAAAACGTGAACACATTATAAGTCGCTTTAGGAAATAGATCCCACGGTCAAGTCGCGTCGTCCCAACTGCCTTTTTCAGTAATTCTTAGCTAAGCAGGTCCTGCCGCACCTTGCAGGATCCTCACACTTCAACTATAGCACTAGCATGGTTCTCATGACGAGTACTCTTCATTATGATTCCTCCTAATCATTTATTTCCTTCATCAGTCAGGCAAAATGCATGCATTAGAAAGATTGCTCTAGGAGATATGTCCCAAAGCTTGGACTAAAGTCAAGTCGTGTCATCCCACCTGCCTAATTCTGTAATTCTTAGCTAAGTAGCTACCGCCTGCCCTGTGATTTACACACCTTTGCACTGCAAAGACACTCGTGTCTGCGAGTATTTTGCATTTTCCAAGCTAATTAGCATTGATATACACATGATACCAATTGTTCTCAAGTCAGAAGAGAAGGCCTTCTAACTTCCCTTTTGGTAACATGTTCCCACGGGGTGACAATGGTGAGGTTGGCAATTGGGAGGGCTCTAGTTGCTAACTACCATGCATTATATATACCAGAAGTGTTGAAAGGATGTTGATCATGTGAATAGCCAATAATATAATTCCTCAACAAGCGTGGGAAAATGACGCAGTTGAATCAGGCAGACTGGGATTTTTGCCGGTCAATGAGTCATTGCTTACTAATCCCGGGGATAAAGTACCCGGTTACCCGGTAATTGAGCAATTTTTAGCTAAGTAGCTCCTGCCCAATGTTTTTCAACACCTTCTCACTTCCAAAGACACTCATGTCTGCAAGTATTTTGCGTTTTGCAAGCTAACCAGCAACAATATGAACATGTTTTCAATTGTTCTCGAGTCAGCAAAAAATACTGCACGATTTCCATTTTAGGTAATATACTCCCACGGGTAGGCCAAACACGCTCCATGACGCATCAACCGGCACTTTCAACTGTGTGCAGGTTTAAACGCGTCATGGTGCACAAACCCGGCTACTACAATACCCGGGCTGAATAATTATATTATTAAAAAGTCGCACAGAGGGAGAATTGAACCTACAACCTCTTGGTTCTTTATATCAACCAATAGTATTGACCACTACACTACAAGGCCATTCAGCTTTGTAGGATATGTACAGTACTTGTTGACCTTCTATCTTCTCCTGCCCTACAAGACAATTTGCTCTTTGCATCAATTTCTTTCCCCTTCTTTGGTACTTTGGGAAAAGATATATATATATAAAGCTACAATTATTGTGATTTGCAAAATGGATGAGATTCACTGAAAAAAAGAGTTCAGAGGTCTTCGACCCGTGGGCTGCGGCGCCACCAGGTGCCGTGGCTTCGCTCTTGACTCCAACGCTTACACATCACCGCTGCTTCCCACAACATGTGACGTGTTGTCGCTGTCGTGCTGACGTGCCATGAGACATCGACAACATGTATCTCAGCTTCTACTGCACCTGTGGAGGTGGTTCTGGGCTCAATCGAGATAGTGATGTATACTATCATGACTGATTCACATATACATGCAATTCTATGGTGCTACTGTGGATAGAAATTACATACATGTGAAAATGAAATACAACTCTTTTGCCGTGAACTACAGCATCAGATAAACTCTTGGGCATCTTAGGAATACATGACATCCAAGCCCTTGATTGAGCCTGGAACCGCCTCCATAGGCGTAGTGGAAGCCAAGATACACATTGTCAATGTCGTGTGGCACGTCAGCACAACGGTGACGGCACTGATACACATCGCTCCATGCTGCGAGGCGATCATTACAGAATTTTCGCACTTTCATCAAGTCGACAGACACACAATTCTGAAGATCGCAGCATCGCACAGCAGTGCTCCGACCACCTGATTAGTTCTTCCAACCGCTCGCAAGATTGGAGTCTTGCAGAGCAGTCACGCAATCGGAATCATACCTTGAACACCACACTCGCGCCAGCGACGCTGTCGCACGCAGCACACACAGTCATCCGACCACTTGCTCGTTGTTCCAACTGCCACCATGTGACCTCAAGCACAGCACCTCCCACAGCTGTCACAATGCGTCGGAATTCCATCAGACATGTTTACTGTTGAGATTGGCATCAGAATGTATGCACGATGCCGCTCCAGTCACTGTGACATCTGTATTCCTCTGCAGTCGCACTATTGTCCTCTGACCATTGTTCACCTCAGTTCTTGTACTCACACTGCATCGTTCTGATCCCAATTGTTTTGTATTTTTATCAGCGTCCCGATTATTGCCTCAGGATTCTGACCACCATTCCGGAGCATTCTTACCAGAAGAATAATCACAACGTCACAACATTGTAACACTCACCTCCGACCACCTAGTGCATCGGAGCATGCAGGATGTTGAGCTACCACCCAGTGATAGAGACAATCCCCAAGCCTAGACTGTCAGCAATTTTGCTTGGGTATATTTAATGGCCAAGCCCCTCTCCCCCCTGCCCCCTAAATGATTAAGAGTAATTGTACTGCCATGCTTGCACTGGCCATTTCCCACCAAGTTGTTTCTTTCTTCAACCAAGTCAGGCCAAAACATGAACACATTAGGGGAGCTCAGAGTAGACCGTTTTCGTTTCCGTTTCGTTTTCAAACGCCTTTCGTTTTCGATTCGGCCCGCGGCATAAGTGACCCGATGTGTGACAATCGTGTGACTTTAGGTGACGCTCGCGTTGTGCGGCGTCTTCGTGTCTCACACACTCATTCCCTCGCGATACCTCCTTAATCTACACTCTCCTACTCTCTTAATGCCCCGGAAACGCGGCCGCTCGGACTCCGACCAGCCTGAGACAGCTCCGGGCAAGAAATCCCGTGAGGAGAACATCAGCTGGGGCACAAATAAGAAGCCAAATGAGCTGCTCCTGCAGCTCATCACGGAGCTCGAACAGCCGCAAAATCGCAAGGTTATGTTTGGTAACAAGCGTGGTGAGGTATGCAGGTGGCCCACGCATCATCTGGGCTTTGTTACTGACATCTTTCCAGAAGAAAAGCGGAGAAAGTAAGGTCGCAGCGGGTCAGCGGCTTGCTCGCATCCTCTGGAAGGATGCTCCGGACTCGGATTTCGTCAGTCTGGGAGCAAAGGTGCTCGGGAAAATAAATCAGTATGTCCATACCCTTATTGGATGCCTCATACGTGCTCACAGGCTTGTGTAGGCTACGCATCACCTATCACTCCAAGGTTCGGCGCATTAAGTGCACGGGTGGAGGTGTCCTCACTGGGAATGAGGCCATCGTCGACACAGGTGATGCCGACGATGGTCCAGATGAGTATTTGGTCTGCTACATAGGGCCAGATGGCCCATCCGAGGATACCGATGCACGCCACAAGAATATCTGGCGTAAGTTCATTTTGTGATCTCCGATGAGCACGCTGGAGGCTAACACATCCTGTGCAGAGGAGATCGAGGCCGAGTTCGCTGTCTTCCCCCGAATTCACGCGATCCTTGCCACCCGCCCAAATGAAAACCCGATCATCATCACGACTGGGGTTGGTCCGGACGGTCACCGCACAGTGCACTATCAGCCTCCCGACGACGCGCCACCTGTGCGGCAACCGCGCGAAGAGGACATAGACCCCGTCCTACGCGTTCACGATGGCCCGGCGCCTCTCGCGCAAGACTCTTCTGCGACCGCACCCGGCCCGGGATCGCCACCGCAGACGCCACACACTCCCAAAGAGAACCGCGTGCCGCCCTCGTCGCAAGCAAGTGCGAAGAAGACTCCCGCACACCTGTCGGAAGAGAAGCTGGAGAGCTTGAAGGGTCGCTTCAAGCCCACGTCACGCACCGGCATTCAAGACATACTGAAGGAGTCCATCGAGTAAGTAATACTAGTTGTTGGTAATGCACGTGGACTAATTCATGTGGCAGGCGTAGCTTTGCGGTGTCAAAGGAAGAGAACATCCGCAAAGCTGTCGACAGGCTGCGCGATGACATGAATAGTCTTCGCCAAGACGCTCGCGATCGCCACGACCGCCTCTTTCGTGAGCTGCAGATTGGCTTGTGGACGAACGATGAGTATCGCCGCAAGTCGGAAGCACTTGACGATGACCTTCAGCTGCAGCTTCAAGATCTCCGTGAAAATATATCGCGCCTTCAGAATCCTCCTCTGGTTGTCGCCGCCGCTACGCCCGCTCGTTCCATCTCACGCACGGGCTCTATGTCAACCGCTGCATCGACGCCTTCATCTCTGCCGCGCGCATCGACACCTCCGGATGATGAGCCCGAGAGCGAGATGACAAGCCAGAGAGAAAATAGTCCTCCCTGGGATGAGAGCCAGTTGGACAGAGATCTTGGACGAGGATCATCTGTGGTTCCAGACGAGTTGGAGCGAGGCTTAGTCTGATCATTTTGCTTTTGTCCTTTCTAACTGCAGCCTCTCATTTAATGCTACACAGTCCTTTCTTCTTTCTGATTATATCTCTCTTACTCTTTACAATCTCAGATTTAATCTTGTTCATTTATACAAGTCCTGCTCGTTGAGCGGCTACTATTTCTGCCACAAGGCCACGTCTCCTAGCCTCGCAATCATCATCCTCTGTGATATCATCATCTATAGGATCATCTGGCTCCCCCCTATCGTCCTCTTCCTGAGCACGTGAGTGCCAAGTCGCAAAGCTTGTCCCACTCGCCCATCCTTCGATGTCGAGCACTGCGTTGTGCAAGATGATGCAACATGAAATCCACCGACACGCTCGTATATGGTCCCGATTGTAACGGATATTGAGCCGTAAGCCACGAAGGGATTGCCATCGGCCCTTGAGTGCACCCATGGTGTGTTCAGAGCGAACGCGTAGGCGAGCTACGTGTTTGTCGAATAAGGCATTTGAGCGGTCTAACGACGCTGGTTTCTTGTGAACTGGGATGGTCCGCGAGCTGACAGGGTACGCAGAGTCACCCCATGCAAACTCGTCACCTCTGAAGAACCAGTCGGTATGCTTGACAGCTGCAGTATGCTCAAATGCAGATGCATCATGAGCAGAACCGGTCATGCCAAGCGAATAGTCAACGATTCGTAGATTCGACGGTGTATTGCCAATCTGTGTACAGATATGTCAGTCAGGAGCTATTAGAAGATATCCAGCATACCTGGACGTTGAACCCATAGTTGCACTTCCTTGTGTAGTACGCGTCACCGTCGAGGCCGGGGCGACTGTACAGGACAACAATTGTCCCGTCGTACATCACCCATCCCTCCCTCCAGGTGGATCCCGTGAAACCAAGCTGCTCATCAATCCACCTTTCTCGACCTCTTTCTCCTCCTCTGTTAGCGGCCGTACAAACATCCCATGCAAGGACATCAGCGCCTCCTGACATCTCTCCGTGTATAGCTCCACAGCGCCCTCTGAACAGCCCGCTGCACGGCTGATATCCTCGAGAGATGCGCCATTGCCATAGCGACCCATACGGTACAGGGTCACCGCTAATTGCGTTCGGATATCCTCCTGCGGGGTGTTCGAGTTGTTCTGGAATACGGGATGACCCTCGATGAGGCCAAGGATAGTGTCGAAGACGTGGGGAGAGACACGGAGCATGTTGATAAAGCGGTGGTGATGGGCAGGATCCTGTGCATACTCCCATGCAAGCTGGAGATTGCCGGCTTTAACGACGGGAGGACGGGGGTTGATGTAGCGGGAGGATAGGATGGTGTGAAGGATTGAGCTATCGCGTTGGAGCTGCTCCATCATAGCTGTGGCTGAAGATGGAGGCATGAGTGCCATCTGGATAGCCATATATGTGATGTATGCGTCGATAATCTCATCGTGGTAGGTAGCACGGGCCATGGCTGGTGGAAGAGCTCGAAAGCAATGGCGGCGGTGTCGCGCAGCGGCGTAGATTGAGTGACATTATGTAATATCACGCCGGGGCGCCGAATCGAAAACGAAAGGCGTTTGAAAACGAAACGGAAACGAAAACGGTCTACTCTGAGCTCCCCTATTATAAGTCGCTTTAGGAAATAGATCCCACGGTCAAGTCGCGTCGTCCCAACTGCCTTTTTCAGTAATTCTTAGCTAAGCAGGTCCTGCCGCACCTTGCAGGATCCTCACACTTCAACTATAGCACTAGCATGGTTCTCATTACGAGTACTCTTAATTATGATTCCTCCTAATCATTTATTTTCTCCATCAGTCAGGCGAAATGCATGCATTAGAAAGAGTGCTGTAGGAGATATGTCCCAAAGCTTGGACTAAAGTCAAGTCGTGTCATCCCATCTGCCTAATTCTGTAATTCTTAGCTAAGTAGCTCCTGCCTGCCCTGTGATTTACATACCTTTGCACTGCAAAAGACACTCGTGTCTGCGAGTATTTTGCATTTTCCAAGCTAATTAGCATTGATATACACATGATACCAATTGTTCTCAGGTCAGAAGAGAAGGCCTTCTAACTTCCCTTTTTGGTAACATGTTCCCACGGGGTGACAATGGTGAGGTTGGCAATTGGGAGGGCTCTAGTTGCTAACTACCATGCATTATATACCAGAAGTGTTGAGAGGATGTTGATCATGTGAATAGCCAATGATATAATTCCTCAACAAGCGTCGTGGGAATAAATTTCCTTTCGTGCTTTTCCTGAAGCGCACTTTTTGACCTGACTGGTTAGAGAAATAAACAATTACAGTGTTGGACCGTCAACCGAGACACCGAAACGTCCGGCCTACCGCAAATATTGAGGATGTGTCGGTTGGACACAAATTTTTGTACACATGTCATAGGAGCATATATTAGACTACTCAAGAAATTACAGAGCTGTGTGATATGTTGCGAGGGAGGCCATGTCGAAATTCTACTAAAATGCGTTATCTGCAGACACGGTCAAGCAAGACATCTGTTTTAGGAAGCCAGGATGTGTCATCAGGTCCTCTGATTAGATTAGTGGCCCTCCTCTGAATCCTCTCTAGCCTCAGTGGTCTCGCTTTCAAGCCCGCAAACCAGATTTTCCTCACTTTCAGCATCATGCATAGCCTTGAGACTGTTTAAGTTTGCACAATGTGCGTGAGCTTGAGCAAGGTGAAGTATTTGCAGCTCAGTGTCACGTGATTTTATCACGCCTGCACTGGCGCGGTCCCCATAGATCAGTGTCGTACTGCATCAAGGGGAACTCTTTCCGAGCGAAATAAAACATGTACAGCATCAGAAAGGCCTTTAAGTGTATAATGTGTGATAATAATGGTCTCTCATATGGTATGTAGCTGTCAAGCTGCTTGTTTCAGGGACAATATTCCTTAGACATGCATATATGACACTTCTGTGCCTTCTAGCTCGGGCAATTGTGCACTGATTTCCTTCATTTTTGCTCGCACTTGTAGCAGTAAGGTAGAGGCTAATTTAAATGACTTTGATTGGGGCCAAACGGTAGCGGTGATGGAGGTATATAGCATGTGTCTTGTTTGGTAGTGCTGTCTCGTGTGACGGTCCAACACTGTAAGAGTTAATTGTAATGATATAATTCCTCAACAAGCGTGGGAAAATGACGCAGTTGAATCAGGCAGACTGGGATTTTTGCCGGTCAATGAGTCATTGCTTACTAATCCCGGGGATAAAGTACCCGGTTACCCGGTAATTGAGCAATTTTTAGCTAAGTAGCTCCTGCCCAATGTTTTTCAACACCTTCTCACTTCCAAAGACACTCATGTCTGCAAGTATTTTGCGTTTTGCAAGCTAACCAGCAACAATATGAACATGTTTTCAATTGTTCTCGAGTCAGCAAAAAATACTGCACGATTTCCATTTTAGGTAAAATTTTCCCACGGGTAGGCCAAACACGCACCATGATGCATCAACCGGCACTTTCAACTGTGTGCAGGTTTAAACGTAGTCTCCGTGGCTGACCTTGGCACAGAAGATAGTTGTTCTGTTATAAGGTCTGCATCAAAATTACGGAGCCTGGCGGGGCAACCCCACTCGGGGATTGCCGAGGAATTTCCTCGTCTCTTGCCAGGCACAGATGGCGGTAGCGTCAGCGTAATTAGCCTATAATGTCATCACATAGTAGTCATACAGCCAATCTATCAGCTTTGCTTCGATTCGAAGTCGTCCACAACACAAGATATGCCTAGGAAGAAGCCAGATGCCGACACGCTCTGTCACGATTGCAAGAAGAAAAGGATAGCAGAGAATGGGGTACGTCTATGTAGCAAAACGGGTCTACGGCGTTGCAATTGACCGAAGCTCTTAGGGGTCACGAAGCCTGGTTCTCGTCGGTCCCCTCAGTCCTCAGAAGAAAAAATGAAGACTATCCTCGACACTATAGTGGCCGCAAACTGGACCTTCGGGATATTTCTGAGTTTCTTTTTCGGGGATTCCCTGAATGTAGATCTAGCATCACGACACTTTTCTATGCTCAAGGCCTTCCTCTGCGGTCAAGCCCCAAAGCACACAGCTGCCCATATACTCGATGCCATGTACTGGCATCCACTTGCGAGCCCGCCCGCAAGTCACAAGGACTTCAATAATCACTTCAATCTCAATCAGCCTATGGACAATATCAACTACGCGCAGCCCGCAATCGGGACATGGGCTCTTCGACGCGTCACCAACGAGATGGGCCATGAAGTCAAATACCTGATGTCATGTCCGGCTGGTCTTCGTGTTCGGGCGGGCGGGACAAAGGCGGCAGCCGCACGTCGCGCTGTCGAATCTGCAATCATTCCGGACGCGGACGAAGCAGCGGCGACGGCGCAGGCTGGCACGTCGGATGCGGGGCGCGGGGCTGAGGAAGAAGGCCAACACGGAGAGGCGACGCGTGATTTGGCAGATGGCGATGCGCTCATGGATGATGACGAACCTATGGCGGAGACCCGTAAGCAACTGTGCACTGAAATTACAGCGTGACCTTACCTTTCCGTGCAGCTCTACCGTCAACTCAACAGCCTCTTCGTAAGAAAAAGGGTGCTGCTTCGAAGGACCCGATCATCTCCTGGGACATTGTCAACAAATTCTCAATGTCCGGCCTAGCAAGCAAGTACAGGGAACACGCACCGGTTACCTGGCAGGTTGTCTCTGAGGCTCTCAACTTCGGGAAGGGGACAGAAGGAGAGGGCTACCGGCCGTCGAACATTGTGCGTGCATTACATTGTCCGCAAGATCCTACATTCACAAATCTACAGGTTGCGTCAAGTGTTATCAGCGAGCTCGTATTTGGCAATAATTCATGGACCAACCTGATGGCAATCAGCCGGGGCATCATTCTGTTCGGTACGAAGGCGCACCAGTCCGTTGATGGGCACCAGACGGTAGTAGGGCGGAAATGGGTACTTTCCTATCCCTAGAGCGCTGTCAGTGGTACCGCGTTGTTGTGCGAGCGAGTCGTCACGTTCCCAAAGGTTCGCGAAGTGACTCCACCGATACGTGGATCGTGGTCGTAACGAGGATTCGGATCGGAATGAGGGTTTGGCGTGTGCGCCGGACCAGGAAACGAGAAGGAGTGAGCGTACGAGTCACCGAAGCGACGAACAAACGAAGTCGCGACGAGCGAGCTCCGAAGTTGGACGCGGAGGAACGCGGAATGACGATGGAGGGAGGGAGAGAGAGATCGACGTAACACGAGGTTCGGCTTTATACGTTGATCGGTGCGATGGGTAGTTGGGTGACTTCGGACAACTTCGGCTTGCAGATGAAGTGATGTGTAATGGGGAACGCGTTCGTCGTGGGCCTGAACTTGAGGAGGCCTCGAAGGCGATATCAAAGTGGATGAAGGTCTGTCGATGGCGATGTTCGAGAGGCGAGGTTCGGTCGTCGAGGTTCGAGAGGCGAGGTTCGGGAGGCGAGGTTCGGGAGGCGAGGTTCGGAAGGCGAGGTTCGGAAAGCGAAGTTGGGGTACGTGGTGCGAAAGGCGAAGGTCGAAAGCGAAGTCAAAGGCGAGCGTATTGGGGCGTGCGGCGTAGTGGTTACAAGCGATAAGGGGAACGAGGGAGTACAACGACAGTAAGAGCTGTCGATGCGGGCGGTTTGCAATGTCTCTTTCGAGATGCTGACTATGAGGGGGAAAGTAACTTGTTATTCGGTGTGCTATCGAGTCGTATTTAAGCTACAACGAGTGCGAGACCGTATCGTACGGAAACGAACATAGGTAGGTGCGTACAGAGACGAAACACGAGGGAAGTGGATAAGGATCATGTGTCGCAAGTCGAGGTGGGTCGGAACGAGCATATGTAGCGAGAGGGAGCTCTCATGGGGAACGAGAACGATGGATACCAAACAAACGATCAGCGCTGTCGCTACGATGTGATATACAGAAGGATGAAGTACGAACGATATTGTGGAGACGCGCCTCAGCGGTACAAGGCGCGCCAAACGTATATCCGTGAGCCGAAGTCGCAGCGAGTGGCGGACGATCTCCCGAAGTGGCTGGGAAGGTAGCCATGGCTTCGGGCTCGGTTCGCCTCGGCTCGGAAAGGTCGGGACGATAGAGGGGATCAATCGGGAACGCTATAAGTGAGGGGGAGAATCGGACAGGGAAGTACCGGGTGACAGCCGGTCATCTCGGAGATACGCTCACGGGGCGTTTCACTACACTGATCTTGGTCCGGCAGCGACTTTGTGGCGTGTCTGCTGCTGATGGGCCGAAAGGTCTCGACCGAACCACGTGCGGGCGCCTCGGGATGACTGGAAACGAGGCCGAGGCGCTGGAAAGTTCGGAGCCGAAGTCACGTGACTTCGGAACTTTCCGAAGTGGCTGTGCCGAAACGGCGGAAACGACGGTCCGGAGACCAAAGTCACGTGACTTTGGTTCGAAATGAAAAACCGAAAAGTCGCGGTGGAATCCCCGCTCGACGGGGAATCAGGCGTATCACCGTGTACCGTGTCGGGAGCCGCCTCGCGCAATGTGTGCCGTTCTCGACTGTTCGCGAAGCACTCATCACGATGTCAACAGCGGAGCGCACATTCTTGATGGAACACTTTGGAAAGCCCGACGTTGCGCCACCATTAGTCGTCCTTGACAACATGCAGGCCCACGATCGGACATACGACGTCAGAATGGGTAGAGATAACAGGATGATCACGGGTACCGGCGGAACATCTGTGCGAATGGAAGACTGCATGGCAGATGCCTTTGACATCAGACCAATCCAGGCCAATATCGAAAGCGGGGCGCGTCGCAACGTCACGGCAGAGGAGATCCTGGGCAAGGTGGACGAGAAGCACATCAATGATATGTTGTGTTACCACTGGGCGGACGTCTTGGTGTGATACGTTCCGAGCCTGGCGCTCTATCGCAGCGAGCTCAGCAAGAAGTTCGAGAGGAACACGACAAAGCATCAAATCAACAAACAGCGACATACCAAAGTCTTCCTGCTAGGCACGAACAGCGCAAACGAGGCTTCGACGAAGGGCGTCAAGGACGCAATTGCAGACTTCTTGCACCAGCTCGGAATTGGGGCATCGACCGTTGGGAAGCGCTTGATCTTCTTCCATGGCGACGGAAAGACTTTCGATGGGATCCACAAGATGAAGAAGTATGTGTCCGGCAGCCGGAACACGTTCTCCAAGCTACGGTTTGTTCGTCCGGTGCTCGAGATATGGCATACAAAATGGACAGACCTTAGCCGGATATGCCGCACACATTGGGGAGGGTCCCACAGCACATCCGATCCCTCGTCGTTGGGCTTCATGGCGAAGGCAATTAATGTCGCGGCACCGACGGACTTCCACAAGGTGCACTTATACAAGTCCAAGCATCTAATTGATGTCGTCACTCGCGGGCACATATTGCAACGATGGGAGTACGTACCAATGTCATCCGGTGGGAGAAAAACCCTGACAAGTGTGAGCGCAGGGCACATTTACAGACGAGGGATCTTGTCGAGTACTACCGCATACTGGCAGAGGAGTCGCGCCTACCTACCCTCCATCTTATCATCCAGGATGCCGCACGCCTGTCTCAGATGTACTCAACGAGCCAGGCCTATGTCCGTGCGCGGGCACCGCCGTCCGACCGAGGGGATGACGCGCCGCGTGGACCAGCATGGCCGACTCCGCCTGCCCCGAATTCGTCGTCAGCGTTGAGCACGACACCAGCAGAAGCCCGTCGCACGCACCCACAGGCAGATTGGGTCCTTGCAAATTCGATTTTGCTCCTTCGCGATGGGATCTACTTCCTTGAGGTCTGCCGCGCTGTTGCATTAGGAGAGATTGGGCGCGTCTGGGAAATCTTCAAGGTCAGCTCACTTTGTGTGAATTGGTATTGTACTGAAACAGAGCAGATCTGGATATTCACCTTTGCTGGCGCGGGGAATACGAACTATACAGCTTACCTCATTGAAATGTTCATCAATATCGAGCGCGAGTACCCGAAGGCAACACGCGACGCCCTCTTTAACAACTGGCTTGTGAACCTCGAGGGCAAACCGGGGCACTTCCATGAACTCGACTTGATGCAGGAACATTTTAATAATTGGCTTGAGGAACACACACAGCACAAGGGCAAACAATTTGATGACCCGTGGTACCGAAACGTGCTGTCAATGCATGTTCATCATTTTCTCCATCTTATGTGAGAGTTCGAGGAGGACGTACAGCTAGAAGCGCGGCGCAAAAGCCATACGGAACCCCACAAAGACAACAAGCTGCGCGAAGTGATACGAATCTGTCATCAGCACGAATTACACCTGCGCCGAAACGGGCGCGACTTCGGCCATCATGCACAGGATGACTTCAGTGTTGGTCATCGCAAGCTCGGGGCAGAGGGGAAGTTAGAGAAGTATATTAAGAGCACATTGGAGGAGTGGCACAACAAAAATACACGTAGTCCCCTTCCCACGGGCCAGGAGGATGCGTCGACTTATCTCGAGGTCCTCAATCCCTTTCAAGTTGTAGACGATGTAACAGATTAGCACTTCCATATGCATAGTATTGAACCTCATTTTCAACGCACCTACTACCGCCGATGATGTTTGGACGGACGCTGCGGGCTCGCAGCCATGCTTGTGAGACGCTTGCGCCGTGGGCTTGTTATGTCTGCAGACGGCGGGGCCTCATTTTCAGTTACTGGAATAGCGTTGGAAGGCGGCCGCCTGAGACAAGGCAGTGTAGTTAGCTTCTCGTGCGAACTCGCAGACAACACCGGAAACTCACCGTCCAGACGAGCCTTCACCCTCGCGCTGTGGCGCATGCACGGCCTCGCGAGCAGTTCGGGCCGCAGATTTTGCTCCAGAAAAATAAGTTAAACATGCGGAGGATACAGAACAAAGGCTTACCTTTAGCGTTCCTCTCCCGCGTCGCTTTGGCCTACTGTGCCTTCGCTGCATTTGCCAGTTGCCGCTCCTCGTCGAACTCCGCATTGGACACCTTCACAACATCAAAAAGTGCATTGAGGTGCAGATCGGCTAGGGGCCAGTCAGCGCAGACTCTGGCAAGCTCCTCGCGATCGCGTATGTTGTGAAACTGGTCAATTAGCGCACAGTATGTCGTGTCAGGGATGAGGGAAGTGTAGGGAAGGTGGTGCGACCGCGTATCATCGTGATTGGCCCATATCAGCATGCAGAAGTTATCGACTTGCTCACGGGCCTCGATCTTCTGCTTGGAGGTGAGCTTTCCGTGCGTCTTTGTTGCAGTTTTATCCGAGTCAGACTCCTCGCAGGGGAGACCATCCTCCTCGGCATTGGGTGTAGGGGATGCTGGAGGTGAGTCCAGGTTGTCGTCTGAATAGAATCCCGGAGGTGGTGCTAAGAGGCGAAAGGGAGGGCGCTGAGGGTGATTGTCTGGGAGACGACGCACACAGCTTGAGCACGGAAGCGAGCGACCTGCCGTAAGGCAAGAAGTCAGAGCGTGTGAAGGCGGCACTGGGCCAGCGAACAACCGGTTGAATTCTGCCTCGAGGCAGAATCCCTTCGCGTGACACAGCACGAGCCGATCAAGGTCGCCTTCATCCCCGTCTGACGTCCCTTTTGAAGGCTTTGGCGCGTTTGATGCGTGGTTGACCTTTGAACGCGATGGCTGGAGTGGTGGCAGCTGCGTATGCGATGGAGGTAAGACATATGTATCCATGTCCTCGTCCATGTACTCATCGTCACTGCCGTCGTCGCCGTGGAGCTTGTCGTATTCGTCCGCGACGCGTGCAATGTATGTCTGCTCGACGTAGGTCATTCCTAGGGCAATCAACTTGAAGTCTCGACCTGCACGTCCGTTCTGCTGCCGAATAGCCTCCGCCGACTCCGGGAGACCCGCGTTCAAGGAGATCTCGACGTGTCGCAGGTCCACACCGAGCCCGAACTTGACAGTCGCGACGACGATGTACGTTTCAGGATCCTCGCGGAAGTCCTTCAAGGTTTGCGCGTTCTCCCGAAGATCCTCTGCGCGCTCCCTTTTCCGGAGGTTCGTGTCGTCGGTTAGACCATTATACACGCGTACATGACGCTCACGAGTTGCCAGAGGAAGCAGGCGTCGAAGATACGTTGCAAGTCGCCAGCAAAGCTCGAAATCTTTGCAGTAGATGAGTGTCTTCTTGCGACAGGGTGCCAGCCACGCGAAGTCGGGGAACTCGCCGCCTCCGAGGCCGTGATGCAGTGTCTTGAAGACCGTTGATACACCTGCTACGCGTGTGGCTACTGTTTGCGCATTTTCGATGCACTGTGGCACTCGCACAGTGGCTCCGACCGTCGCCATGCATCCCCGACTCTATCGTTCCCGTCGACACACTCGCACAACAGCTAGCGCTGTAGCTGTCCGCGCAATCGTTCGCTGCAGTTCGCCGACGCTCGCTCACACTCGCACCCAACATCGCAGCCTCGCCCGAGCATCGCTACACATTTGCACCATTCGCCTGAGCCAGCCACGTCATTGCCGAGGTCGCCCGACTCGCCCGAGCTTCTAGAGCAGTCCATCAACCGCATAGTCTGTCGGATCTTGGCCATGTCTCACATCAATTAGCCCACATCGCCGAAGCCAGAGCCATGAGATAACGACCCCGTCCACGTCGTCGCAGCCGTTCGCCGGCGCTTGCCTGTACTCAGCGGACACAGCTGCACATGCCCGACCTCCCAGCGACTCAGAGATGCGGCGCAGACTCCCAGACCATCGAGCTATTGCCCAGCGACATCGGAGACGATCCCCGAGCCCGAGACACCAGCGGACCGGATCATCAACCACTCCTGATGCATCGCTGTCGCATCCCGAGCATCCCGGAGGTTTCGCCGAAGATAGCATCATAGTTGCGCCTAGACCGTCGCGATACTGTCCCCTCATGTTCCAGCCGTTCACCGATGTTTGCCTATGTTCAGCGAGCTCAGATACACGTCTAGGGTCTCTCAGCAACTCGCCAACGATACAGTGACTCGCTGAACATCGAGATATCTCTCAGCAACGCAGGAGACAGTGCCCAAGCCCGAGCCATCAGTGATCCGGATCAACAACCACTTTTGATGCGTCGCTGATGCTCCCCGAGCGTCTCGGAGACCTTGCTGGAGATATCTCCGCTTTTGTGTCTAGGCCTTTGATATCTCTTCTCTCTCATTCGCTATAATTCGCCGATGCTTCGCACGGCTTCGCTGACTGCATCGCATGACTCGTGTAGCTACTCCGACGCATTTTCCCATGTATAAGTGTAGCTAGCAGTGTCTGCATGCAATAGGAACTTCTCCCCCAGAGACAGCACCTCAAACCTCGAGAACTATCGTCTTTCACCTTCGCAGCGCATCGTTTAGCCCTTTTATCGACATCGACATCGCATTCACCTTCGCAGCGCATCGTTTACGCACTTGCATATTGAGAACCTTCGCCCTACCGTCGCCCATCGTCGCCCATCGTCACCCAGCGTCGCCTATCGCCCCCGACCTTCGCCCTACCTCCCCGACTCTCGCTACGCCACCCCAAGCCTTGTATTGCCGCCCACACCTTTGCCGACACTCCCCCTCATCCCCCGTCGCTCGCTACACTTCCCCAGTGACAGCTGCGACTCTCCGAGCCCCCTGGTAGACCTGGGACACGCCCCCCAACTAAAACAGTACTACTCGACGAGCAGGGTTTGGTTTTGTCATCTGACCGCCTGTCTGACGAGTTTGGTCATCATTTGTGGAGCCCACCGCGAGGGGCACTACCAGAATTCTTCCAGGACGCTCATCCTCGACTCCTCCCTCTCGTCGACATCGCTATCCGACTCGTGTCTCGTCGCTCGCAGAGGAGCTACGTGAATCGTTCGTCGTTTGGCCCCCCAGTCCAGGAGAGCTCTTTTCCTCCGTTCCCAGTCCTTTTGCAACCCACAACAACCTCTCCGACGTCTCGCACAGCGACAGCGAGGTTCAGCAAATTTTAGGAGACCTTTCACCGTTCCCTGGAGCCGCTACACCATCGCCTTTGCATCGTCCGCAATCGCATCGCACACCCGATCGCACACCCCCGTCGCCGTCGCCACAGCCGTTATCGCCACCTCGTAATCTCACCGATCGCCTTGCATCACGTCCGACATCGTCTATCGTCAATCCACTCCCTACAACTGCCCTACCCACTCCAGTCAATCCCCTACCTCGTTGCATCATGGCTACTCCCGCTATGCCCGCCCGTGGTGATCGCACCGCTCCGACGTTTACACCCGAACAACCCCGATCGATTAGGCGATTTTTCGCCGACCTCGAGATTCTATTTCTGCGCTGCACTATAGCCGACGACGATGCGAAGAAGAAATGGGCGCAGAGCTATGTCCCAATTGAAGTCGCCGACCTTTTCGATGCTATGTCCGAGTTTACGGACGCGACCAAGACGTACAAGGACTTCAAGGAAGCCGTCGCAAAGCTCTACCCAGGTGCTAGTGAAGACAAGGCATACTCTGTCGCCGATCTCGAGCGCTTGGTCGCTGACCGCCATCGGAGAGGCATCGCGACAATCGAAGAGTTTGCTGCGTTCCATCGAGACTTCCTAGCCATCTCCAGCTACCTCATCCGCCATCGCCGACTCTCCGACCTGCAGCAACAGCGCGAGTTTGTTCGTGCATTCCCACCCGAGCTCTGGAAGTTTGTCCACGCTCGCTTGCAGATCAAGAAACCAGATCACGAGCCTGAGGACCCGTATCTCGTCGCAGACGTTAAGGATGCAGCCAATTATGTTCTCCATGACACAGCAGCCCCGTCCGTGCACACCGACTCGACCAGCATCGCCAGTTCGTCGCTAGCATCAGCTCCAGCGATCAAGACCGAGGAGCTACTCGCTACGCTCGTCCGATCGCTCACGCAAGCAGTCCAGGCGAACGCTATCGCTCCAGCGACGTCCACCACGAATTCGCCCGCGCCCACCGACGCTCCTCGTCGAGACAATCGCTGCCATTACTGTGGCATCGCCGAGCATCGTATAGTGCAATGCCCCACCGTCGACGAAGACATTCGCACAGGATATGTCAAGCGCAATCATGAAGGTCGTGTTATCCTAGCCAGCGGTGCCTTCGTTCCGACCTCGATTGTCGGCAGCTATCTTCGTGAACGTGTTATGGAATGGCACAGGCGAAACCCAGGCCAGCGCGCCCAAGCGCAGATGATGATCGCCATCGAACCACTATCGACGTTTACGCTGTCCACCGACGATCGCATCGCTGCTCTCGAAGCTGAGCTGTCTGCACTGCGAGGCTCACGCGAGTCGTACAAGCTGGTCTTCGACGGCGTTGAAGTGCCCTCTCGTCGACCTGCGGCCGCAAAGCCTGCGCAAGTCCCAGCAGCTGCCCGAGATACTCGCGCCCCATCCCCGAGAAACATGCCGCAAGTTCCCCGAGCACCAGTGCACCCTTTCGCCGAAGCACGCGACGCTACTACAGCCCCAGTCAAGCCTCGTTTCGTCCCAGCGGATCCGCCTAGACCACCGGCAAACGCTCGCGACGGTGCATACAAGACAAACGCGCCGGTACACAAGGCAGAGATCGCAGACAATGTCTTCGCCCGCTCGATGAAAGCCAGTTCGATTACGCTCACACCCGAGGAGCTCCTATCGCTTTCGCCAGAGGTTCGCGCCAAGTACCGCAACGTCGTAACGCCCCGCCGATCAGCAAACGAGCAAGTCACGTACACTATGTCCACTTTCGACGAAGTCGCAGAAGCTGTCGTCTCGCCCGAGGCAGCTATCGCAGAAGCTGAAGCCAGGACCTTTGCCAACTTCGTCCCCGCTCCTCGCGTCATCGCACCCGATCGCAGCAACCCTCCGCCTGGTGTTTTAGTCCTCGACGACCCGTACGAATCATATCTAATGGATCTCTCGCCTGAGGAGGAGCCAAAGACCCTCACAGTCGCCCGAGAATCGGCAGCGCTTCGCTCGATTGACGCGATCATCGACAACAAGGATACAGTTGAATGTTTGCTGGACCCAGGCTCGCAGATCATATCTATGTCTGAGGAAATTTGCCATCATCTCGGTCTCGCCTACGACCCCTCGATTCGCATTCGCGTTCAAAGTGCCAATACACATTTCGACAGCTCGCTTGGTTTAGCTCGCAACGTCCCAGTCAAAATAGCGAACATCACCATCTATTTGCAGATACATGTCATCCGCAACGTCGCCTATGACATCCTACTTGGTCGCCCATTCGACGCGTTGACAGAGAGCATCGTGCGCAACTTCAAGAATGAAGATCAGACGATTACCTTGCGTTGCCCGAACTCGACGAGCGTGACGACCGTGCCTACGTTCGCCCGAGGGAAGCATCGATTTCGAGTCCCTGCTGAGACAATATTCACTGCTTGAACATCTCGCCGACGGAGAAGAAGTCGCCCTCATTCTAGAAGGCGACGATCAAAATGTCCGCGCTATCGCATATACCACACTCGACTCGGCGGACGAGTCTTCGCTTCAATTCGCCTATTTGACCGCTTCCGACGCTCGCTCTTTACTCCCCGATCATGCTATGCCTTCCTCTTTCACTCTATTATTTCCCGATTCCGCCCCGACTATTGCCGCAACTTGCCCGACGTTCCCTACCGCTTCTAAGCCAAATATTTGTTCGCACACTTTGCCTGAGTTCTCGCCCGATACCCCCGACCTCCCAACTCGCTCCACGTTCGCCAAGCGCAAGTAAAAACCTGTCTCGCAGAAGGTCAAGCCGATCCTAGGTTCAGTCGCAGAAGAATTTCGCATCATCCGAGACATCAAAGGAGACCCGCTCGCATCGCTACCTTATCTCCCGACGCATCCGACGCCGTTTACTCCCACAGGACGCTACACACAAGAACGCAAGGACACTGTCGATCGCCAAGACTGCTATGCGTTCCTACAGCCAGCTGAACGCAACCTGCTTCACCATGTCATCGCAGTGCACAACGACGCATTTGCCTGGGACGACACTGAGCGAGGCAGCTTCAAGCAAGAGTTCTTTCCACCTGTACAGATCCCTGTTGTCCCGCACACGCCGTGGGTACAGCGAAATATTCCGATTCCACCTGGCATTTACAAGGAAGTCTGTGCACTCATTCGTCGCAAGATGGATGCGGGCACCTACGAGCCTTCGAACTCATCCTATCGCTCTCGCTGGTTTTGTGTCGCAAAGAAAGACGGAAAGTCGCTGCGAATCGTACACAGTCTCGAGCCTCTCAACGCAGTCACAATCGCACACTCTGGAGTCCCCCCGACGCCCGAGCATCTCGCCGAACAGTTTGGTGGTCGCGCATGCGGAGGAATCCTCGATTTATACGTTGGCTACGACGAGCGACTTATCGACGAACGCTCTCGAGATTTCACGACGTTCCAGACGCCCTTTGGAGCCCAACGACTTGTCACCCTTCCGATGGGTTGGACGAACTCAGTGCCTATTTTTCACGACGATGTCACGCATATTCTGCAGCCCGAGATACCAGCGATTACAGTCCCCTACATCGACGACGTACCACTCAAAGGACCTGCAACCGAGTACCCCGACGAAAATGGCATCGCTGAAGCTATCCCCGAGAACGCAGGGATTCGCCGATTTGTCTGGGAGCATTTCCAGAACGTCAATCGCATATTGCAGCGCATGAAGTACTCTGGAGGAACGTTCTCTGGAACCAAGTTGATCCTCATCAGCCGCGAGTTCACCGTTCTAGGACATCGATGCACACCAGAAGGACGTCGCCCCGACGACTCGACCGTCTCAGTGATCCGCAACTGGGGCCCTTGTAAAGACCTCTCGGACGTTCGCGCATTCCTAGGAACCATCGGAGTTTGTCGCATATTCATTGATTCGTTCGCCAAACGCGCACACGTCTTGACGCATCTCACTCGCAAAGGTGTCCCGTTCGAGTTCGGACCGCAGCACATAGCAGCGCAAGAGGATCTCAAAGCAGCTTTATTAGCATCGCCAGCACTGCGCGCTATTGATTACGAGTCGCCCGACCCCGTTATCCTCGCTGTTGATTCGTCCTACATCGCTATCGGGTATATCTTAGCTCAAGACGTCGAGACACCCAAAAGGAAGATTCGCTATGTCAATCGTTTCGGGTCGATCACGCTGAACGACCGAGAGCGTCGCTTCTCTCAGCCTAAACTCGAGATCTATGGCTTATTTCGCTCTCTGCGCACACTCCGTCTTTATTTAATCGGTGTCCGCAACCTGATAGTTGAAGTCGACGCGACTGCGATTAAGGGAATGCTCAAGAATCCCGACCTCGTCCCCAGCGCCAGCATCAACCGATGGATTCTCGCTATCATTACTTTCCACTTTGTCCTCCGCCATGTACCAGGTATCAGCCATGGCCCCGACGGTCTCTCGAGACATCGCGATGAATCGCCCAAGCAGTCCGAGCACGACAACGACTTCGACGACTGGCTAGACAATGTACACGGCTTCCTTCATATAATTTATCCCTCGCCTTCAGCCTTTCGATCGCGCATACTCGCCCCGCCCACCCACCCTTCGCCAATACTCGCTACGCTCTCGCAGACCGAGGACAGTCCTGAAATCAGTGAGGGGGAGGTGCCCGAGCTCAGCTACGACGACGTCCCTCGCTCCGACTCAGCGAAAGCCCATGACAAGCGCGTACTAGCAGTCCACGATTGGCACGAGAACCCAGTACGCCCAGCTCAGATGTCCGAGGCAGAATTAGCAACATTCATCCGCTACGCGACTCGCTTTTTCATCGACGACACTCGCCTATGGCGCCGCAGTCCCGACGGTGCACACAAGCTCGTAATTCAGCCAGCCAGTCGACTCAGAGTACTCGCAGAATGTCACGATCAAGCTGGACATCGCGGAATCTTCGCTACAAAATCGCTCATACAGGAACGCTTCTGGTGGCCGGCGTCCGAGGCCGACATCATGTGGTACGTTCGCAGCTGCCTCATCTGCCAGCAACGCCAAAAGCGACAAGTTCTTATGCGCCCGACCGTCGCACCGCCTGCCGCACTCTTTGCCAAGATCTACGTCGACACTATGCATATGCCGCCCTCGAATGGCTATCGCTACATCGTTCAAGGTCGCTGTTCGCTCACGCACTACCCCGAGTTTCGCCTATTGCGACGCGAGACAGCCAAAGCCATCGCAGACTGGGTCTTTGAAGATATCCTATGTCGCTGGGGTTCGCTCAGCGAGATTGTTACAGACAACGGCGGTCCATTTGTCAAAGCTCTCGACTACCTATCGAAGAAGTACAACGTCCGACATATTCGCATCAGTGGCTACAACTCCCGAGCAAATGGAATCGTAGAACGTGCACATTTCGACGTACGACAAGCCCTATACAAGTCCTGTGACGGAGAACAGAATCGCTGGTCGACAGCGACGCACACTGTTTTCTGGTCCGAGCGACTGACGACTCGCCGTCGCATGGGTTGCTCGCCCTACTTCGCTGTTACAGGCTGCCACCCGCTGATTCCACTCGACATCTCAGAGGCGACGTACCTTCTTCCTGCACCAACATCGATCCTCTCGACCACCGATCTCATCGCGCGCCGCGCTATAGCACTGCAGAAACGACATGAACACGTCGCAGAACTTCGCTCAACAGTCTATGAACATCGGCTTGCCGCCGCGAAACGTTTTGAGCAAGAACACGCCGCTACCATCCGAGATTTCGACTTCAAGCGAGGAGCGCTAGTGCTTATTCGTCACACAGCAATCGAGAAGTCGTTGAACCGCAAGATGCGCGCTCGGTACCTTGGTCCGCTCGTAGTCATATCAAGGAACCGTGGAGGTGCCTATCTTGTCGCCGAGCTCGACGGTTCTGTTTTTGATCGCCCTATAGCAGCCTTCAGAGTCGTCCCATTCTTTGCACGCAAGGAGATTAAGCTCAGTCTCGACGCTATCGACATAGACACAGCCCGACTTCGTGACCTCGAAGCCTCGCAGTCCCTAGGAGATGACGACGATCTTGAAACGCTACCAATCGCCGAAAACGACGGGCCCGATCATGCACAAGTTGAAGACTAGGCACCAGGCAAACATCGCCAGGATACCCTTTAGTTCCCTCTATCTGTTTCACCCTTTTCCCAGTTCATTTTGTTTATCTCACTATTCCAGAGACCAAGAAGGGACATTTTACCTATGTGATTACTTCTCCTATGCCTTCCATTTTTGCTCCGTGTCATCGCCACACTCCCCCGAGATTTAGGACGCACTCGCCAACGGCATACGCAATGACCGAGGACGGTCAAGACTTCAGTGAGGAGGAGATGATACACCTGCTACGCGTGTGGCTACTGTTTGCGCATTTTCGATGCACTGTGGCACTCGCACAGTGGCTCCGACCGTCGCCATGCATCCCCGACTCTATCGTTCCCGTCGACACACTCGCACAACAGCTAGCGCTGTAGCTGTCCGCGCAATCGTTCGCTGCAGTTCGCCGACGCTCGCTCACACTCGCACCCAACATCGCAGCCTCGCCCGAGCATCGCTACACATTTGCACCATTCGCCTGAGCCAGCCACGTCATCGCCGAGGTCGCCCGACTCGCCCGAGCTTCTAGAGCAGTCCATCAACCGCATAGTCTGTCGGATCTTGGCCATGTCTCACATCAATTAGCCCACATCGCCGAAGCCAGAGCCATGAGATAACGACCCCGTCCACGTCGTCGCAGCCGTTCGCCGGCGCTTGCCTGTACTCAGCGGACACAGCTGCACATGCCCGACCTCCCAGCGACTCAGAGATGCGGCGCAGACTCCCAGACCATCGAGCTATTGCCCAGCGACATCGGAGACGATCCCCGAGCCCGAGACACCAGCGGACCGGATCATCAACCACTCCTGATGCATCGCTGTCGCATCCCGAGCATCCCGGAGGTTTCGCCGAAGATAGCATCATAGTTGCGCCTAGACCGTCGCGATACTGTCCCCTCATGTTCCAGCCGTTCACCGATGTTTGCCTATGTTCAGCGAGCTCAGATACACGTCTAGGGTCTCTCAGCAACTCGCCAACGATACAGTGACTCGCTGAACATCGAGATATCGCTCAGCAACGCAGGAGACAGTGCCCAAGCCCGAGCCATCAGTGATCCGGATCAACAACCACTTTTGATGCGTCGCTGATGCTCCCCGAGCGTCTCGGAGACCTTGCTGGAGATATCTCCGCTTTTGTGTCTAGGCCTTTGATATCTCTTCTCTCTCATTCGCTATAATTCGCCGATGCTTCGCACGGCTTCGCTGACTGCATCGCATGACTCGTGTAGCTACTCCGACGCATTTTCCCATGTATAAGTGTAGCTAGCAGTGTCTGCATGCAATAGGAACTTCTCCCCCCAGAGACAGCACCTCAAACCTCGAGAACTATCGTCTTTCACCTTCGCAGCGCATCGTTTAGCCCTTTTATCGACATCGACATCGCATTCACCTTCGCAGCGCATCGTTTACGCACTTGCATATTGAGAACCTTCGCCCTACCGTCGCCCATCGTCACCCAGCGTCGCCTATCGCCCCCGACCTTCGCCCTACCTCCCCGACTCTCGCTACGCCACCCCAAGCCTTGTATTGCCGCCCACACCTTTGCCGACACTCCCCCTCATCCCCCGTCGCTCGCTACACTTCCCCAGTGACAGCTGCGACTCTCCGAGCCCCCTGGTAGACCTGGGACACGCCCCCCAACTAAAACAGTACTACTCGACGAGCAGGGTTTGGTTTTGTCATCTGACCGCCTGTCCGACGAGTTTGGTCATCACCGTGCGGACATTTGGCCGCTCGACGGGGAGCCGAATCGTCTCATATTGTCCCGGTTGAAAACCCATTGAGTGGAGCAGCTCTTGTTCTCCATTGCGGGTGAGTGTTGCGGTCGTCAAGAGGATGGGTACCCAAGGTGGTATGCGAGGTACGACTCGATTTATGTCACCGTATGCGAGCCGGAACGACTTGCTCCATCGAATAGCAATGTGCGCCTCATCCACGCTATACAGAGCCATGTTCTGGATGAACCCGTCGCAACGCAGGATGCCGTCGAACTCGGGTGAGTTCAGGCGCTCCGGAGACGTGATGACGACGGCGTATTCGCCCTTCTTGATGCTGTCATACAGGTCGATTCCTAGCGCTTTCGCGTCGGACACCCGTTGGCTGTCGAGCGAGATCGCAGGTATTCCCATCCTTTCCAGTTCAGCAACCTGCGGAAGGTAAGGCCACGGTCCTGTCATTGCATATGCATGTCTCACCTGACTCTCTGCTAGATCCGTCAGCGGTGTCACGTCGATGACGACCGGCTTTTCGTGCACCTGCAGTCCAAAGCGGGGAACATCCGGGTGTTCTCGAAGGTATTCATGCACGAGAACATGCAGATACATCGCCGCTGTCTTCCCCTCGCCACACCCTGCGATTACAAGCTGGTTCCGGTGGTCTAGGACGTGCGCCGTCGCTCGGACTTGCCAGTCTCGGGGGCCATTGGGCCACAGCGGAGTTGCCGTCTTCAAGATGGTCTCGAGGAGCGCCAGGCCCTCGAGGGAGTTCCATTGGCCATGGGCCATGCGTAGATTAGGGTATAAGAGGGTAGTGTACCGGGTAGCGTATGTATCGCAGATGCACGGCCTGTACTCCTCTCCGCCGGTATGCGTCACAGTACGTGACCGAAGTGACAACGCGTCAACGCGTTGATGGGACCCGCAGCGCTACAGGCACCGAAAAGGACCAATCACACCGCTACACCAAGACACACACCCCCGAGACGCCCCACAGGCGTCGCGGCACCGGCACGACCACGGGACAGCACAAAGCGAGCGAGCGTCTGGGGAGGAGTCGGAGAGCCGAGGTAGGGAGTCGGAACGGTCGGGCGCGGAACTTGGTAGGACGCGTAGGAGCGCAGACGCGTGGGAAGAGCTGACGAAGCAGCGGTATATAGACGCGATTCGACTTGTTGTAGGGACACTTTTGGACCTTGGGCCTACACCCGAGACTACACCTTTCGTTCCTGCTTCACAGAGAGCACCGCACGACGCGATACCGCCAGACCAGCCCGACACGATGCCTTAAACCAGGAAGTCGTAGCGACATCCGGGTCGCGCCACCTTTGCGATACCACGGGCTACGCTGCCCCGACTCAACCACAGACTGGAGTGATACAGTGTGGTAGGTTTTATGACTGACGTTTATATTCCAGGATAGCGACTCGGACGGTACAAGCGCGGGGACACAGGTCGGACGGTCGGACGGCAAGGGCGACTCCGCAACTAGGACGGACCGGCGGCGACAGACGGGAGGGTCGCACCGAATAGTGTGGGAAGAGACGCAACGTGCGACGGTCGGACGGGAGCGGAGAGAGAGAGAGAGAGAGAGCCGCAGGACGAGGGCAGGACCCGCGGGGTCCTGGGTGGTTTGTTCGGGGCACGGTCGCGATCTTGGGTTTCTTCCTCCGACCCACTACCTCTTGGGCCAGCGGTTGGCTGCTCGCTCCCTCCATTTCTATCGACGTTCCCGGGGCCTCCCCCAGGGTTCATCTCATCATTTGTGGAGCCCACCGCGAGGGGGCTAGTGTCAACCGCTCAGCAACCCGATGGCACCAAAGGCGAGGGTTATCGTAGAGCCCACTCGACGCGCACCGCCCCGATCGGCCCCGTCGGAGTACTCGACCAGTCAGCGGGCGGAGTCCATGCCAGGACACCTCGCATCGTCGGAAGGTGGGGCGTCGGGCGAAGAGCGCGCGACTTCCAGCGCTGAAGGCGCCGAGGGCGACAACGAAAACGACGACGGCGAGGCATCGGGTGTGTCGGACGCAGCACCCGAGAACGACGGGGATGCTGCGGGCGAGGCTCCCGGCGATCAAAACGCGGAGGCAGGCCCTGTCCAATCGGAGGAGTCGGAGCACGGTTGGGATGGTAGACGGTCCCTCCATCAGGAGCTCCTGGACGTCAATGAGGCGTCGATCGAGTTGCTGACTGGCGGAGCGATGCGACAATGGTCGTCGCCGGAGCTTACCCCGTCGGAATCGGAGCCCGAAGTGGCTGCGCTGATTGATGAGGACCGAGACGAGGCACAGGTGCCTTCCGACAGCGACCGCTTGGCTTCCGACCGCGGAAACGTCGGAACGCACGGAGGTTTATCAGGAGACGGGCGTGGAGCGGCCGCACAGGTTTCCCGACCAGTTTCTCCCACATCGCAATCCAGTACTCCGTTATCGCGTTTACCCCGTCGCACGACCATGGCCACTCCGATGCCTACCCGTGGCGACCGCCAAGCCCCTAAGTTCGACAATCTTAAGCCGCGCGAGCTGCAACGCTATTTCGCGGAGTTGAGGCACTTGTTCACGCGGGCGGGTATCGAGGACGGCCAGGACCAGGAGAAGAAGGAGCACGCCACGCGATACCTGGACGTCCTTACAGCAGACCAGTGGCAAAGCCGACCCCAGTACGCGGGCAATGCGACGTTCGAAGAGTTCGTGACCGCGATCATAGCGCTATACCCCGGAGCGGACGAGGAGCGCAAATACACGATGGGCGACCTCGATCAGCTCGTCGCCGAGACAGCCCGCCGAGGCATCACGACCATCGGCGACGTTGGGGAATACTATCGCGGTTTCTACGCGATCTCCCAGTTTCTTATAGGGCGGCAGCGGATCTCCGAGCGCGACCGCGACTACACTTTCTTGCGTGGATTCCAGAAGGGACTGCAAGATAGGATAGAGCAGCGGCTGCAGCTGAAGTATCCCGACCACGATCGCGACGGCCCGTACCCGATGGACCAAATAGTGGAAGCGGCGCGGTACGTGCTGCACGGCACGTCGAGCACCCCGCGATCGGCAGGGCTCAGCGTCCCCGCGGGTCTGGCCGACTTGTCCCAACCCGTGGCCGTCAAGGCGGAAGAACCGGCGATCAAGGTCGAACAGTTTGCCGCTCTGATGGAGAAGGCGGCCGAGCAGATCGCGAAAGCGTATAGCGCGGGGAGAGCCGATGCGATGGGGATGAGTAACGCAGGCCCGCAGCCGTCGGCGTACACGCGCGGGCCACCGGGCCCGATGATGGCGTCGGCCGCTCGTTTCGATCGTCCTCGCCCGGCCCCGGGACAGGATGGCGCCAGGTGCTCGTTCTGCAACGGTCCCGAGCACTTCATCCGCGAATGCCTCGTCCTGCAAGACTACATAGCGACGGGGCGGGTGGTACGCAACGAGATGAACCAGGTGGTACTCAAGAACGGCAGGCCAGTGCCATTTGGGCTAGGCCCGATTCAAGCGAGGGTAGACGAATATTATCGCACGGACCCGTCCGGGCTGCGCGCCGACGTCGCGGCCAGAGTCGCGGGCAACGCGACGGAAACAATGATGTTGGCATCGACAGGTCCCATCGCCGTCACCGACTACCCGCTCCGACCTGCGCGCGACCAGCCGGTCGCCGGGCTCATCCAGTTAATCCCGCCGTTGACGGACGACGAGCGACTCGAGGAGTTGCGTCAAGAGATGGCGGTATTAACCCTCATGAAGGAGCAGAGGAACGCCGGCCGGGCCCGAAGGGAGGCAGCGATTCGCAACGGAGAGTTACCGCCACCAATCGGTCCGCTGCCCGGGGAGAGAGTGCGATCCAAGAGGCTAGTCCCTGAGGTGGTCATATCTCCGTCGAAATTCACGGCCAAGCGGCCGAAGGTTACGTTCGCGGTGCCCGAAGGTCCAGAGGATGCGGAAGCGGCGATGGAAGAGAGCGAGGGTGAGCCGACAGTCGAGAAGGACCCCGAGGAGATAGAGCCGGAACCCATCCATCCTTTCGCCTCCGTACCCGACGCAACCTACATACCCGTCGGGGACGCGTCCCGACCAGACAAAGGGAAGAAACCAGTCGCCGCCTATACCAAGGACACGCCCATCCATAGTGAGGAAGTCGCGAAGGAAGTCTACGGCCGCGCGATGGAGACTTCCGTCACTCTGACACAGAGCGAGTTACTGTCGCTGGCGCCAGAAGTACGTTCCCAGTTGCGATACGCTATCACCCCGCGACGCATAGCGGCCCCGGTACTGTCCAGCGGGGACTCCCCAGTAGCGGTCCTACACACGGTCGTAGCGGAAGGGGAAGGGCCTACCAAGGAGTGGTCGGACCTACCCGGCGACTTGTACGAGGAAGAGCGCGAGCAGGAGAGAGATCGAGCGCGGGGATACACCTCGCACATGCCGTCGTCGTTCTTGCAGGCCATACAGAGCCAGCCAGCGGTGCCGCCTCGCGGGTCGCTGGTGCTCTCCGACCCGATGCTGACGTTGATGAGTGCCTCGGCCGAGAAACCGGCCCCGCTGGTGGTCGCAAAAGAGTCATCGGCATTGCGAGCGGTCCTGCCCTTGGTGGATAACCAAGCGCACATTGAGGCTATCCTGGATCCAGGGTCGCAGGTCATCTCCATGTCCGAAGACGTTTGTCATTTTCTCGGCCTGGCATATGATCCCGCGATCACACTGGACATGCTTTCCGCCAACGGCTCGATTGACAAATCCCTCGGGCTAGCCCGCAACGTAGCGCTAAAGCTAGGCGACATCACGCTCTACGTACAGATACACGTCATACGTTCTCCGGCCTACGACATCCTGCTAGGGAGGCCCTTCGACGTCCTCACTGGGAGTATAGTCCGCAACTTTGTCGATGAGCGACAGACCGTCACGATCACCGATCCCAACACTCAAGCGACGGCGACCGTCCCGACAGTAGAGCGAGGCTCGCGTCGCATCGTTCAGAGCGCCGGCGAGCGCAGGGATTTTCGGCTCTAGAGGCGTCGTTGGACGACCAGGCGGAAGTGGCGCTCGTCCTCGAGTTCACGGGCGACGCCGCCGATCCTATTTCCGTGGAAGCCGTGGTCCCCTTCGACTCCTCTAGTTCGCCGGAAGAGTTACGAGCAACCTATTTATCATTTTGCGATCTCCCAGAATCTACCCCTCCAATATTTGATCGGCCGACCGACGCGACTTTAGACGTTCCATCGGCGCCCGTTTTCTTTCTCGCCCCAGCCGGGGTGCCATCGTTCGCAGGCGAACAGGAATTTCGCGACTGTAAGTCGCTGCCAAGCAGCGCGCGGGCACGCGCAGTTTTCGCAGCGACCAAGAAAAAGTATAAGCCAGCCCACCTAAAAGTGAAGCCAGTACTAGCCGACTTGCCTGGGCAGTTCAGAATCATACGCGACATACGAGGCGACCCGCTAGCGACACTACCCAAGTTACCAACGAAGCCCCCTGACTTCCGGCCGACGGGGCGTTACACCGAGGAGCGCCGCGACCAATTCGACGTAGTTCACGAGGGGGACTTCTTGTGGAAGGAGGAACGCAAGCTGATGCACCATTTTATGTGCGAGCACAACGGTGCGTTCGCGTGGGACGACAGCGAGCGAGGCCACTTCCGCGAAGATTTCTTTCCGCCGGTCACGATACCCGTCGTACCGCACACGCCATGGGTACAACGCAACATACCGATCCCGCCGGGAATCTACGACCAAGTCATGGAACAAATCAGTCGGAAGTTGGCCGCGAACGTCTACGAACCATCCAATTCGTCGTATAGGTCGCGGTGGTTCTGCGTGGTCAAAAAGGATGGAACGAGCCTGCGCATAGTGCACAGCCTGGAGCCGTTAAACGCCGTCACGATAGCTCATTCCGGTGTGCCCCCGTTTACCGACCAACTGGCCGAGCAATTCGCGGGTCGGGCTTGCGGCGCGATGCTGGATCTGTACGTCGGATACGACGAGCGAGCATTGGACCCAGCGTCGCGCGACCTCACTACGTTCCAGACCCCTTACGGCGCGCTGCGGTTGGTAACACTACCGATGGGCTGGACGAATTCAGTGCCTATCTTCCACGACGACGTCACACATATCCTGAGGCCGGAAATTCCCCACGTCACGATACCGTTTATTGATGACGTACCGGTCAAGGGCCCCGCGAGCGAATACAAGGACGACCAGGGGAAGTACGAGACAATCGCTGACAACGAGGGCATCCGCCGATTTGTCTGGGAACACTTTCAGAATCTCAACCGCGTCGTACAGCGCATGGGTTATTCGGGCGGGACGTTTTCGGGTTGGAAGACTATTTTGTGCGCGCCCGAAATTGTCGTGGTCGGACACCGCTGCACGAGGGACGGGCGGATCCCCGACGAACAACGGGTGGCTAAGATTGTGAATTGGGGGCCATGTCAAGACCTGTCCGATGTGCGGGCGTTCCTCGGGACGGTCGGGGTGCTGAGGATCTTCATCCACCATTTCGCACATCGCGCGCATGCGCTCACGCACCTTACGAGGAAAGATGTGCCATTCGAATTCGGAGCGGAACAATTAGCAGCTATGGAAGATCTCAAAAGCGCGTTGCTGGAGTCGCCAGCCCTGAAACCGATCGACTATCAGTCGGGCGAACCGGTTATCCTCGCGGTCGATACGTCTCCTATTGCGGTCGGGTTCTTGCTGTGCCAGGCTGACGCCGACGATCCGAAGAGTCGCAAGAAGCGTCGGTACGCACGGTTTGGGTCCATCGCGTTGAACGATCGCGAGGCGCGTTTTTCGCAACCAAAGTTAGAATTATACGGCCTGTTTCGGGCGCTCCGCGCGCTGAAGATATATCTCATCGGAGTGCGGAACATGGTCGTGGAAGTCGACGCACGCTACATTAAGGGCATGCTCGACAACCCCGATATTGAACCCTCAGCCAGCATGAATCGGTGGATTATTGCCATTTTAATGTTCCATTTCGTCCTAGTTCACGTGCCCGGCCTGTTTCATGGGCCTGACGGGATGTCGCGACGAAGGCGCCAACCGGGCGACGTGGCAGAGAATGAGCACGACGGGTTCGAGGATTGGGTCGACGCAATGTATGGCTTCATTCACCTCGTGAACGCATACGTACCGCGCAGTACAAGGCCACGGTCGGGGGATCCGCGCGACCAACCAAGGGCCGCGATCGCAACGTTCGTCACCCAGGCAGCTCCGACAGAGTTGTCGTACGACGCCGTTGACCGCGACATCAAGGCGCAGCAGGCCGACGAGCGACTCGTTCGAGTGCGGGAATGGCACAACACGCTCCAACGACCGGAGGGCCTCGCCGACCAAGAGTATGCGACGTTCCTAAGGTACTGCACTGAGTTCTTCCTCGATGGCACGAGTCTCTTTCGCAAGGAGCCGCAGGGGCGCCACCAGCTCGTTTTAGCACCGGAACGCCGCATAGGGGCTTTAAAAGCGTGCCACGACGACGTCGGCCATCGCGGCGCGTACCCGACCAAGATGTTTCTCCTCGAACGCTTCTGGTGGCCCTACATGGACCGCGACGTCGCGTGGTTTGTCCGATCGTGCCACATTTGTCAAGTGCGACAGGTGAAGCACGTGCTCATTCCCCCAACGGTCGCGACCCCGGCGCCGCTGTTCGCCAAGATGTACGCTGATACCATGCACATGCCGGCTTCGCGAGGTTTCAAATACATCGTACAAGGCAGGTGCTCGGTCTCGCATTTCCCAGAGTGGCGCATGCTGCGTCAGGAAAATGCCAAGTCGCTCGCGCGATGGATATTCGAGGACGTACTCTGTCGCTGGGGAGCGCTCCGGGAAATCGTAACGGATAACGGGACGCCGTACCTAGCAGCGATGAAGCACCTCGAGGAAGATTACGGCGTGCAGCACATCCGCATCTCAGGCTATAACTCGCGATCCAACGGAATCGTAGAGCGATCGCATTTCGACGTCCGACAGGCCCTGTACAAGGCTGCCGACGGTGACGCGAGCAAGTGGGCCACGGTCGCACACTCGGTATTCTGGGCGGACAGGATCACAACGCGCAGGCGTATGGGCTGCTCCCCCTACTTCGCGGCGACTGGCACGCAGGCATTGATGCCCCTCGATATCGTAGAGGCGACGTATCTCCTACCACCGCCTGACTCAATACTGTCGACGACGGATTTAATCGCGCGACGGGCTGTCGCACTTCAGAAGCGCCGCACCCAGCTCCGTACGCTCCACTCGAAAGTGTTTGACAAGCGGCGGCATGATGCGCTGATTTTCGAGCGCGACCACGAAGCGTCGATCAAGAACTACGGCTTCCAACGAGGCGACCTTGTCCTGGTACGTTTCACGCAGTTCGAGAAATCACTCGACCGCAAGATGCTGCCTCGCTACGACGGTCCGTTCATCGTAATTGGGCGGCGACGCGGTGGACCGTACGTCCTGTGTGATATGCACGGGGCGGTCTTCGACAGGCCCACTGCGGAGTTTCGCGTCATTCCGTACTTCGCGCGACCACACATCACGCTTCCTCCGCTACCGGAGTTCATCGACATACCCGCCCGACGACTAAACGAGCTTCTCGGGCAGCCTGGCTCCGACGCCCAAGCACAGGAATCACGCAGCATAGACAGCGACGCGTCGGACACAGCGAGTAACAGCGCGGAGGACGGTAGTGTCGCCTGACCGGCCGTGCGCGACTGCTGAGGTCAGCAGTTTCAGTCGGGGGGAGGACGCGATACGACTGGACTAGGTATTACGTTAAGGAGATACACCACGGACAGTACACTGAGACTATTGGTTCAACTTATTTCTTTTCTCCTCTTGTGGTGGGGGGGACACTAAAATTCTATTTGGGCAAGCATGCGTAGAGACGACAGCACGAAAAACAACAAGAAAAGTAACGCAAAAACAAGAGAATACAAGAAACAGAGAAAAATGCGAGAAAGGGTCGACCTACTCAGCGACGTCCATATACACGGTCTCAACGGCGTCGCCAACGTCGGAACCGTCCTCCTCGCTGCTCTCCTCGACTCCGACCACGCCTTCCTCGCTCTCCTCTTCGTCGTCGTCCGTCTCGTCGTCGACACCCGCTGGATCGGCAGGCGCGGCAAGGGGGATACCGCCGGCCGAGGGAAGGTCCTCCGCGCTCTCCGCGCCATCCGACACGGCGGGCGTACGAGCAGCGCGCCGGCGACCATACGTGCGCAGCACGGGATGCACGGGAGCCGGGGACGCGCGCGACTCTACGGAGGGGGCGCGAGCAGGCGCCAGCTCATCCTCCTCCTCATCGCTAACGATCGGGGCGGCGGGAGTAGAGGCGGCGACGGAGCTGGGCGGAATGGTGGCGAGGGTGGGCGAGTCAGAGCGCCGGTGACCACTGGGCCCAGCGACCGGCGAACTACGGAGGGAGGGAGAGCGGGAGGCCTCGGAAGCCACAGCGTCGGCGGACACGCGCGAGCCGAACTGGTGCTCGAGCTGGGCAAGGCGCACGAGGAGCCGGTCGTGACGGTAGGGCCACAGGTTGAGCGTCGTCGCGCTAGCAGCCAGCTCCGCCCGGACGAGCGCGATGGAGTCGGCATGGTCGGAGAAGTTGTCGGCAGGAGGGAGGTCCTCGAAACGCCGCGCGTCCTCGTCCACCGACGCCAGCACGGACGCGAGGAGGTCGCGAGCCCGACGTGGGGAATCTGAAGGGAGGGAAGAACAGGTGAGTGTTAGGAGAAGGGTAAGAGGGGCGCAGCAACGTACCTGCAGAGTCGGCGGCCGCCAGTAAGTCCGCAAGGAACTTGGCGAAGAAGGGCGCCGCCACAGGCGCCGCAGCGCCGCGACGGGAGGCAGAACGCGGCCGGGGGGCACGAGAAGGAGCGCGGGAGCGGACCGACCGACCACGGGAACGGTGGGGGGAAGGGGCGCGAGGGCGCGAACCGTCCACGAGTACAGCGCCGCCGCAGCCCTTGCGCTGGGCGCGACAGCGGATGCACTTGGTGGGGCGGTGAGGCTTGAACTCACAACGCACCGGCCCGCGCACGAAACCAGCCTGGCAGCGGCCGCAGCGGGTAGAAGTCTGGAAGGGTGGACGGTCCGCAACAGCAGGGGAGATGGGGAGGGGGTAGCTCACCTTGATGCGCTCACCAGCGTACCGCTCGGTGTGCGTCGGGCGGCGATCCGACCGGTGGAACAAGGGGTCGCCGTCACTGTCTACCGCCTCCGACAGCGAGTCGTCGAGACCACTACCCGGCGACGTCGACGAACGGCTGCGACGGCGGCGAGGGGCGGGCCGACCCTTTTTGGCGGTGCGACCGCGCCGGGGTTGAGGCGACTCGGTCGCGTGGGGAGACGAGAGGGGTGTGGGGGAGTGCGAGGCGCGGCGCTTCCCGGCGGCTTGGGACGGAGGCTGGACGGCCGCAGTGGCGGTACGCGCGGCGAGGCGCTCCCCGCGGGCAGAAGGCGGCGGCGGGACCGGCCCCGGGAGCGGCAACACCACCTCCGCGCGGTTCGCGAGCACGCGACGAGCCTGCGTAAAGAGCGGGCAGAAAGAAAGGGGCGAGGTTAGCGGGTGACGACAAGGACCGCCGATACACGCACCTTGGGGCGGAGCCGGGTAACGGAAGGGTCGGCCACGGCGACGGTGCCCTCACGCGTCCCAGCGCCGACGAGGGGCGACGGCGTGGCAACGGTCGGAGCGGACCGCGGCACGGTCGCCTGGGGCGCTTCAGGGGCCTCCGCAGCCTCGTCGTCTTCGTTCGCCTCGTCGAGGAACAGGGGCGGGGGTCGCACGGCTTCTTCAAGCGCGTCGTACCGCGCGCGCGCCTCGGGGGAGAACGTCACCCCACGACCACGGGCGTCGTAGTAGGCACGCTAGGAAATCGCAAGTCAGAAAGGAAGGCGAGATCAGGAAGAGCAGACGTACCAGGAGCTGGCGCGCTTGCGGGCGCAGCAGCGCGAGTTGGGCCTCGGAGGTGGCGTCACGCGCCATGGGCCCGAGTAAGCCCAGCTGGAGATCCAGCATGGCGCGGGTAGCGGTGGCGTCGGCGACGGTGGCAGCGTCCATGGGGTGAGGAATCGGGGAGCGGGAAGGCGAGCGAGCGAGGTGAGGGGAAGAGGGAAGAAGGGCGACGGCGACTTCGCCGCAGGCGCACGAACAATGGTGCGTGCGTGGGAGCGACCGGCCGCGTGGCCCGGCCAGAGCGCTGGTTTTGCCTCCGAGCGCCCACGACGCCGGGTCGATCCGCGATCTGATCAGCGATCGTTGATTTGATCCCGCGACATGCCCCGGACCGGTGCGGGACGCCACGCGCGGCTCCGACGCCGCGTGGCGGGCACGTGTTGCTGGCGCGAGCGAAATCGCACAAGTCGTTGGCGCCCGCCCCTCCCACGGGGCGCGACCACGGTACACTGGCGTCGCACAAGCGGGTAACGCGTCGCAAGTTCAATACTCGTATTGGGAGGCATTCAACGACGTACATGCGGGCACAAGGCACTACACTAACGCGGGCTCTTTCTTTCCCTTTATCTCCCGACGCTCCGACAGTGCGACGACGCTACAGCGTGGCAGGATCGTCACGCGGGATACGCCCCTGCTGAGTGAGGCGCCCCCGAGTCGCACCCCCGCCTCGACGACCACGGTGCGCGTTTTGCCAACCCATCGGGACTGCGCGGAACGTCACGACCTCGTCCAAGAACATCGTCGGGTCGCTGTGGACGTCGGCCAATAACTCGGTGGGGAGGTTCGACGCGAGGATAGCGCTCTCAATGGCGGTGCGCGCATGAAGACTGTCGATAGTGGTGGACCACTGCAAGGCGTCGCGCAGATACGCGGCAGCGGCGGCCTCCAAGAACCCATCCGCAGAGTCAAAGGCGTCGGCATACGGACCCCAGCGACCACGCGCGCGGCGGTCGTCGGGTCGCGCAAGTTGCGCGATGGTGCCGTAGATCGACGCCAAGGTCGCCACGGTCTCGGTGGTGTGGGTAATGAGCGTATCGGACAGAGGGTGCGCGAGGGTACGCAGGAGGTCGGGGAGGGATATGCCGGTGGTCGAGTAGGAGAGGCGATGGACCTCGGACAGGAGGGCCTCTTCCCCGCCGTTCAGGCGCTGAAGAGCCGAAGCGCAAGCATTCATGCCGGCAATGAACTCCGCGTGGACTGTCGCGTCGATGCCCGCTCCGCGACCGGTGGGATGAGCGGCCAAGCAGAGCTCACCAAGGCTGCGACGGTACTGGGGAACGGACGTGCGGCCCGACTCAAATGCGGCCCACAGGGCGCCCTCGCAGAGGCGCGAGAGCTGGCGAGAGTGGTCGCGATTGTTCGGGAAGGTGAATCCAGCGATTGGGCGAACCGAAAATGTCGGGTCGAGAGGAGCGGACGTCGGAGGCGCGAGGTCGCTGACGAGGTTACCACCCCATTCAGCAAACGCGGCGCGCGACTCGGGGGACACAGTGAACAGCGTCTCGAAGACGGGGCTGACAATTGCCTGGACAAGACGAAGGACGGATGGCTTCGCAGTGTTATACACTTCATTCTGGATAAGCGCGACACGGACGTGAGCGGGGATCGCAACGACAGCGCGAGGACTTACGTAGAGCGTAGCAACCTTGCGACCCCACTCCTCCCGAGCCAGAACCAGGGTCTCGACGGGAGCGGTCTCCAGGTCAATCGCGGGCGGAGTGAGGAGTAGCCCGACAAGGGCGAAAGCACGCGCCTCAAGGGTGAAACTGGACGACATGGTCGGAGGCTGGGTCGCACGCACCGACCGCACTCGTTATGTAGGCCGTCGGAAACCCGCCGCGACCCGATATGCCGGGGTTTGGCCGGAGAATTTGCGTCTGAGGACAGGCGCAGATTTCAGTTGGGGGGAGGATGGCCAGTCACGAGCGACGAGGAGAAAGATAGGGATTTTCTCGGCGACGGGTGACCAGCCTGCGCAGGGTGCACGAGGAACAAGTAGCCAGAAGGGAGCGGGACAAGACAAAGTCAGAGCCGACCACGCGCAACCGAATCCGCGATCCATCAGAACACGGTCGGAGACCGCGCGACGCTATGAGTCGCCCACGCAGCGAAACGCGACGATCATTGCTATGAGACATCAGGGGCCACAGTTCTGTGCGATTCATGGCGGCCGGAGGGACCATTTACAGAAGGGGTACACTACTCACGACTGCTCGCGATGTCGCTACCACTATCGCTGCGGTAATCCACTATCGCGCCGACATCGCCGACCACCACACGCTCCATCACAGCGACATCATCCCCGACACCCCCGGCGTCCACGGGATCGCCCTGCATCTGCTCGTCGGAATCGACACCGCCGGCATCGTCGTCAACCAAGCCGACACCATCACCGGCGGGCAAGGCGGGGAGCCCCGACAATACACGATGGCGCACAAAGGTCACCAAGAGGTTGTTCGTGTAAAGGTCGGGCTCGGTCGGGGCGGCTGGGAAATGGCGCAGAACGTATGCCGCAGTCACTGCGTACTCCAGGAAGAGTCGGGTTGCGTGCTCGAGGGAGAGGCAGGGGTCGCGAACGATGGCTAACAGGTAGGGAGCGTCGGCCCAAAGGGCTTGCAGATTGGCGACGTTCTCCGTAGCCCCAGCGAGCTCCTCGACGGTCTCGCGGTACACGGCCTCGAAACGAGCTAAAAGACGCGCACCCAGTCCGCCGAGGTTGCGACCGTACTGCGTGGGGGGCGAAATGGGCCAAGCGGTCGACTCGCGGGCGACGTAGTCGGGAAGGAAAGCGGTCCCACCACGCGAGTGGCGAATGGAGAGCGCGGAACATTCCAAGGCCTCTCGGAGGACGTACGCGACCCACGTCTGGTTGCCCAGGGGACGGTCATCGGGGATGGCGGCATGGAAAATGGCGAGCTCGCGCAAGTACGACGCGACCGAGCACCCGCGTTTGCGAAACACGACCCAAAAGTTCTCCTCAACCAGCGTCGCGGTCAGCCGAACCTTGGGGGCGTCAAGTAGGTCGACCCGATCAACAACGGAGGTCCACGGGTGCAGCTCGGTCGTAGGGAGCGGGGCGGGACGAAGAAAGCGCCCCGCCCACGAGCGGAAGCGATCCTCGACCTCGGGTACGAGGAGGATGGCGTTCTCGAGTATCGGCATGAGGATGCGCTCGGCGAGGGGGATGATCAGCCTGGGGTCGGAATCGGTGATGGATTCCTACAGCCGATGGGAGCGGACGGTTAGCGCGACAACGGGGCGGAAAAGAGGGGAACCGTACAATGACAGCCAACACCTCCTGTGCCCAACGCTCGCGCGATTCGATCGCTTCGGCGGCTGCTGCGAGCGGGAAGTCCGCGCTGGGGGCCCGACCCAGGTGGTACAGCAAGAGAGTACCGCGACGGTACGTGTGGGGAGACCAGGTCATGATGGTGTGTGGGGGGGGGTTGGTTGGTCGGGCGGGCGGTGCGACGCTACCTGACGACTCATCGAGACGGCGCGAGGGAGCCTTTATCAGGAGGAGCCATCCGGGGATTCGCCGACTGAGGGCAGTCGGTAGCTCAGTTGGGGGGAGGATGATGGGACCCGCAGCGCTACAGGCACCGAAAAGGACCAATCACACCGCTACACCAAGACACACACCCCCGAGACGCCCCACAGGCGTCGCGGCACCGGCACGACCACGGGACAGCACAAAGCGAGCGAGCGTCTGGGGAGGAGTCGGAGAGCCGAGGTAGGGAGTCGGAACGGTCGGGCGCGGAACTTGGTAGGACGCGTAGGAGCGCAGACGCGTGGGAAGAGCTGACGAAGCAGCGGTATATAGACGCGATTCGACTTGTTGTAGGGACACTTTTGGACCTTGGGCCTACACCCGAGACTACACCTTTCGTTCCTGCTTCACAGAGAGCACCGCACGACGCGATACCGCCAGACCAGCCCGACACGATGCCTTAAACCAGGAAGTCGTAGCGACATCCGGGTCGCGCCACCTTTGCGATACCACGGGCTACGCTGCCCCGACTCAACCACAGACTGGAGTGATACAGTGTGGTAGGTTTTATGACTGACGTTTATATTCCAGGATAGCGACTCGGACGGTACAAGCGCGGGGACACAGGTCGGACGGTCGGACGGCAAGGGCGACTCCGCAACTAGGACGGACCGGCGGCGACAGACGGGAGGGTCGCACCGAATAGTGTGGGAAGAGACGCAACGTGCGACGGTCGGACGGGAGCGGAGAGAGAGAGAGAGAGAGAGCCGCAGGACGAGGGCAGGACCCGCGGGGTCCTGGGTGGTTTGTTCGGGGCACGGTCGCGATCTTGGGTTTCTTCCTCCGACCCACTACCTCTTGGGCCAGCGGTTGGCTGCTCGCTCCCTCCATTTCTATCGACGTTCCCGGGGCCTCCCCCAGGGTTCATCTCATCAGCGTTCAACAAGCGAATCAACGGACCCATGCACGTGCTGCGCTGACGATTTGGTCTTACGAACATGCTCTGAAGATCTCTGATGAGCCTCAAGAAAGGGTCCGAGGGGCGCGGAATGGGGTTGCCCACCAAAGCCCTGTAATTTTGATCTAGCCTAGTTTAAACGCGTCATGGTGCACAAACCTGGCTACTACAATACCCGGGCTGAATAATTATATTATTAAAAAGTCGCACAGAGGGAGAATTGAACCTACAACCTCTTGGTTCTTTATATCAACCAATAGTATTGACCACTACACTACAAGGCCATTTAGCTTTGTAGGATATGTACAGTAGTTGTTGACCTTCTATCTTCTCCTGCCCTACAAGACAGTTTGCTCTTTGCATCAATTTCTTTCCCCTTCTTTGGTACTTTGGGAAAAGATATATATATCTAAAGCTAAAATTATTGTGATTTGCAAAATGGATGAGAATCACTGAAAAAAAGAGTTCAGAGGTCTTCGACCCGTGGGCTGCGGCGCCACCAGGTGCCGTGGCTTCGCTCTTGACTCCAACGCTTACACATCGCCGCTGCTTCCCACAACATGTGACGTGTTGTCGCTGACGTGCTGACGTGCCATGAGACATCGACAACATGTATCTCAGCTTCTACTGCGCCTGTGGAGGTGGTTCTGGGCTCAATCGAGATAGTGATGTATACTATCATGACTGATTCACATATACATGCAATTCTATGGTGCTACTGTGGATAAATTACATACATGTGAAAATGAAATACAACTCGTTTGCCGTGAAATACAGCATCAGATAAACTCTTGGGCATCTTAGGAATACATGACATCCAAGCCCTTGATTGAGCCCGGAACCGCCTCCATAGGCGTAGTGGAAGCCAAGATACACATTGTCGATGTCGTGTGGCGCGTCAGCACAACGGTGACGGCGCTGATACACATCGCTCCATGCTGCGAGGCGATCATTACAGAATTTTCGCACTTTCATCAAGTCGACAGACACACAATTCTGAAGATCGCAGCATCGCACAGCAGTGCTCCGACCACCTGATTAGTTCTTCCAACCGCTCGCAAGATTGGAGTCTTGCAGAGCAGTCACGCAATCGGAATCATACCTTGAACACCACACTCGCGCCAGCGACGCTGTTGCACGCAGCATACACAGTCATCCGACCACTTGCTCGTTGTTCCAACTGCCACCACGTGACCTCGAGCACAGCACCTCCCACAGCTGTCACAACGCGTCGGAATTCCATCAGACATGTTTATTGTTGAGATTGTCATCAGAATGTATGCACGATGCCACTCCAGTCACTGTGACATCTGTATTTCTCTGCAGTTGCACCATTGTCCTCTGACCATTGTTCACCTCAGTTCTTGTACTCACACTGCATCGTTCTGATCCCAATTGTTTTGTATTTTTATCAGCGTCCTGATTATTGCCTCAGGATTCTGACCACCATTCCGGAGCATTCTTACCGGAAGAATAATCACAACGTCACAACATTGCAACACTCACCTCCGGCCACCTAGTGCATCGGAGCATGCAGGATGTTGAGCTACCACCGAGTGATAGAGACAATCCCCAAGCCTAGACTGTCAGCAATTTTGCTTGGGTATATTTAATGGCCAAGCCCCTCTCCCCCCTGCCCCCTAAATGATTAAGAGTAATTGTACTGCCATGCTTGCACTGGCCATTTCCCACCAAGTTCATCGGCATCCCAAGAAGTTGGGGGCACGAGATCCATTTGCTAATATCACTTTCAATGCCTTAATAGTGGGTGTTGAATCAATCTTCATGTCAGTTGAAGCACGTTCATCTTCTCCACCATTGGCCTACTTTGCGCAACAAACCAGCTTGATGCACCGCACCCACAACCTACAAAAGCATGCGGCCATATTGAAAGAGTTTTCTCAGTCAAACATCACAATGGTGTGATGCGGCGAATAAGGATACCGTCAGATATAGGCCACCCTGACCACGTGCCAAAGTCCAAATACGGAATTGCTACAGAGTAGCTGAATGAGCAAGGAACAAAATGAGAGCTAATATACTCTCTGGAGGGAGATAAACATACTCAGAAAGACAAATTTGGTGCAGCCTATGGTCAATAAATAAATCAATAGCCAAAATTCCTACTACAAAGGCAACCAGATGGATTCTACTACTTCATACATTTGGCCCATCTAGGGCCATGACCAAAATCACTAAGGTCAAGTTCTATGGGCTGAGCACCTATGATATGATATGTGTATGGTGTATACAGCCCCTTTGTTTGATACTGTAGGGGTAACCACATTAAAAGAGAAGGTGGAGATGAGGCAAGGTCAACGATCCATCCGTCATTCTGTAAGAAAATCTTGATACATGAATCAGGATGAAGTCTTTGTAAGGTTTCTGGATCAATTAAGGCGTGATCTGCATGAGACGAAAATTGGATTGAAGGCTGATTGCACTGCAGATTGATGGAATTTCCTGTGTGTGCATCCCAGATGCGGATGGTTTTGTCCCATGAGCCAGACACAATGTGCTGTCCATTTGGTGAGTATGCCACTGATTGAACCACATTTGTGTGTCCCCCAAGAGATGTGCCCACAGGCTGGCCAGTGTGTGCATGCCAGATGCGGATGGTTTCATCAGTTGAGCCAGACACAATGTACTTTCCATCTGGTGAATATGCCACTGATTGAACCCAATATGTGTGCCCCTCAAGAGGTGTGCCCACAGGCTGGCCAGTGTGTGCATCCCAGATGCGGATGGTTTTGTCATCTGAGCCAGACACAATGTGCTGTCCATCTGGTGAATATGCCACTGATCGAACCCAATCTGTGTGCCCCTCAAGAGGTGTGCCCACAGGCTGGCCAGTGTGTGCATCCCAGATGCGGATGGTTTTGTCATGTGAGCCAGACACAATGTGCTGTCTATCTGGTGAATATGCCACTGATCGAACCCAATCTGTGTGCCCCTCAAGAGGTGTGCCCACAGGCTGGCCTGTGTGTGCATCCCAGATGCGGATGGTTGTATTACTTGAGCCAGACACAATGTGCTGTCCATCTGGTGAATATGCCACTGATTGAACCCAATGTGTGTGTCCCTCAAGAGGTGTGCCCACAGGCTGGCCTGTGTGTGCATCCCAGATGCGGATGGTTTTGTCATGTGAGCCAGACACAATGTGCTGTCCGTCTGGTGAATATGCCACTGATTGAACCCAACCTGTGTGTCCCTCAAGAGGTGTGCCCACAGGATGGCCTGTGTGTGCATCCCAGATGCGGATGGTTTCGTCCCATGAGCCAGACACAATGTGCTGTCCATTTGGTGAGTATGCCACTGATTGAACATAACCTGTGTGTCCCTCAAGAGGTGTGCCCACAGGCTGGCCTGTGTGTGCATCCCAGATGCGGATGGTTTTGTCATCTGAGCCAGACACAATGTGCTGTCCATCTGGTGAATATGCCACTGATTGAACCCAACCTGTGTGTCCCTCAAGAGGTGTGCCCACAGGATGGCCTGTGTGTGCATCCCAGATGCGGATGGTTTCGTCCCATGAGCCAGACACAATGTGCTGTCCATTTGGTGAGTATGCCACTGATTGAACCCAACCTGTGTGTCCCTCAAGAGGTGTGCCCACAGGCTGGCCTGTGTGTGCATCCCAGATGCGGATGGTTTTGTCATCTGAGCCAGACACAATGTGCTGTCCATTTGGTGAGTATGCCACTGATTGAACCCAACCTGTGTGTCCCCCAAGAGATGTGCCCACAGGCTGGCCTGTGTGTGCATCCCAGATGCGGATGGTTCTGTCCCATGAGCCAGACACAATGTGCTGTCCATTTGGTGAGTATGCCACTGAATGAACCACATTTGTGTGTCCCCCAAGAGATGTGCCCACAGGCTGGCCTGTGTGTGCATCCCAGATGCGGATGGTTTTGTCATCTGAGCCAGACACAATGTGCTGTCCATCTGGGGAACATGCCACTGATTGAACTGACTGTGTGTGTCCCACAAGAGATGTGCCCACAGGCTGGCCTGTGTGTGCATCCCAGATGCGGATGGTTTTGTCATCTGAGCCAGACACAATGTGCTGTCCATCTGGGGAACATGCCACTGAATGAACTGACTGTGTGTGTCCCACAAGAGGTGTGCCCACAGGCTGGCCTGTGTGTGCATCCCAGATGCGAATGGTTTTGTCTTCTGAGCCAGACACAATGTGCTGTCCATTTGGTGAATATGCCACTGATTGAACCCAATCTGTGTGCCCCTCAAGAGGTGTGCCCACAGGTTGGCCTGTGTGTGCATCCCAGATGTGCATAGTTTTGTCATATGAACCAGACACAATGTGATGTCCATCTGGGGAATATGCTAAAGCCGTAATAACGCGTGTAGTATCTATTTTTATAACTGTCACTGGCCAATGTGAAATATGCCCTACAGATATTTTAGGCAGATGTTGCAAACACTTCTTATACTGGTCATGCACCAGTGACTTTTGAGGTGCACATGCTATGCTCGACAGATATATATGTGGCATTGATTTGATAATAGCTGGTCCAAACATGAGCACAAATCTGTTGGCATCTAGCGTGTAAGACTTCAGTTTTTCAGTCTTATTATATTCTATTAGAATTTTAATGTTTGAGATAGAGATAGATACACACCTTGCAGGATACATTAATGGTAGTAAAAGTGGTAGTAGCAGTGTTGACAAGTTTAAGTAGACTAAGTGCCTCCAGCCAGAATAATAACTTTGTCTCAAGAAAAATTGTTACAAAACATTCTACTTCTGCTGTAAGCAATGATTTGGCAAAGTGATGGCCCCAATATTGTATGGCATATTTTGACCATGTACTAAAGTAGGAATCAACCCTTTCATCCAAGTCTGGCACATTACAGTTGGCATCATATGAAGATGTAAAATCACACATGTTGAATTTGAGCACTTTGGTAAGAGTATAAACAGCCCCCCATGCAAGCAAATCATGATGGACTGATGTATTCTCAATATAAAACTCTTCACTATGTGACTTATTTGTCAAAAAGTCTTGAAAGGAGGTATGAATAAATTGAATGGGCTCTGAGTAGTCAATGACTCCGGTAAGCAAAGCCCCTAACTTGCTCAAAGCCCATTCAAAATCTTCTATCCGTATAGAATTTTGGCTCATACGGTACATTTCCTTGACAGAATCTGCAGATAGTGGTTGAAAGGCAGCTAGCACATGTCCCAACAGTGCCTTTAATGCATTAATGTTTCTTATCTTCTGACTAGTATTTGGGCTTGCAACTAGCATTGATAGTACATATATATATATGTCATCCAAAGGTCCTTTATCTGATTTGGATGTGGTTGAGGTAAGACTATGAAACTCTTCAAACATCCCACTAGGTGTAGTTCCCTTGATGACACTGCATGCAATATAAGCCCACTGAAAGAGTCCTTCAGCCTTCTCCGCTAAAATTCTATAGTGATGCATTTGGAACATAGGATAGGGAATTCCCTTTGCGTTTCTAAGTTCATATTCAATGAATTTCAGGATATCATTGTTTGTAGACTCTTTCAAGATATCTGACATATTCCGATGGAGGATATGCTGGCTTGGAAGAAATGTTTGTACAATGTCCTCCTCTGGTCGTGAGGTAAGAAGAATGCGAAAATTGCTGGGCAGAGCAGATAGCATAGCTGCAAATGATTTCAACAACTGATAGCGAGAGGCCAAAGTGCCACTCTCATCTAACGCATCAATGACAATGACAATTGGTCCTACAAATGTGAGCTCCTGGATAGGCAGAAGTATAAAGTTCTCCAACTGTTGCTGCAGATCTTGTGCTCCACGAAGGGATTGTTTATTTCCAACATGTTTGACCAGTGCATTCCTAAAGGAGGAATCAAATTCTGCAAGATCTACAGCAATGGTACTGAATAGATGTTCTGCATTGCAGGTTGCCAACTTATTTCTGTTGAAACAGACAGATGATCCCAAGCGCTTTAATTTGTCATAGTGATTGGCAATGGAATGTGCCACAGAAGACTTTCCACTGCCAGAGAGGCCAGTCAACAAGAACACTCTAGAGGCATCATAACGTCCATCAACATCATCAATCCAAGCTCTGATGTTGGTCAATAACTCTTCACGTGTCCCAGCCAGGCACTGTTTCACAGTCTGATAACGAGCACCTGTGGCATAGTAGGGCATGTCAGGAAGGGTAGTGTTTTCCACTACACATTGTGTCAATAGATTTCTAGAAAATAGAAACAAGAAGCTTACTATTTTTTTCAACCTTTTCAATCTTATCAAAGATCCTCTGTACAATAAACTGAGTTTCAAAACCAGTATAGTGTTGCAAGTTCGTTCTGAGATTGTTGAATTGATCCTCATACTTTGATATCAAACAATCAGTCTTAGGAAGAATGTTCTTGAAAGCATCTTGCCCTATGTATATTCATTAGTAACCTTATAAACTTCAAAGAAAATATGAAGATGTTACATTTGCTCCTGTCCTTGTAGTAGTCAACAATGAAATAGCCACATTCCAGTGTTTGCTTGCTCAAAGCAATGAACACTTTTTCCTGAGCTTTGCTCTTCTTCAAATCAGCAGTCATATCAATATCACTGTAGACATTGATCATGACTTGTCCAAGTGCTTCAACTCTAGCAGTACGCTCCTGTTGGGCAACCATGATCTGCTCCATTCAGATTAGCTCTGATGTATAGATGGATAAAATGCCACACCTTGCGTCCAGCATCCAATATTGTCCAAGCTGCTGACAAGTATGGATGGACCTTCAGATGCAGCTAAGCACAATGTTACAGAAGTCAGTGACATGATGCATACCTCAGACACCTTGTCCATCACAGATGCAAAAAGGTTGATCTTTTCCAAAAGTGGCACCCATATATCAACTGCAGAGACTGTATCCTCCTGCACAGCTTGAGCCACAGTTGATGCTGAAGTAACTGCCTGGCTGATAGTAGATGAAGGCTGTGCAATCAGGTTGGCTACTTGGGCATTGACACCCAGATGTTCTTCATCCTGGGATATTGCCGTAGCAGTGATATAGAGCCGACATTGCGAGCCTGCCATACTCTCACGAGGAGATATGATATCTAGAGAATGAGGACCTGTATACAAGGACAATGTGTTAGTAACCTCAGCAAGTAGTATAGGAAACAGCTCACCATTGCCTGTCTGCAGCAAAGCAGGAGCAATAAATGATCCCTTCGCAACACACTTCATTTTTGTGAATCGGCGGTCTGCCCAGACCTCCAGGTGCACCTGAGATATCTCAGAGAAATCACTAGCAACTCTCCAATCAGTAACAAACAGACGGAGGCACAGACGATCACATACAAGACATGAGTTTCGAGTGCATTCCAGACAATGTCAGTCTTGCCTGTAGAAACCCTGGTGCGCTGCTCTGCACTACCATCGACTCTCATGACAACGAGAAAGCCTTTGAGGAAGTGGATCTTAGGCAGTCCGGTGCACCGTTCAACTTGCAGGGAGTGGTTAGACCAGATATCACGACGAGCACGAGGCATGCGCACCTTTCAGTTCAAGCCTAGCTGAACGAATTTCAGCGGGAGCGGTTACACTGATAAGCAGACAGTTGTCAGTATATGGGTCAATTTGATGAGGTTATTGAATCGTACCCGCGGTTGGGTTCAACGTGAGCCATCAGTTCGATCGAGAAACAGAGCCTGAGGAGCGTAGAAGACGGCAGTGGTTGAGATCTGGCGCCCCAATGGCGTTGTCGGACAAGTGAGCACAAGATCAGGTCTGAAGGAGGGACGCATTGACTTACGATGCGACGAGATCGTGGTACGATGCTGAAAGTGAGGCGGCGCAAGAGACGATCGGACACGTGGAACACAACCTCAGTCGCCGCACCTTTTCTTGTCCCACCACGACCGACCACTCGAGTACTCACGGCGCGACACACAATCTCCCATCGATTCCGACGTCAGTGTCGTATGCTCATCTAGCCTCTGCTCTCCAGGCGCGCCCACCCAGTCTCGATGGAAGCCACCCAGTATGAAGTGTCCGCAGGTCGGATATCGCTGGTTTGTCGTCGGGATTCCCGGTGAGTAGTTGAATCTCGATGCCCACCAGCAGTGTGCTTACCTCCGATCTTTGTGTCCCTTCGTCTCCCATCCATTGTGCTCGAGCATCACTGCGTGTCTCCCAGCAGCACCCCACCCCCGGGCCAGCCCCGTTCGCGTCGTCAAAGCCCCAAGCCGCTACCGCTCTCGCAAGGCCGCGTCGGGGCGTTCCCGTTGCGCTGGGTGGGTGCCGCTGTGACAACACGCACGGATCCCGCTCAAAGCACGAGGGCACAACTGATCCGACGATGCTGCCAGCGCAGAGCCTCTGGCCAACGCCTCTATCTCCACTCGGTACCCTTCGGGCTCACTATCTAACTCAAATCTTCCTTCGCTCGCTCTTGATCACCGGGTCATCTTCGCCGACGCGCGGGGCGCTGCGGGCCCGCGGACTCGAGCTCGGGTGTCGATGTTGGCGAGGCAAGTTTGCCTTGGTGTCGAGTAAACGAGGGCGTGAGGAAATGAAACTGGTGTTTCAATCATACGCTGTACGTTAGGATGGTGTGGTATGACCAGCAACGAATAAAGTGTGTTTGTGCCAGTGCTGCTTCGTCGACTGACTTTGAGCGGCCCTTGCGTGACTCGAGGCCGACCCCTGCACACCCATCGTCAGCTGTGTTTGTTCAGTTGTGGTGCTACGAACGGTAGAACGACAGAGCTCCTGCGACGGAACAACAGCGAGTCAGCGACGTGTCGCTGTCCTAAACTCGAACTTGTAGGGATCCAGCAGTCCGTCGAGCGCAGACATACACTCCGACAAATCAACTCGATTCTGTCATACTCGAATATCCGACCATAAGACGGCCCACATAACGATAACTTACATCCATGCAAACCATCCTGACATGCAACGCAGAACAGTATCAGCCCGAGCCGCTACAGTACCTATGTAACCAATGCAACGTCGTAAAATACACCCATCGTCGCCAGCGCCCAAGAAAAAGTCTAGCTTAGCCTAAACACCAAGAACCCTCCCCTATGCAGTCGCCGCACTACGCGATGTTCGATGTGAACGCGCTCACGCGCGACGAGAAGCGCGGGGCCTTCGGTGCTACGTGCGAGGGGCGGAAGTCGCTCAGCGCGATGCCGTCGACGGTGCGCTCGTCGATAACCGCGGGCCCGTGCACGGCCTCGCGCAGGTTGAGCGTGATGCGTGTCACCAGGATCACATTGATGCTGCGCGCGGGTCAGCGAAGTCCCTCACGGCGGGAAGAGTGGCAAGCTTACATCGATTGGGGCCTGCGGGAGAGCGACGCGTGAGTCAGGCGACGAAAGAATGGTCAGGAGAGAAGTCACGCACATCGCCAACAGCGCATGAAGACCGGGCCTTGTCACGTAGATCATGATCACCCAGATGAAGTTGACCACGAAGATGCCGCCGAAGTACATCGAGCCGTCGCGTGCCAGATGATACACGAGCCCGTTGCGCCGTGCGCCGCGGCCCATATGGTAGATGTATAGCGTCCGCGAGACGGTGAGCAGGAACACGACGATGTCGTAGCAGAGGTCCATAAGGACGTAGACCAGCGACGATGAGCGGCCGCTAGATGTTTCCATTAGAACTGAATGATTCGAGGATGAGTGGATGGGACGCACTGCAGTGTGGGCGCAACGTAGACACAGTCTGCAAGGTGAACGTAAGCTGTCCGCACCAACAGACTGAACGTGAGGACGTACAATGGAACTGGTAGTTATTCAGCGTATACGGAAACGCTGTGATCACCCGTCAGCATCCATCTCCATACACACAGCGAAAGCAGCACGCACGTCTTCCGCCAGGCAGAAGCATTGACCAAATGCCAACGATCGCCTGCGCGGTCAGGTACGTGACACAAAAGCCCAGGACAAGCCTGTTTTTGCCCCACAGGGCGTACACTCTGCCAACCACACATCAGTCGCGGACGGGAAGAGAGGCAAGGGGACAACGAACCGCACGGCCATGAGCGCGCCGCAGAGAATCATGAGCCCGAGCGTGACCGCGATCGGGAGGAAGTACATCCAGTGCCGGCACCTGCAAAGACGGTCAGCACGGGTCGGATGGGCGCGAGCGGGCGGCCCGGCGACGATACGCACATGTCCAGCGTCAGCTTGGGGGAGAAAAAGGCTGCGGGGAACAGATGAGCTCGTGCGCGGAACGAAGATGGCGAGAGTACATACCGAACGCCACGACGCTCATTGCTAAAGGAGCGTAATATCGGACCTGATTGCAAGGAGATGACATGGATGGCGTCTAGTCAGCGCCCATTTGCTCCGCTAAACACGCGACGTACAAAGATAAAAAGGTAAAGAACTGTGGGCACGAGTCGGTCAGCGAGCAGGAGGCGAGCAAAGCGCTGGGCAGAACGTACAGGGAGTTTTTCGCTTCTTCCAGAACGTCTGGAGCTGTTGCGGGTGGGTCAGCTCCGGCGCACGATACGCTGAGGCTTACGTACCTCAGCCTGCAACGTGCACAGGTGGTCGTACAGCAGGACGGTGTAAAACGCCAGGAAAAAGTACTAGCGTCGCCGGTGAGCAAGGGCTGGCGCCGCGGCTTGCCAAATGCGGTGTAATTTACCTTTGCGAGGAGCCTGTGTGATGGAAACGCAGATTGAGATCAGGGGCCAGATGGTGGCAGCGAGGGTACGTACAGGTCATGAAGACTCAGGACGACCGCCGGCGGGACAGCCATGTTCGCGCTGCGCAGGGAGATGCAAGGAGAAAGGAGAAGAGGGTTGTCATGGGCATGGTCACTTACTTACCAACGGACATTCTACGTACGTTCACGGACTCGTTCTCATCGTGCGCGTGTTGTGTATCCAACAGACTCGTTCTCTATTCGCCTCGTACTTACTTGACTCGGCAGACTCTTATGTTTACGTGTGTTTGGTTCGTGGCTCGCTCATAGTCGCCTCTCGCTCATGTACTTCTCCTTGTCGAGTCAACGCCAGCAACGAGCACCCGCTCTGTTCTCGAACCTCCTCTGCTTCTCACACTCGGCCCGTTACAGTTTGACTCGACCACCCCACTCGAAACCCTACCTTTGCTTCTTAACTTCTTCTCGACATCTCAACACTCGACACTAGCCCCTATTTCTCTCATACATTTCTGCTAATATGTCCGCAGCAGGCTACGACGAAAATCCCTGGCCCAGCACCACTGGGAACATCTCCCAGGACCAGGTACCCGCTCAAGAGACAGCTGAAACTGCTCCACAGGTACCTCCGAGTAATCCGACCTGGCAGGACTTCAGTGCGATGCTGGAGACACTCAAGGGCGTCAGCCGACAGGTACAATACGCTGACGACAATCAGCGACGTATCGGCGCCGCTCTTGAGGCCCTTACGGAACGTATTCACAGCGCCCCGCAGCCTGCAGCGGCTGCGCAATCCACCCGTACTCGCGATTTCGACGACGTCCCTCGTGGCGTCGCTCGATTCAAGGAACCACGCGTGTTCACGGGTAAAGCGACTGACGTCGAACCGTTCATTGACGAGATCGAGGCGGCCGTCGAGCTGTCTCGTGCCTCGCTCCCTACTGACTATCACAGGGCTTTGTATTTGCAGTCGTACCTCGCCGACGGCTCCGCCAAGAGCTGGTTCACGGCTATCAAGAAGAGCAACGAGGAATTGCTCTACGACTTCCGCGACCTCATCATCGATTTCCGAGAGAATTTCGGCGACAGCGACGTCGTCGGAACGGCTCTACGCAAGATCGAAGCACTCAAGCAGACTGGCTCGTGCTCGAGCTACGCGTCTCGTTTCCGAGAGCTACTGGTCTACGTTGACTTCTCCGAAGCGACGAAGATCCAGAAGTTCTATGAGGGTCTGAAGGAAGAAGTCAAAGACCTTTTCGTCTCTGTTCCTGTTGTTCCTACTGAGTTTGACAGGTACGTCGCGAAAGCGACCGAGCTCGATAACCGCGTGCACAAGCGTAACATCGAGAAGAATCGCACCAAATCGTCCTTTAACGACAAGGACAAGGGCAAGGCTAAGCAACAGCCTTCAACTCCGCGTTCCGGTCAGGCGTCCTCGTCGACGACGCAGACCGCACCACCCGCCTCGCACTCGTCGGTTGTACCCATGGAGATCGACGCGACCAAGGTCCGCGCCCCTCTCACACAAACCGAGAAGGATCGTCGCCGCCGCGACGGTCTGTGCATCTACTGCGGGCAAGGTAATCATGTCATTTCGAACTGCCCTAACATGTCCGAGCGCGCGAAGAAGAACTTTGCCTCGCGCGCTCCTGCGTCCTCGTCGTCGGGAAAAGCCTAGCCGGCTGCTCCCACGTCCCAGGGCATCCGGCTGACGATGGGACACGTCTCTCAGCAACGGCTTTCACGCCGGAGCCCACGCATGTTCGTGCAACGGACAACACGTTCATGCCTGCGTATCGTTCTAACCCGTCCTTCATATTCGCTTCATCCGCGCCCATGCTTAACTCACCAGACCATTTCTTTGTGTCTGTCACACTCTCTTTTCCTAACCGTTCTCCTCTGCACACGTACGCGCTCGTGGACAGCGGCGCAACGACGTCGTGCATTTCGGAGCGCTTTGCGACGCGTCATTCTCTTTCGCGACGTCTCAAGGACGTTCCGGTTCCCATCATGGCGGTTGACGATCGCCCGATTGCTTCTGGCCTGATCACCCAGGATGTAGTCACTAACCTTTCGGTGGGAGCTCACTCTGAATTTATAGCGCTGGCTGTTGTCGCAGTCGGCTATCCTGTCATTTTAGGTCTCGATTGGCTCCAACGCCACAATCCCAACATCGATTGGGTTGATTCCAACCTCACCCTCGATTGTTGCGGACTTGCTCGAACACACCCAGTCACCATCTCTGCGAGAGGCTCCGGTCTCGCGCCCCGACTCACTCGTCCTTCGCTCAACTCGACTACATCCGTCGGCATAGGCTTCGGTCTAACTGGCGCGACTGCGTTCGCTTCAACAACAATCCGCCCGACACCCGATGCATCACCACGGCAGGATCGCGCATCCTCGCCAAGTCCTTCGACTCCTCGACCCTCGCTACTCTCGTCCCTCGTTCAGTGGAATGGCTCCGGTCGCTCTACTCCCTCGCTCACACCTGCGCCCAACATTCGCACCATTTCACCTCGCAAATTCGCTAAGGCCGCGCGTGCGCAACCGCATGATGTCTGCCTCATTCGTTTCCTCCCCACTGGTTCGCCCGCATTCATTTCGGCGACCAGTTCGACATCCTCACCTCTTGACGACCTCGATGCCGACCCTCCACCCGCTGCGTCTGGTGACGACCTCGCGCAGCATATCCCGGCCAAGTACATGCCGTGGGCATCGACCGTCTTTTCCTCTTCCGAGTTCGACAAACTCCCAGCGCATCGTTCGTTCGATGTCGACATCGAGCTCGAGGAGGGGAAAGATCCACCATTCGGTCCACTATACCGCCTCACGCCTCAAGAACGCGAAGCGCTAGCCGAGTACGTCAACACCAATCTCGAGCGCGGGCACATCCGTAGCTCGACATCCTCTGCTGGCGCACCCGTCCTATTCATCCGCAAGAAGACGGGCAACCTTCGCCTCTGCGTCGACTATCGCGGACTCAACGCGATCACGAAGAAGAACCGCTACCCAGTTCCGCTTGTGCACGACCTGCTCGATCGTGTACAGGGCTGCAAAGTATTCACGCTCATCGATCTCGTTTCAGCTTACTCTCATTTGCGTATCAAGGAGGGTGACGAGTGGAAGACCGCTTTCCGCACGCCCCTCGGACTATTCGAGCACCTCGTCGTGCCGTATGGTTTAACTAACGCACCCGCGTCTTTCCAGGCATTTATCCAGGACGTCCTACGAGACTTACTCGACATCGTATGTGTCGTCTACCTCGACGACATACTCATCTTCTCGAGAACTCAAGAAGAGCACGACAAACACGTTGCGCTCGTTCTCGATCGTCTTCGCGACGCTCATCTCTGCGTTAACCCCGCGAAATGCGAGTGGGACAAGGCAGAGGTGGAGTATCTGGGCTACATCGTCGGCGCTGAAGGCGTCAAGATGAACCCCAAGAAGCTCGCGACGATTACCGACTGGCCCGTGCCCAGTTCGGTGAAGGAACTTCAGTCTTTCCTTGGTTTTGCTAACTTCTACCGTCGTTTCGTTGACGGTTATGCTCGCATCACCACTCCGCTTGTCGCACTGACCAAGAAGAACATCGTCTTTGAATTTTCAGATGCTACGCGCGACGCATTCGAACGCCTCAAGCGTGCGTTCACGTCCTACCCAGTGCTACGCCACTATAATCCGCTCGCGCCGTGCACGCTCAGCACCGACGCGTCCGACTTCGCCATCTCTGGCGTCTGTCAACAGCCGGACGACGAAGGTCAACTTCATCCGATCGCCTACTACTCGCGCAAGCTTGCACCGGCGGAAATCAATTACGAGATCCACGACAAGGAACTACTCGCTATTGTCGATTCGTTTCGCGATATGCGGGCGTGGCTACTCGGTTCGCCGTTTCCTATTTCTGTCATCTCTGATCACAAGAACCTCGAGTACTTCATGTCCTCGAAGGTTCTCAACCGCCGTCAGGCGCGTTGGGCTATGTTTCTGTCTGATTTTGACTTCCGGTTGACCTGGGGTCCCGGATCGTCGAACGTTGCGGATCCTCCATCGCGACGAGCTGACTTCGTCCCTAAAAAGGGGGATGACACCCTCCTGGTGCAGAACCGGACGATACTCACTGCTAAACACACAGAACATCTTTTTCCTTCACAGGTTTCATCATCATCGAGCTCTACGACGCTCAGCGCCCTCACCACTCTCTCCATCGACAGTTCAACGCTTCTCGAGCGCTTCAAAGACGCGTTTCGAGAAGATGTCGAATGGCGCGAAGCGCTCGTTCATGGCAACTCGGACTTCACGTCCGAGGGTGGACTTGTGTTCCACAAAGGAAAACTCTTTGTCCCTCGACCACTACGTGCTGACATTCTTCACTCGCGTCATGATCTTCCATCCACAGGACACCCTGGTCGTACTCGCACGCTTGGGTTGGTCTCTCGAGACTATTCCTGGCCCGGCATGCAGACCTTCGTGCGTCGCTACGTTGAAGCATGCGATACTTGTGCGCGTATCAAGACGCCGCGTCACAAACCGTATGGGCTTCTCAAGCCGCTCGACATTCCTTCACGCCCGTGGAAGGCAATCACCATGGACTTCATCGTAAAGCTTCCTCTTTCTCATGGCTTCGATTCTATTTGGGTCGTGTGCGATCGTCTCACGCGCTACGCGCATTTCGTTCCTTGTAACGAGACGATCGACGCGCCTGGGTTGGCCTGGTTGTTCCTCGACAGGATCTTCCGCTACCATGGCCTTCCCGATTCTATCATTTCGGATCGTGGTTCTGTTTTCATTTCGCGTTTTTGGACTGAGCTTCTTTCCCTGCTCAAGATTGAGTCTCGGACGTCGACGGCGTATCACCCGCAGACTGACGGTCTGACGGAGCGCACGAATCAGACGCTCGAGACGTACTTACGTGCATATTGTTCTTATCAACAGGACGATTGGGTCGACTACCTCCCTCTGGGAGAGTTCGCCTTCAACAACCTCGAGAACAGTTCCACGCACCAAAGTCCCTTCTTCGCCAATTTCGCTTTCCACCCCACCTTCGAGCCGCAACTCACCGAGCGTTCCAGCGTTCCCGCTGCGGACGACCTCGCGACTCGTCTCGACGTCATCCATGCCGAATTGCGCGCCGAGTTATTGCACGCGCAAGCTTTGCAGTCCAAGTACTACAACGAGAAGTCGCTACCTGCTCCGGAGTTCAAGCCTGACCAGCTCGTCTGGCTACTCCGTCGCAATATCAAGACTACACGTCCTTCTCTCAAGCTCGATCATCGCCGTCTCGGCCCGTACCCCATCATTCGCAAAATAGGCTCATCCGCTTACCTCCTTCGTCTCCCTTCCTACCTCTCTCGTCTTCACCCCGTATTCAACGTCTCACTCCTTGAACCGTATCGTGACCCCTCCGACTTCCATCCTCATTCCTCTCCGACTCCTTTCGAACTCGCCGAAGATGCCGCGTTGCAAATTCAGTCGCTCCAGGACTGTCGCAAGATTGGTCATCGTTTCGAGTACCTCGTTCGCTGGAAGTCGCTCCCCGAGTCCGAAAACTCGTGGGTTCCCTTGTCCGACATCCCTACCACCCAGAACGAACTCATCGACCGCTTCCACCGCCGTCATCCTCGCGCGCCTCGTCCCCACGCCGTTGTCATTAACAAATTATTCTCTATTCCTATTTCTTCCGATCCAGTTGCCGTTGACCCGCTCGTTCCTCCCTCTGCCCAGATGCCCTCCGCGCCGCTCCCGTCCACACCGCTGCCCTCCGCGTCGTCCGCTCGTCCCGCCGTACCCGTTGCCGCTCCGCGCCCTCCGTCCCCGCCGGTCGTACGACAGAACTTAGGGTCTGTGTACGAACCTGCGCTGCAGACCACGACTCGCTCAGGTCGCGTGTCCAAGCCGGCCGTCAGGCTGGATCCAAGTCTTTGAGCAGCCCCTTCGTCCGTGACCCTAGAAAGGGGGATGATGTCATGGGCATGGTCACTTACTTACCAACGGACATTCTACGTACGTTCACGGACTCGTTCTCATCGTGCGCGTGTTGTGTATCCAACAGACTCGTTCTCTATTCGCCTCGTACTTACTTGACTCGGCAGACTCTTATGTTTACGTGTGTTTGGTTCGTGGCTCGCTCATAGTCGCCTCTCGCTCATGTACTTCTCCTTGTCGAGTCAACGCCAGCAACGAGCACCCGCTCTGTTCTCGAACCTCCTCTGCTTCTCACACTCGGCCCGTTACAAGGGTGGGCTCAGGGCTGCGGGGCAACGAAAGCTGTCAGCGTCGCGAGCGCCTCAAGAGCAAGAGGAAATGGAGCTCACGTGGGCAGTGAATCGGGGCGGCTTGGGTCAGACGCAGTGCATGTTCCCACTGTGTATGCCTAACGAGCAACACAGGTGATGCAAGACGTTGGAAGGGATCCGCGCTGATGAGGGGGCGACGGGCACACTGATATGTATATCAGCACCGAAGGCCCGTGGTGATATGATGCCCTGCCAGGACGCGGCTTCGAATTGACGACCCCGCGGCTGCCGGCCTGGCACGCGCGTGCAAACTCTGTCGCGAGAAGCTCGCAACGTGGCTGTCCCCGTAGCGGACGGCGGAGGATTGTCTGCACCGCGCCGCGCCGCGCCCACACGGGAAAATCCTGGCGGTGGCTGCCCTGTGTGTCACCGTCCCGCCCACGAGAAATGCACTCTGATTAAACGCTCTCAGTCCCTGGGCAATAAGGCGAAGAAGCGCTACTCACGGCATCGGCCAGTGCCCTGGGCGTCTCCGGCGGCAGCCGGCGTGCATGTGCCTTGCGCGAGGGAGGATTGCACTCGAAGTGGGCGGAAGCAGAAGGTGGAGGACTTGGTGCGGTGGTATGGCAGTTGGACAGGAGGCGGTGGGTGCGTCGTGGAGCTGGAGGGGCGCCACAACGGTCGCATGCTCGGCGCGTGATGATGAAAAGAACTCCTGCGTGCGCTCCCAGCATCACATCCCAGCATCAGCGCACGCACGCTCGCAGCAGCTGTCAACCGTCTCTGCTGTCCCCTTGGCCCAACTCTAGTCCCACACGTCCCACCGGCGTCCCACTAGACACCCGACCGACGGCATCATCGTTTCGCGCACCGTTATGATTACTGCACCTCTGAAACTGCATCGCGACGAGAAGGGCGAGGTGGGCGAGTCTGATCCTTTTCGAGTGGAAGGCGCGCGCCAGGAGCTCAAGTGCTTTCTGATGCGATTACGAATATTGCCTCCATTGCCATTACGGCGGACGTGGACATCGCTGGCCAGACGTCGCGTCGGAGGCCGAGCGAACGTCTGAAACGTTTGCGCGCAACAACGCAGAGGTACGCGTGCGTGATACGGGTCGTCGCACAGTGGGTTCTGCCTTCAGCTTTCCCTTGGCGAACGGTTCTGATGCTCGCCTGCAACGCGGGCTTCACGGCAGCCCCTCCTCGAAGTTATGCCTGCAGCAAATATGCACGTCGGTCATGCGCGGGTACCTATGTCAATCGCGACGAGGGCGTCAGAGGGCTCGAGCGAAAGTAAGTTGCTCGAATGAGACGTACAAGAATTAGGATATTGGGTTCTGGATTCGGTCGTTCAGCCGCTGAGTCCGTCCATATGATATGCCGGAGGGCCTACGCAGGGTTCTGAGGGTCTGATGGACCGTACGCATGGTCGTATAACGACCCCAAAACAACCGCCTTCTGAAATCATAAACCCGTTTGGACGCACGTTGCGAAGCAGTGGCATATCCGTTTGTCCAGCAAAACAAATCTGAAAAACAGGCCACAGGCGAGGCCATATGGATTTCAGATGAACAGAATGAGACGCGGAGGGGTTTCACAAGTATGGTGCAACATCGAGACGGGGTCTCCAAGGCCGGCGAATATGCTAGGGCATGTATTTTGGTAAATGCGAAAGACGGGGACCTGCGGTGATCATCTCAAGGCACGTCAAGACGCGAATGAATGCTGAAGGACAAGACGTACAAGAATTAGGGAGTGCTGCTCGGCGTGGCGGTGGCAGTTCTGCAAGCCCTGGTTCTGTGCGTCAGTTAGTCAGTAGTCATCGCGTAACGCATACACCTGCATATACCCATACATGCATTCTGATGGACCTTGGTCGACTAAGTTTTTGTGGGCGACCGTTACGGCGAGCCCAGCCTCGTAAAGCCCATTTGGACGGGCACGCGATACGACTGTGGGTCCATGACGGCGACCGAGGCTATGCAGATCCATTTGTCCAGCACGAGGCGGCAGGGTAGCGCGCCAGCGCGCAGGCACCGAAACGATCTTCATTCTAGGATGGGCGGGGACCTGATGGTCTTGGGTGAGGGCGAGACGCTAAGTCGGGAGACGCCTGGGGAATGTCGTCAACGGCGGCGGGGACCTGACGCGCTTCAGTCGCGTCGAGGGTAGAGACTCGCGTGCGCAGGTCGAGGTTCAGAGGACACCCAGCGATGTTGATGGCATGCTGTCGACGCGAGCATTTCCGTCACCCATTCCGCGCATGCTGGAAGATGCTGGATGTCGACGCGACGGGCCCCTGGGGAACGTCACCTACGGGGACCTGAGCCTCTTCGATCGCGTCGGCGTCGTCGAAGTCGAGACTCGTGTCCTCGAGAAACAGAGTTCCGAAGCGTTGCGGATGATATGTCGACGCGAAGCAAAGTGTTGACGGCGACGTCCTCGGACGCGCAGCCACCCGCCGCTCATTCAAACATTAAACTCCGCGGTGGCGCGCCACCCCGCCTCCGCCCTCGTCGTCCGGCACGACGAGCACGCCTTGAGCACGCCCACACCCATGTTTTAACTGCTATCACACAAGGCTGGTATGAAATGCCCTAATCGAGCACTATAAGAGCTTTGCGGTGTTATTGATCAGACAGATTCATCCGGACAGAGCCGATATACAAGGAGCAGTCCTTGTATTTGTTGAACGGGGTTGAGAAATTTCTTGATGACTTTTGACGGCGCTCAGGGCTGTAAAATGACATTTTAATTTGTGTCAATTGATGCGGGGTGCACTCCGGGCTGCGCAGTACTTGAGCTCGCCCTGCAACCCACGACGGCAGCCATCGCCGAGATGCCCTCAAAAGTGCGAATCCAGGCTCGCAACTCCGGCGGGGATATGGAGATTTCGACAACGCAATATATTATCGAGCACGTCAGAGCTAGCGCTTCGACGTCAACACATCAGAACAGCGACGAGGCAACGACAGCGATGTCGCTCGTAATTCCGACACGACAATTATTTTCTGATCACATCAGATGCATTACGTCACGTGTCGACGGTCTACACACAAACTATGTACCATAATCCACAACCCAAACTATCCACGAAATCCCAGAGCTATCCACAGAATCACAACGTATACTCGAAGCACGGATGGCGATCGCCCAGCTGGTGCCGCCGCTCCTCCGAGTTCCACCCGCCGGGCTCGGTGCCGGACCCCTCCTCGCGCAGCAGGCGCGCGACCTCCTGGCGCTTCGCCGCGTTTGCCCAGCGCAGGTAGAGCACGAGCACGCCGCACGCAACGCTCGTGCCCACCGCGAACACGACGTTCGTGATCGTCGCCTTGTGGAAGCGCGGCGCGCCCGTTGCGAACAGCCATGTCGACAGAATGCCTGTGCGCGCGCGTCAGCGAGTGTACCACGCGGCGGTGGGCGCGAGGGGACGTACCGCCCATGTTCGTGGCCATGAAGCCGACGGCGATGCCGGTTGCGCGGCGGTAGTGCGGCTGCACGTTGTTCGCGTTCCACGTGCCGAGCGACGGCGGGATGCAGTACACGCCGATGATCTGCAGGAACAGTCCACCGTAACGCTTGTGCTTGTTCGTCGTCTTGAGGAAGATGATGTACCCGGGCAGCGACACGAGCGACGCGACCGCCGCCGTCGTCCCGCGCATCTTGTACCGGTCGGAGATCACCGCGCAGAAGATGCTCATAAAGAACGAGCACACGTATGGCGGGACCTGCGCGCGAGGAGTCAGCATTAGGCAAGAAGAGGCGGCGCGGCGCGTACCGTGAGCAGCTGCGTGTGTGTAACCGAGTGGCCGAACGCGTTCACGATCGTCGGCGTGAAGTTCGCCAGACCGAACAGCGTCGTTCCGTTGAAGAACAGCGGGATGCTGACGAGCAGCACCTGCGGCGCATTCCAGAACACGCCGAGCACCTCGCTCCACTTGAATATTTCCTTCTGGTCATCGTTGTCGCCCGCCCAGCTCTCCTTGAGCCCCGTGAGGTACGCCTCGCGCTCGGCATCCGTGAGGAACGGCACCGACGCGGGCTTTGACGGTGTGAAGAAGAACGCCGCGATACCGAACACCGTCGTGAACACGCCCTCCTGCGCGCGCCGTCAGCAGCTAAAAGCATGAATGTGAAGGAGGGCACGCACGAGGATGAAGATCCACGCCCAGCCTGGAAGGTGGCGGTCCCCGGCCATGTTCTGAATGCCCGCCGCGAGCAGGCCGGAAAACGCGCCCGCGAGTGACGTCACGCTGAACATGAGCGCAAAGCGGAACTGCAGCATGTGGCGCTTGTAGAACGACGACATGTAGAGCACGATGCCTGGGAACAGGCCGCCCTCGAGCGCGCCGAGGAAGAACCGGCACGCGAGCAGCCCGCCGTACGACTTGACGGCGCCCTGGCAGGCCGTGACGACGCCCCAGAGAGCGACCATGAGCGGTAGCGTGATGTTCGGGCCGAGGCGCTTCATGAGCAGGTTCATCGGGATCTCCATGACGATGTACGGAACGCTGAAGGCGCAACCGGTCAGCGTGGGCCGCGGAAAGACAGAGGAAGCCGGCGTACTAGGTGATGGTGAGCGCGACCGAGAACTGGTGGTCCGTCATGTGCAGGCTCTTCTCCAGGCCGGCGATACGTGCGTTTCCGATGTTACTGGCGGGGAGAGAATGTCAGCGATGCCATTCTATTTGGGAACCTGTGCACCACCGCACGATGAAGGCACTCACGCCCTGTCCTATGATGCGGTGCCGCCAACCAAGTTAGCCATGCAATGACCCGAACTGCATTTGCAGAAGCGCATACCAGGAAACTGAGGAAGTCTACGGCAGTCCGCGTCAGGATCCTGACGACGACAAGAACAGCAAAAGACGCACAGAACATGCCCATGATGGGAATGACGACCAAATCGACCTTGAGCGTCGCACGGCGCTCTGCCTGCACGTCGATGTACGCCGCGCCCTCCTTGTGGAGCGACGCAATGGCGGACGCGCCATCCTCCTTCTTGATACTCGGTGAGTCGGGCTCTGAGCTCATGGTGGTGTGGACGACGGAGGGGAGGGCCGGTGAGGATGAGAAGCAGCGGCGGCGCGGGGAAGAGCAGACGCTTTATGGCGCACCTAAGTAGCTGGCCAGACGGCGGGGATCTCGGGGCCTGGATCTGGCGTGCCGAGGATCACGCTACGCATATTGGGGCCGCCTTCTATCGCACCGCATCGCGATTCAGTCGACAGCGGCGCGTCACACGCCAGGGAGCGGGCGTCCGCGAGGGGCGCTGCGGCCGCCGGTGCGCCGTGGCGTGGGGTCCGTCGGGAGGGTGCCGCTTCTTCGTTCCCACCACTCTGCCGTGTCGGATCGGCGGCCCCGTGCGCTCGCTCCGCCCCCGCCTCCAGCTGCCCTGCCTCGAGGCTCAAATCCTCCGGCTGTACGTGTCCCCGCTGCCGTCCAGGCCTGAACCTACCAGCGCGCGATCAGAACAGTACCGTAACCCCAGCGCCCGCTGGTAAATCCGTTCTGCGCACGGCACGTCTGCCTGGCCTGGGCAGCCAACGTAACGCGCGGTGGGTCATCAGAAGCACGGGCTGCTATAGCAGGGTAGAGCCAACGCCACACGCGTTGCCGCTGGCATACACAGCCGACGACGTCGGATGCACGCGCGCGCCACTTCGGCAGCGCCCCGGCTGCCAGGCGCGGCTGCAGGGCCGCCTCCCCCATTTTGTTTTTCATATTCGCAGGCTGTGTGCGGGGACCCCACACCCGGTCGCGCGTGCGTGTCGGTAAGTACTCGCACACTGCACTGCGGACAGCACTCACTTTGGCACGGACAGCGACGAAACAGGGTGCGCTTCCAATGTCGTACAGAGGCACACATTGCTTCCGTATGCGCCTAGCTCCCAGGGGCAGCAGGAGGGTGCGCAAACCTAGAATGACACACTCTCGGCACTGGCGTATGAAATCTTCAAATCCTCGATGCGACATTCGAGAAGCACCTGAATGTCGCTGTACCTGTATGAATGAATGGCTTTGCCGATATGCCAGCAGTATAGTAAGTAGTAAGTAGTGTTCCTGATGAAATGCGGGGAGAACATGAGGCTTGAGGAGAGACGGGGACCTCAAGCAGCTAGCGAAACGCACCTTATCGCTCGCTCGCGTCAGAGTGCGATGCGCGCGCATATGATACTGTACCGGCAATGGGCGGCAGTGGGTCCAGAACGAGACCACGGACATAACGCATCCCGACTGTCTGATGAACAGCCAGGCGACGGCGGCGAGCCCAGCCCAGTGACTGCGCCGCAGTGGCCATCAATCTTCGCGACACAGATACACTGGCGACAGCGACGCACCGCATACGAGCATAGCGACTGCCAGTGACAATGCTTATGATCAGTACTCCAATCACCAGTAGGGATAGATGCGTGCTCACAAATATTGATATTGGCCAGGTCAGGGCGCGGTGCTTCCCAGCAGCCGCCCGCGTGGAAAGACCTGGAAGGAAGCCCAAGTATAGATCAGTACGTCGTCCGGCCGAAGAGAAGCGTATCGGCATGCCTAAACACTTTGAGTGTCGCCGCACCTCCCCGCCCGCGAAGGCTTCAAAGCTTCAATGTTCAGGCTTCTGCCTGCATACCGTGCGTGCGCGCGTGCCTTGCTGTGGGCGGAAGAACTGCACCCACACCGCGGTGCAGCGGCACATGCGGGACATGATCATTCGTATCCCCCGCGCCGGCAAAACATAAGAAAAGAAGACAAACATAAAACACTCCCACACTCATCCCCCAAAACACGAAAAACCAAGTTGAAATCAAGGGAAAAAATGTAACACTCGGCGTCCGGCGTGCGGATATACGCGGCGCTGTAGAAGCGCTGCATGGTATGCATGCACGATGGCTTCGCAGCTTCGCCATCAGCGCGGCACATGGGCGTTGGCATATTGCATCACCCCCGTAGCAGCGCGTGTCAGCGTCGAAACGTTGAAGGCGACTGCCGTGGACTTGGACTTGGCCTTCGGATTGGGCGGAAGCTTGTATGTAGCTTGATTGAGAATGGGCTGGCATTGGCAACGGTCGTCGCGCCCGATGCGGGGCCCCGCGATAAGCACATACGCATATGTGATCGTTCGTCGAGTTCGCCTGTCACGGGCTGCGTCAGTCGGTCAGCTGGGCGTGCTAGCACTATCAATAGGATATGAATAGCGACCGACCGACGAGATCGGCATCACTCGCCGCCCCGACTTCCGCACGCGAACGGTTGTCAGCTGGCTGCTGGCTGGTATTATACTTAGACTTGGGGCAGAATCTTCACGCTTGATTCTTGATTGAGTGACGCGGGACTGGCAGCGGTGCACCAGCTCGCTGATGGACATGACGCGGGCAATGCATCATCGAATCGGATGGGGTCGCGGTCGCCGGTGCGGGCACGGTACGTCGAAGGCCGACCAGGTCGGCAAGTGCACGCCCCGCCCCGCAGACTGAACAGAGAACCCAAGCACATCTGTCTGCCCATGTCGCACTGTGAGTACAGAGAAGACGCAGAGGAAGAGATAGACGGAGAGATAGACGGCGGCGCAGTTCGCGCACTGGATGCGGTCGGCGCCGCGTCAGGTGGTAGCAGATAGAGACAGACGCGAACCAGAAGCGGAGGGCACTCACACTTGGGCCTAGTGATGCTGATGCTGATGCTGATAGCGTTGAATGAGGCAGGGCGCTGTTGCCACACCGAATCTCGAGTCGGACAGCTGCCGATCACGTGTAGAGCCCGTGCGAGGCTATAGAATAACTCTTCGTGCGCCAGCGCTGATCCCGCGCGGATTGCGCGTCGAGAGAAGCCTGCGCGCGCGAGGGTTGTGCGTTGACAGAAGGGATCGACCACGAGGTGCACATCACGGATGCGCACGCGGACGCGGCAGCTGCAGATCAGCTCGATGGCTTGGAGGGCGCAGGTAGAGGTCTGTGCTATTACAAGCTCGGCGATCTTCAGGTGATTCAGGTGTTTTCAGGTGCCACGATGATTCATGAACACACGACGTCGCGGCCGGGAAACAGAGTTCGCGGCGCGGTCTCATCCAATGGAGTGAGAGTGCCGATTCATTCCAGGTGTTGGAGGCGATTGTAACTCTGATTGTACGCACGTCAAGCGATGGAATGTGCATGCTGTGTCCGAGTCTAGAAAATCGAGAAACGATCGATTGCCTCGATGGTGATGGCTGGAGGCAGGTGTCCATCGCATTCGGGGTCAGTTTCGTCCACCTCCGAATCATGCATCTCTGTCACAACGCGCTCGGTTATGTCCGGTAGTAGACGAACGCAGTGGCAGTGAACGCACGACTCACTCGCGGCCGGCACTCGAGTGCCGCGGTGCTCAATCTTACACAACCGCCGGATTGATATCTTGATTGGAAACGACTGTGATGATATATGCGATGGGAACTAGACCCGTGGTGGTGGACTGAATGAGCTGTGAGTAGCTGCCACTGCCTCTGGATAGTCAAGAAACGATCGGTATGAGATGCAATGGAGGGTGTATGCGAGGGATGGCTCACACCTAAGCGAATACCGCACTAGCGCATCGCCCTGCTCACGCCCGCGCGTTCATTCCCGCGACCGAGGAATCGTAAATAGTCGAGGTGCTGTAGTAGTAGTCTAGAAACGATCGTAGTGAGTTGGAATGGAGAGCGTAGGCGAACGAGCGCGATGACACATACCTAACTTAAGTTCATCCCAAGATCCCCAACCTTCTCGTAATAGCATAACCCGCGCATATATCCTGCCGGTAGCCCACGAGAGCAAGACAGAAGAGCATTAGCATGAGCACTGCCTAGAACTGGTCGTGCGTTGGCAGAGGTTGGCAGACGAGAATTCAGAGGAATCGACCACGAGGTGAACATCAAGATACGCGGCAGCTGCAGATGATGAGATGCTCGCCCTCGACAGATCAAATGGCTTGGTGTTGTGCTTTGGAGATAGATGTTCATTGGATTTGCTTTGCAGCATCGGTGATCTTCAGGTGCTGGTCCGGTAGAAGAATGCACGACGTCCCGCGAGCTCTCAGCTCCAATTCGCAACTAGTATGTCAATGTTATGATAAGATTAGAGCAGGGAGGTAATTACACGCACGTCTGGCGCTCGATAGAATCGTAAACATTCTAGGTGCTGTAGTGGTAGTTGCCTCCAGTCTAGAAACAATCGGAGTGAGTTGGAATGGAGAGCGTAGGCGAACGAGCGCGATGACAAATACATAAGTTCATCCCAACAGTATCCCAGACTCCTCGCAATAGCATAAGTCGCGCATATATTCAGCCGATAGCCCGCGAGAGCAAGACAGAAGAGCACTAGCACGAGCGAGAAGGGCCGTTGAGCGCCTGTGGAACTAGTGGAAGCGCCCGTCCAGGGCAGATCGAGAGTGGCAGACATACACACCGACACCGTAAAAAGTTCTCGGAACGCGGGGTCGACAGCCTCAGAAACGGGTGCGAAGCAACGAGGAGTTCGATGGAGAGAAGGAGAGTGTTTGCTTGCAGCGGTGGGCGGTCCGGGTTGGATGCGTGAGCAAACATTACGTCAGGTCATTGCGCGCCAAAGGGGGAAACGTTTTATATACAAATTCAGCCACACTGGCTAGTTGAGTAGCCAATCTCGCAATCTCCGCACGAAAACAAGTACACCATCTACTATGTAGTAGTGCTCACGCCGCCGCCGCCACCTTCTTGAGCCCCAGATCCCCCCGGTCCGTCGTCGTGACATACCCCTCAAACGACTCATGGCTGAAGTGGTTGTGCACCTCGAACATCGAGTGCAGCGGCTTGCGCGCGTTGACACTGTGCAGCACGTGGATCGCCTCCTCGTCGTGCGCGCCGAACTTCTCCTTGATTTGCTCCGAGAGGAGCACGGGCCCGTCGGGTCGCAGGAGCTGCGGGTCCACGCGCCGGCTCACGGCCTCGTACATCTCGGGCGTCGCGGGGTTGAACAGCCGCCCGCAAAAGTCGACCGCCTGTGCGACCTCGTTCTCCGAGAGCTCTTTTCCGACTTCGCCGGCGCCCTGTAGAACTGGGGCGGAGTTAGCTTGGAAGGCAGGAGAGGGAGGGGGAGTAAAATAAACGCACTGGGACGCAGGAGATTGAATGCATTGTCGAAGTTGTTCTCATCGATGTCCTGCAGGACAGGCACCTTCTGCGCCTTGACCTGCTTGTACACGCCCAGCACGAGGATCAAGAACCTATCATACCATCTTCAGCACACGCACACATTTTTGTAATCGGAGCACTTACCGCGTGTACGCCGTCCCGACCTTCAGGTCATGGAATGAATTCGCCTCCTTCTCTGTGCATTGCCCACGGATCGACGCGCCAATCGTGCACGCCGCCGACAGACCGCCCGTGAACGCGAGGTGCACGCCGGACGAGAAGAACGGGTCGATGAATGCGCCGGCGTCGCCGATGATGCGGAAGTGGTCGCCCGAGTACGCCGCGGCCGAGTAGCTCCAGTCGCTGCCCGAGTGGATGTCCTCGTTCAGCGTCGCGTTCTCGAGCAGCTTGCCGAGCCCCGGCGTGAACTTCACCTGGTCCTCGTAGTGGGCGCGCATCGGCGAGCGGTCGGTGTCGCGCACGCGGTCGCGCATCTCCTTGCGCTTCGCGATGCTCACGTCCTCCGTCATCACGAACCCGACCGACACCGTCCCGTCGTGCAGCGGGATGCACCAGCTCCACCCGGACTCGTCTGCCACCGCCGTGTCAGCGCCTGTGCACCCGTGAGGAAGGAGGAGCACGCGTACCGGTGAGCGCCTCGAACCACGGCGCGTTCTCGCGGGACGTGCCGGGCGCGTACGGCTTGGCGCCTTTCCAGTAGCCCCACACCGCGACGTTCTTGAGCGACTTGGTCCAGTTGCGGTTGCGCAGGTACTGCGTGGACAGGATGCCTGCGCGGCCAGACGCGTCGATGAGCCACTCGAAGTTCACCGTGCCGCTCCCGCCGTCCTTCGTCGTCCAGTCTGCGCTCGTCGGGCGTGCGCCGTCCTCCGTGAAGTGGATCTTCGCGACCTTCACGCCCTCGTGCACCTTCACGCCGTTCTTTCCCGCGTTTTTCAGTAGCAAATCGTCGAACTCGGAGCGCACTACGTTCCAGGAAATGTTGTCCGTGTCGAGTGCGACGAAGTCCGTGTCTACAAATTGATCATGAGACGCCACTCAAGAACGTCAAAGTAGTGGACGCTTACATCCTTCGCGGCTATATTGATTAAGTTTAACCGCCGCTCCGACCTGGTACGCTATCAGTGACGCGAGAGATAACTTCCATGATGAATCACCTTTCGCGTGAAGCCATGACGAGAGATGAGATCGACACCATCGATCAGGGAGAGGAAAGGGCTTGCAGACGGAAGCAAGGTCTCTCCAACGTGGTACCTGAGACCTAAATTAGAGAGGTCAAGAGGCATAGAATGGAAGCCACTATGTACCTTGGGAAGACCTCGCGTTCAAGAAGAGTGACTTCGTAGCCATCTGCAATACGTCCTTGAGACACAGCCCTGACCAAAAGGGGTGAAGACCCTACCTCGAGCAAGAAGCGTGGCAGCATAGGACCCGGCGGGTCCACCGCCGATGACGAGCACCTGCGTGTTGGTAGGCTATCGACACCGCGTGAGGAGAAAGTAACGACAAAGAGAAAGGGGAACTGTCAGCGCCGAAGACGGGAGATCAAGAGAAGGATCACCCACCACAGTCGGGGAGGCGTCGCTAGTCATGGGTACAGCAGCTGGCAGGTGCAGGAATCAAATTTCAGTTACTGACAGAAGCGCAAACCTGGAAGCGGCGGGTCTTGTCCATGGTGTCCCCTCCCAAGCACCTTAAGTACCTGCACACGGCTGCCACTTACCTCAAATTACTGATCCGCAAAGCGAACCAGCTGTAAATTCCCATTGTCCCTGTGACACGCCGCGCAGACGCGGTCTCAGACGCTGCAATTCAGCAACTGTTCCCAGCAGTCATAGCGCAGATTGGAAGAAGAGCCAGCAGATGGAAGGGCGTAATCGGAAGATACCAGAACGGAACGTCTTGTACGTCTGATGTTGGCGGGTGACGACCAGAAAGCTATCCCTGCGATCAGGCCGCGCGAAACACTAGAGCTGGTACACCTCCATTCAGGTTCGCTGGCGCGAGTCAGGCGACGCGGACGGATCCGCGAAACAAAGTTTTCTGGATGCATGGTTGATCCTTCGAGCGCACGGCGCCTGAAAGTCTGGAGCGAGATGGTGTGGAAGCTCTGAATAACTGAGAAGGATGAAGCCAATGACAAGGATGCCTAGCTCAGGTGTTGCAATCACACTTCCTGATGTTGAATGTCGGGGGTCGGGTACGAGCGGCGCAGCTGTGGGAATACACGTTTCGTAGTTGATCTCCAAGCGTTTCTTTGTGTTCTAACCGAGCTTCTGACGGTAATAAGCGTGGTCTCGACACAAGCGTACGGCGATGTGAGAGTGTGATGGCAAAGCATCAAACAAAGAGGCAGAAGGAAACTGTGGCAGTGACTGCGAGAACTCCGAGTCGGAGATCGAACGGCTGCAGCGCCATCTGCTGTGCGCTTCACACTCAGAAGAACATCTGTATGCATTGCGTGTTGAACTGTGTATTGTACATGCTTGACGAGATTCACTGTCGGTTGAGCGACGGACGTAAAAACACCTAATGCGTCTACCATCTTTCTTGCTTCACGAGCTCTCACACGTCGGGCGCGAACTCTACTAATCCCGTCTCCAGGAAATCCCACACTTTGACAAAGCGCAGCCCTGCCCGAGCGCTGCATCACACGTCGGTGTAGATCAGCACCGACGTACACGTGAGAAGTAAACGGCAAAGAGACTGAGACGCACCCGATCTCCTTGAACTCCTCCAGCGTGCGCTCGCCCGCGTTCAGCAGGATGAGCATGTTTACGTCGGAGAGATACGTCCGCGCGCTTCCGTACCCGTAGTTGGGCAAAAGGGGTTTCGGGGCCTTTAAGATTAAAGCGTCACACAAGATCAGAAGCGACCCAAGCAGAGAGAGGGACGCACCGTTTCTACGCCCGCATCGATGACCCCAGACTCCGACGTAACGCCGGATGGGACGATGTACTCATCTAAAAGAGGATGAATACATAGACTCTAATTAACTTCGACGTCGAGGGCGCACGTACGGATGAGGATACGGCTGCCGGGCTTGGCACCATCGCGGACGTTCTTCAGGATTTTCACGGCATCATCCGCGGGCCAGTCGTGCACGATTTGCCGGATCTAAATATCCCCCGCAGTCAACAAAACGGAATAGGAGTGCCCTGGAGAGCAGACAGACGTAATAGATATCTTGCCCTCGCACGGGCAAATCCTTGAAGAAATCAAACGGAACATAGTCGACGCGCTTCTCCGCAGTAGCGACAGGGTACTCGGTCGCCCACCGCTACGGCACGAAACACACCCCACGCATCAGTCAAATCCAGACAATCTGCGGAGATGGAGTCGGCATGGGCGCACCTGCTCCGCCTGAGTTATGACCGAGGGAAGGTCCTGCAGCGTGAGATGCAGATTCGGATACTTCTTTGCGAGCTCGATGGAGACAGCCCGACGCCGCTTCCCACGTCGCACACCGTCGTGCCCTGCGGGAACTCGCGCCACGGGAATTCTGCGCATGATGCGGCGCACAATCTTTGATTAGATTTGCGGCGGCGTCTTGTATGTGAGAGGGCAACGCACGATTTATCACACCCTCAAGCCCAGTGATCTTTGACAACCCGCCCATGGCGCGGTGGAATTGCTACATCGCGAGCGCATTGAGCACTCTGCGTCTCTTGTACCCGTACAAGATGCTTACCTGGAATGTCTTGGGCTATACGCCAGGAAAGGTTGTCAGCGCAGTTCGCGCGAGTAATCAAGTCGACTCACGTGCTTCGCGAAGTAGTCAAACATGGTGGCGTCGGGCATTTCCTCCTTGATGCCCCAGGACCATGCCGTACGCCGCTTGTCTAGTGAGTGGCCATACTCCGGATCAACGAGAGCATCATAGAAGTTTGACACCGCGCATTTATTCGTCTCGTTCGAGCGCATCTTGACGAGCGCGCTCGTGGTGTTCGAATCGCGGAGCGTCAACGACAACGGGTTGTTGGCGAACGTCTGGGGGGCGGCTGAACGTCTGCATTCAGATTGGGCGCAATCGGATAACGCTATTGGGCGTACTCTCGCGGAAGCAGTGGGTCGCGGCGAGGGTGCGCATGACCTTGAGCAGCTTGCCCTCGTGCAGACCGGTCGCCACCGCTATCTTGCTGATGTGCACGCCTTCCGGAACGCCGTATATTACGTCCGCTATGCCACAATTGACAGCGACACGGAGGCAGGCAACGTCATTGGTAGCCAGCGCGCGCTGTGAACACATCAGAACAACGGGGAATATGAGATGGCAGCGGGTGCACGGACCGTGAACATAGTCGTCGAGGGTGGGGTCAGCGTGATGCTGAGCTGGTGGAACGCGCCCTCGAGGACGCGCAGCGCCTTCTTGAGCCCCGTCGTGTCGGTCGGGAGCTGTGGCTCTGCGGTCGCGTCGATGGACGGCACCTCGCAGCCCGCGACCTCATACTCGCGAATGGCGGCCTCTGCGGAGGAGTTGATGAGAGAAAGAAGGCTGCGCAGGACTTCTTTGGGGCTGCTCATGTTGCGAGGGCGGGTGACAGGGCGTCGGGGGCGGGGTGGGAGAGACTGAGAGTTCCCAGGTGCTGCGGCGGGTGGTCAGATGTAGAATGGAGGAGCGTCACGGGGCCGGCATCAATACTGCGTGTTCCTAGGAGAATAGAATCGAGGCTACATGTGCATATAGTGAAAAGGGCCAGAAGGCTGTCAGGATTCGGCATCGCGCAAGGAGGCGTCTGGAGGCGTAGGCATCACGAACCCGGGTGTACATTGTCCCAGGGACAGGCGCCTTGCATTCGCGACCATGCGATCCATGCGGACCACTTTGCGAGCATCAACGCGCACAGAACCTTCGATCTACCGCGCAGCCGCTCTTGCTCCTCGGCGGGGTCACATAGGCACCTAGGTATCGCCGGTGGACCCAGCGGCGATGCCACGGCCAGGCGAGTGAGGGCGGTCCACATGCCGCTTCGACGCTGTTGGCAGTTCGTAGCGCTCAGAACGGAGCAACGAAATGCGCTGGCGATCCGGAAATAT